>JBBDGP010000755.1:1200000-1734646 GCA_037952835.1 Lithobates septentrionalis | reverse complement strand
GCTTTACCAGTCATGAGACTTGTAGTTCTGCAACAGCTGGAGGTCTGCTAATTGCATATCCCTGGGATAAAGGAAAGTTCTTGAACTTTTGGTTCATGGTTACTGTGAAATTGTAAATTGTGTGAATGCATCAATGCAGTGCATGTTATCTCAGCTTGCAGAGCTTGGATTCATTAAACAAAAAAAAAAAAAAAAATATAAAAAAAAAAAAAAAAAAAAAAAAATATATATATATATAATCATTTATTAAAAAAAAAAAAAATATATATATATATATATATATCATTTATTTATTTTATCCATCCTGTTGGCCACAAAGTATCTAAATCCACTTTGAGCGCATCCAATTCCTTTCCAAGCCCAGATATGACCTTATAAAAGGAGTAGTAACATCATTGCTGTGCTGTACATTGAGAAGAGCTCTGGGAGGGGCCCAGCAGCTCCACCCACCCAGCATGAGTACTCAACCTGTGGCTCTCCAGCTGTTGCAGAACTACAAGTCCCATGCAAGGCTGTCAGGTAGAAGCATGACTGGCAGAGGCGCGAGTTCCGCAACAGCTGGAGGGCCACAGGTTGAGCACCCATGCAACTACAGGCTGCCTGCAGAAATCTACAGGAAGGGGGCGGAGACGAGACCAGTCACCCTGCACAAGGAGAGAGGGCGGCAGTGAGCGGTCTTTATTACAGGAAGATCCTGCATAAAGGGAAAATCTCGCACTGGATTACTGCACAGATCTGGAAGAAACGCACAAAGCAAACCGGGATTCGAGGCAGAACACACATGACTCTTGTATTTAGGTGGTATTTGCTTATTCTGCAGTACAGCTTTAAAGCTTCCTGTACGTGTGAATGTAATCGGCGGATTCATGCTGAAATCCTCATTATTTACTTTGTACATATTCTGGATACAAAGGTTGCTGCACGTCACTGTTGCATACATGCGGCTCTCTGCTCATTGATTGTATTTCACTGTTCCCCTCACTGACAGTCTGATAGCTGAACCACAAGGAGATGTAATCCATTCTGTAAGTGTCATTAATTCTCAGAATCCATTAATCGGTGTGTGCAATATGTCCTACGGCCAGCCACCATTGGTAGAATCTAGCACTGTATGGCGTACTATTGTGAAATATGAAACAGCAAACACGAGCATGAGAGACCCATCAGAAATAGTCTCAGGTAGTCTTCAGTCTGAAAGTGCACTAGATTGTCCTTTTTCAGGAGAATCGGTCACACCTTGGTTGATGCAAGAATCCAAGCATTTAGTCTTTAAATAATTGGCCAGGCTTATTTAAGGAGAGCTTCTCTAAGTCCTGTTCACCTGAAGTCTGACAGTTCTGCCCATTCTGCTGACATACCTCACGTTGTCTCCCAGCCTCTACGTGTGCATAGCCATGTTCTACTTGGAGCAGCCCTGTTCCTCCTCTAATTTGGGTCCAGGAGATCCTGGCTCCTCTCCACCTGCTATGCTATGGGGGCACTCATGCTGGCTCGCCCTCGAGCCACGCTCCTATGTGCCCATAAAAACACACAGTGCAGCTCAGCCCTGCCCACTGGCTGTGATTGTCAGGAGACAATGAGTTCTGCTAGACAGAGAGATGGAGAGCCCTGCACTGGATTGACATCGGCCTCAGGTAATAAAGTACCTCCCACCCGCCGTATAGACAAATGACGGCGGACGGGATGCTCCGTTGTTCTGGGATGACGTCCTATGACGTTGCCCCAGTCTCACTACACCTGCCGGCACTGGGATGCGGCACGACCCCGATCTTGGTAGAGCCGACGACAGGGCTCTTTACCCATGTGATCAGCTAGCTCCGATCACAGCTGTTCACGTGTAAACGAGGACATGCCTTTATCTGAGGCGAGGAGAGCCGACCAGCGCCATGTCCTCGCAGGGGACACCTGATTATTAGTGCAGCCCCAACAGTGCCCCACAGTGATGCCAGTCTGTGCCCCGCAGTGATGCAAATCGGTGCCTCAGCACTCATCAGTGAAGGAGAAAAAAAAAAACAAACAGTGGTGATTAAATACAACCAAAAGAAAGCTTTGTGTGGGAAAAAATGATAAAAATTTCATTTGTGTACAGCGTTGCATGATCGAGCAATTGTCATTCTAAGTGTGACCGCGCTGAAAATTGGCCTGGGCAGGAAGGGGGTAAAAGTGCCCAGTATTGAAGCAGTTAAACGGGGGCTAGGGGAGGGTGAAGCAGCAAACAAAAGGGTTTTTGCCTTTTTTTTTTTTTTTTTTTTAATTTTTAAAATTTTTCACTAAATCCAAATCATAAACGATCACTAAATGGTGTATTACATGCTGTTCATACTGTTGGTCACTATGGGATTCGTATAATGAAAAAATCCTGGTTGATCCTTCTGCTCTCTATCTCCACCTTCTGTCCATGTCCCCAATTCAGCTAGGGATTTTGCAGAGATGTGTTGGCAGCTCTGCACATGCTCAGTATTCGGTGCTTTTTTTTTTTTTTTTTTTTCCTATGCCAAGCATTTCTTCCTATCACATCTAAGCAGCCCATGTGATTAGAGTCACATGTGGGCATATTCACAGTGGTAAATGACTCCCTCCTCCCCCATCCCCATCCTCCTCCTCCTCATCCGCTTTACTTCAGATTCAGTGATGTCATCACTAGTTCTCTGTGCTCCTCTATGCAGTACAGGCAGATTATGATTGGTGTAAGGGGCGGGCAGGGTGCTGTACATGGCTCCCTAAAAACATCACAGCACCCTTCCTCAGTGCTGCTCTCTGGAGCATTCAGCCCTGATGCAAGCAGAGGGATGGATCTTGGGAGGAGTTATGGAAAGATCAAAATGCCTTGATGGGTGGGTGTCCGTCTGCAGGAGTTGGGTGTTCCTGGGTAGGCTGTATTTGCATGCAGACCACCTTGGGTAATGTTCATATTTTGATGCTGAGTCTTCGTGATTGAAAGAACTGCAAACCAATGAATGAGAGGGGCTGGTGAGGGGCAGTCAGGCTAGGGAGGAAAGAGCTTTGCAAACTGCTGACAGTTACAAGCATGACTCCCAAAGGCAGAGGCATGATGGGACTTGTAGTTCCGCCACAGCTGGAGGGCCGCAGGTTGAGCACCCATGAGCTAAATGATGCTGGAAAGTGAGGTGGGCTCTGTCTGTCTTGGTGCAGCTTCTAGTGCACAATGTGAGAGGCTCGCAGTGTGCAGTGTAATCAGAGTAAGCAATTTCAGTACAGGAGAGGGGTCTGTACCACTGTGCAAGACCTGAAGGGATGGCCGTATTCTAGGATTCTGTTGCTGAGCTCTGGTCTTTGCACACCAGTGCGGTATCTGGAAGCTTGCTGCTATTGTTATTTATAGGAAGGGTGTATGCCGGGTGTTGAGTATAATCTTAATGCAATGCTATTTGTGATTTCTGACCTACATCCTGCTACATTGGGAGCAGCTGGGACACTTGAACAACGCCTGTATGAAGGCAATCATTCTGAAAGGCGAACTGGGTAATCAATAACGTCATTCCTCGGTGGATTCCCCCCCTCCCCCCCCGTGGGGTCTATAGATATTGGAGCTGCGTTATTGGCTCTGACACCGTGCTAGATGCACAATTATTCATCCCAATCAATCACGGGCAGAAATGAGGTCATAATCCACTTCTGTAATCAGTGTGAAGCCGCAGCTTAATAAAGATGGTGGACAGCGGAGATGACATTGCGGGGAGGGTGGCAATGCCGCTGTCGCGATGATCACCCCTCTCGCCATGCTTTCTGCAGCCTCTGCGCCTGGCACAGTAATTAAAATAAAAGGTTTAATGAGGCAGCAGATCACGTTGCTGGGTTCCAGTCCACCGACCTTGCTGCGGAGAGAGCTCCGCGCCGCACTATCCCCTCTGAGTGCTCTCAGGGGTGTGTTTTGGGGAAACGGAATCTGTAGATGTCTATTTTAAAAAGAAGCCATTCGGATATCGTCACATCTGATTGCTCCGAGCTGCAGGGAAAAAAACTGCAGATGCCATGCGGGTCTCTGGCCTGATATTATGTTGACTGCACACTGCGGTGGATGTTCTGTTTGCACTGATTTGTGTCTGACACACATTCTGTATACAGTGTACAGCTATAAATTAAAAGAGAAGTATGTCCGTTTTTTAATTTTTTTTTTTTTTTGTTATTTTAGAATTATACTTGCCTCGGTGGATGCTGCATCTGTCCCCCACCGACTGGAAGGCTGAGAACCGAGCGATCAAACACCGCCGATCGCTCGGTTCTCAGAGCTCCCTGAGCAGAGAGCTGGTGACTGTCGGTCACCGCTGTCTGCTTTGCCCCTCCAGTGCTCACTGGAGTGCTGGTCTGTGGAGGGAGCCGCTGGCTCAGGCTCTCAGTGGCTCGCTGAAGGGCTGATGTGGGTGCCGATCCAGGCATGTAGGCAGATCCTGACCACATGGTCTCGATCTTTCCCAAGTTTGTACCAGCTCTGTGACGTCAGCCATCAGCGGGCTTCAGCTGTCTGCTGAAAATGGTAATCAGGAGTGCAGAACCAACTGCAAACCTGTGATCTAAAGGGAAGTACAGGCGAGCGAGCTTTGACTGTACTTCTTTTATTATGGATGCTAGTATAGACCTCCATGAATCACACAAGGGTTAAAAAAGTATAGCCAAAGCTTTTGGGTCCTGTGCCATGCACTATTGCTCTCCTGTGACCCAGAGGCCCAGCTATAGCCCGCTGTCAGCTGACGTCGCAGAGCCACTCCAGGCTCTGGAAAGATCTGACTGTTGGGATCCACCAGGTTGACTGACAGCAGGATCTGGCTCTCAGCACGTAACTGACAGCTGAAGCCATCTGCCACCCCTCTTCAGACTGGTGCTCCAGTGAGCGCTGGAGGGGCAGAGTGGGAGAATTAAGTGATCAGCAGTCATGTGATTGCTCAGTTCTCGATCATAGAGGCAACATGGAGTATCACACTAATTCATTGCTATTAAAGTATAATCCTGCTTACATTTTGCTTTCAGTAGTTCTTTTGCTCATCCATATGCTTATTAAAGGAGATGTATGGCCAAAGCTCTTGGCCTTGCTTCCCCTGTGGGTCACAAGAGTGATCTTGGTTCTGCCCTCCTGTGATGAGCCCACTGTTGGCTGACGTCATAGAGCCGGTCCAGGCTGTGCAGACATCCCACCCATCATGCCAAGATCTGCCCAGATGCCTGAGCAGCAGCTTGCTCAGCCTCTCAGCATGGCGCTAAGAGCGTGAGTCAGCCGCTCCCACCCCCTTCAATGCCCTACTCTCCGGTGAGCGCTGGAGGGGCAGAGAATAGTCTGGCAGTATGGGTGCAGTAGGTGGAGTTGCAGTATGAGAAGGCAGAAGTATGGCCGGGAGGGTGGGAGACCTCTCCATGTCGTATGGTGGATAGATGATCTCCAGCTCTGGTTATTGCAGGAATCTCTCCGTTTCTTGTACTCAGCCTTGTTATGCCACATTCTACCTTTTTGTTGCCGAGTACCTTTTTAAAGGGGGAGAGGAACCATGTAACTACATAGGTGGGGGACCCAGCAGTTGGACCTTTTTTAAAGTGAGTACTGACGGGGCATCCAATGCATGACACACCGGCAAAGAGAGCGCAGTAGATGAGTTGCAGCAGACTGTTGAGATCATCCTTCTGCTCACCTCTCCTCCTATAGCATGTTCCTGGTCAGCACATTGGCATGCAGCACACCTGGTTGGCTCATAGTCCTGTCCCTCTCTCTTCCAATCTGAGCTCTGCTGTACGGAGGGATTGCAAGAGGATAATACCATGTCAAGTTCTGTTTCTTATATCGCTATTTTATATAATTACATGTATGGCTCGTTCATGGTAGCTGCACAGGAAAGCCAATGTGTGGTGGACTAGATTTGAATTGGGAAAGGGGGCCAGCTAGCACTGCAGCTCTCCACAATGACCAGCTATATATAATGTACGCACAATGTATCGTTTGGTTTGTCTCCTGGCCTCTGATGTTGATCCAGATCGGTGTCTGTGAATCACTCTACCCTGAGGCACACGAGGCACACATGTCGCTCCATGCATTGGGATTTCATAATCCAGGTGTCCATTCTGGGTGGAGTGCTGGCTGCAAGATCTGAACAGATGGTATTATTAGAGTTACTGAACAGTTTAAAGGGAACTTGACGGGGTAGAAATTTGGCAGCTGCTATTGCTGATTCCTTCTAAAGCAGGGATCTCCAAATCCTAAAAAAAAGAAATCAAAGGTTGTTCCCCTTAAAGGAGAAGTATGGCCAAAGCTCTTTTGGCCAATACTCACTAAGTTCTGCACTTCTGTGACCTAGTTTCAGCCAACAGCGGGCTAAAGTCCGCTGTCAGCTGACATCACAGAGCAGATCCAAGGCTCTGCAGGGCTCCTGACAATGTCATCTGCCCATATACCTGACCGGCAGCTGGCATGTCGCTGAGACCCTGAGCCAGCTGCTCCCATCCCCTCCACAGCCCTGTTCTCCTGTGAGCGCTGGAGGGGCAGAGCACAGAGTGGTGAATGACGGTCATCGCTCTCTGCTCAGAGCGCAGCTAAGAATTAAGTGATCATCAGTCTTTGATCGCTCAGTGTAGAGCTGGCAAGGAGACAGATGCAGTATCGGATTGATGCTACAGCCAAAGTTTATGATTTTAGATTTCCACACTTCTTCTCTTTTTAAGGATGGTCTATAAGCCCTCTAGATGCAGGATGACGATGTGTGCATGATCCCCTCTGGCAGTCTGGGACTTCGCTGTTGTCATTCAACCCCAAAATGAGTCCTTGCTCCCGCCCCTCGTGATCACTGACCTACAATGCAGCATTAAGGACGCACAGCATCCTAATGCATGTCGGAGGCAGCCGAAGGCTCCCTCTCACACCACGCTGTCACCATGATGGATAGAGCTGCCGGCAAAATCTATTCCTGATAATGTAACATTTATTCTGCTGCAGCGGTTGGCCTCTTTTTTTTTTTTTTTTTCTGGTTATGTGGCATTATGGGAGTTGTAGATTTAAAATATAAAGGTACTGCTTCTGTATATCCATTCTGGACAGACAGTATTTTTCGCTCCTCTCTCTCCCCACTGGTCCCCTCCTTTCTTGCTCTTGTCTCTCCACCCCTCTCCTCATTCCCACTATTGCGATTCCCTTTACCCCCTCCCTCTATCTCTCCTTACTACCCTCTTCCTTGCCCCCTTCACTTTGCTCCCCTTTCCCCGATTTTCTGCATGCCAAAGCTGGCCATAGATGAATTGAATCTCCGCTAGTTCAGCAGGGACTGGCTCAGATTTGATCCATCTATGGGCAGGCTGGCTGGTTGTTCAACCAGCCTATCAGATTTTTAGCAGAGAGATTATTATCTATAATTAGAATATAATACTATACTAAAATATATATATATATATATATATATATATATATATATATATATATATATATATATATATATATATATTACATATATACATACACACACACACTAATTATATATAATAATTACTATATATAATTTTTTTAAATGTCATGAATTGCAATGAATATGACTTTATTTGCGGCAACTACCGACACCTTTTTCAGCCGATAGGCTACTTTTACACAGTATTTGAAGTGCTTTTGTGTTAACAAAAGCTCAAGAAAAATGCATTGCTTTTAAATTCTATGTCTGTCTGCTCACTGGTCCATTGCGGTGCTGCTTGCCACATTTTATGTGCATATTTGGTCCGTTAAACAGAAAAAAACTGACCAAAAACAGTTTCCCCATTGAAATACTTTTGAAAACACAGCAAGAAATGCACTTGCCTTGCTTTTTTATTTTTTTTATGTTTATTATTAGGGTTGTCCCGATACCACTTTTTTAGGACCGAGTACAAGTACCGATACTTTTTTTCAAGTACTTGCTGATACCGATACTTTTTTTTTTAATGTCACGTGACAGTTTTTTTTTTTTTTTTTGAGGGGGGGGGGGGGGGTATAGTGAACGGTGTCTGTGTGTGTGTTTTTTGTTTTGGTTTTTTTCATTTTACATTTATTATTTTTTACAATTTTTTTTTTAAATTCTTTATTGCACTATGTGTGTGTGTTTTTTTTTTTTTTTTTTTTTTTTTTTATCAGCCCTGTTGGGGGGCTTTGGTGAGATATCAGGGGTCTTAACAGACCTCTGATATCTCCCCCTTGAGACAGAGAAATAGACTGAGGATAGAGATTCCCCAGTCCCTTTCTCTGCAGCGTCAGCTGCACTGAGAATGAATGGAGAGAAGACAGCGGCTCCTCTCCATTCATAAACTGACACTTTGTAATCACAGGAGATTACAATGTTTCAGTTATGTGAATGGAAAGAGTCAGCTGACTCTCTCCATACACACAGCGGAGAGAGACAGCAGAACGGAGGGGACAGACGAAGAGAGAGGGGGACAATGGAAAGCCGGAACGGATGGGCACAGCGGAGGGGGACAGAGGAACGCATGGGGACAGCGGGGGGGGGACAGAGGAACGGAGGAGGACAGCGGAGGGGGACAGAGCAAAGGAGGAGGACAGCGGGGGGGGGACAGAGGAACGGATGGGGACAGCTGAGGGGGACAGAGCAAAGAAGGACAGCGGGGGGACGACAGAGGAACGGAGGGGGACACAGCAATGGAGCAGGACAGCGGAGGGGGACAGAGGAACGGAGGAGGACTAAGGAGGAGGAGGTGACAGTCAGCGGTGATCGCGTGTGGGGGAATTACAAGCACCGATCACCGCTGTATGTCACTAAGCAGCTGAAAGCCGCGGGGGGAGAAGCTTGTAACTCCCCCACACGTCCATCACCGCTGACAGTCAAGGTATCGGCGGAAGCATTGGGAGCATTTGCCCGAGTACAAGTACTTGGGCAAATGCTTGGTATCGGTGCCGATACCGATACTAGTATCGGTATCGGGACAACCCTATTTATTATTTTAATTTTTTTTTGAGTCACATGACCAAGGAAAAATGCACTGTAAGGCTCCATTCACACATAGGCGATTTTAATTGCAGGCAGAATTGCCGCAAAATGTGAGGAGCGTTTTTGCAATGCCATCATTTTTTCATAACACCCTAAACATGGTGCAATTTTGCCGCATTTGTTGCAGAAACAAAATCGCTTGGCTTTTAGGGTACCATTAAGAAATAATGGCATTGCAAATGTGCCTCGCGTTATGGCGCAATTCTGGAATTGCAGGCTGAATCGTGGCGATTCTGGCCATTTTTCAAATCGCCTGTGTGTGAATGGAGCCTAAACATGGTAAAATTGTTGTAGATTGGGGGGGGGAATCGAGCGATTCTCTTTGCTGAAACCCGTGCTTGCAGGAAAGAAAATTGCATCATCTGTGGCCTGCTAAACTCTTTTTCTCACCTGTTCAATTTAGACGTTATTGTGGGTCAAGAATGTTATCTGTGTTTTAATATAATGGTGATAGGGGAGTTGAGGTAGAGGATATACAAGTCCACATTTTCTCGTGGTCCTCTCAGTCTGTGATCTGTAACATACAGTGACGTTATTTTCACCATTGGCTCCTCTTCTTCCTCTAGAATGTGGAGTTTCCTTGCCCTTCTATAGAAATGAAGTCCGGGATAAGAGTCTGTGGATGTGAGTGTCTCTCACTGCTGGGTACTTGGGGCGCCATAGCTGGAAATGGGTCTCATCCTCTAGAGCTCCCTGGTAATGCTCTCCTCTAGCCTTGTAGGTCTGTCTGTGGCACCTGTATAGCATTCGTGGCTCTGGGTTCTCAGTATGTACAGGGTCTGCCTACCTTTTGGAGTCTTTTAACATCTCCAGGTATCCTCTTTTTTTTTTTTTTTGTTTTCCCTCCCTCTTGCTTTCTGTGTCTTTTTTTTTTTTTTCTCTCCCTCCCTGCTTTCTTTTGCCTAATCCCCCCAGCCCCCCCCCCCCCCCACATGTTTGGAGGTCTCGCGGATTGATCATGATCTCCCTGCCCTCCCCTTGTCAGAGTTGGGATCCTTCCCTTCAAACGATAGAGAACAAATCTACCGGTAAATCTCTCTCCTCTCGGCGGCTCAGAGCTCTCTGTAGTTGAAAGTCATTGGGTTGCCCTTGCTGGAGATGAGCACTGTGTGCCCTGAATGCATTATGAGCTGCTCGGCTGTGCAGTGGCTGTGTTGCGACTCAAGCTCCCGGGTGCTGTCCCCCACTGTGTTTTGCGGGTCCAGTGCAAACATATGGGGGAATCTGAGGGTCAGCCAGGCTAATCTTTGTTACAATACATCATTGCGTTTCTGTCCTACAAGACGGCAGGCAGAACCTATTCAAGATCTAGGATATACTTGTTAATATAGTAGGAAGGCTGCTGAAGATCTGTGCCATTGCTTGGCTTAGAGACCTCGCCTAACTGGTTACGGTGTAATCCTAGATCGCTTCTGTTACACATTAAGAAGGTATTTAACTCTGTAAGAACCAATTCACCCCTTTGTATGCATTTTGCAAACTGGTGGCTTACAGATGGATGACATGACACTAAGGACCAGCGAAGATGTCAAGAAATGACCCCTACGTATGTCCTTCATACTTGACTTGTTTCAGTTCTCTGTGGACATATATACATTATAACCTATGTCTGTTTACAAGCATTAGACCAGGGGTAGGCAAATTTAGACCGTTACCATGCCAGTGAACAATAGTGTTCCATAAACCTCAGATCAGCCCCAATTCCTACTTCATCGCTCAGATCAGCTCCCATTTATGCCCTTTTACAGCTCAGATCGGCCCCGAGTCCTTCTACTTTACAGCTCAGATCGTCCCCGAGTCCTACTCCTTTACAGCTCAGATCGTCCCCGAGTCCTACTCCTTTACAGCTCAAATCGTCCCCGAGTCCTACTCCTTTACAGCTCAGATCGTCCCCGAGTCCTACTCCTTTACAGCTCAGATCGTCCCCGAGTCCTACTCCTTTACAGCTCAGATCGTCCCCGAGTCCTACTCCTTTACAGCTCAGATCGTCCCCGAGTCCTACTCCTTTACAGCTCAGATCGTCCCCGAGTCCTACTCCTTTACAGCTCAGATCGTCCCCGAGTCCTACTCCTTTACAGCTCAGATCGTCCCCGAGTCCTACTCCTTTACAGCTCAGATTGTCCCCGAGTCCTACTCCTTTACAGCTCAGATTGTCCCCGAGTCCTACTCCTTTACAGCTCAAATCGTCCCCGAGTCCTACTCCTTTACAGCTCAGATCGGCCCCGAGTCCTTCTACTTTACAGCTCAGATCGTCCCCGAGTCCTACTCCTTTACAGCTCAGATCGTCCCCGAGTCCTACTCCTTTACAGCTCAAATCGTCCCCGAGTCCTACTCCTTTACAGCTCAGATCGTCCCCGAGTCCTACTCCTTTACAGCTCAGATCGTCCCCGAGTCCTACTCCTTTACAGCTCAGATCGTCCCCGAGTCCTACTCCTTTACAGCTCAGATCGTCCCCGAGTCCTACTCCTTTACAGCTCAGATCGTCCCCGAGTCCTACTCCTTTACAGCTCAGATCGTCCCCGAGTCCTACTCCTTTACAGCTCAGATCGTCCCCGAGTCCTACTCCTTTACAGCTCAGATCGTCCCCGAGTCCTACTCCTTTACAGCTCAGATTGTCCCCGAGTCCTACTCCTTTACAGCTCAAAAAACAGAGAGTTTGCCCGGATCAACCAACTTAAATTATTCAGTATTGGTCTTTAGCTGGTGAGTATAGATCAATCATGCAGAAAAGTCTGAATGCAGTTCAAGTTGTCCTTTAGTCATATAGGAAAAAACAGGGAAGGTACCCTAGAAAGAGGACCAACAAAGAACACTATTTGAAATTACAAACCAGCTTTATTATTTACCAACAGAATAAACACCAAATAGAAATAAATAAGCAGCAAAAAAGGAAGCAGTGTGGGCAGACGGCTGCCACAACCAATTAAAAATTGGACAACGTTGTCACAAAGGGGGGTTATAAAAACAGATGGGGAGCCGCGGCATACATCCACTCAACCAATCAATCGATACATCATACATCCACCTATAAATAATTGGGGTTGGTAAAGTCCGTGTTAATTGGGTATTGATTGCAGATATCAAGTTATCCTATAGGAGAGTATCCAGAATATCACGGACAGTTCTAATACCAGCAGTATGATGAGAGATTAGAGTGGGTGCACGATCTGGCCGTAAAAACTGAGTGTGATATAGTCCAGTGTAGAGAAATTAAACTAGTTGCTAGTTGAATCATTGATACATAATAGTTGTCTACCAGCTAGATCAGCAGACTGCATGGGGAACCATATAGACTGCTATGTTAAGAAGATGTAAATTGCTTGGCTAGAGCAGTGGGTGATTATCCAAGGAGACAGCAGTAAAAGGATGCAGGGAAATCGACATACATTTGTAAGCGCTGAGTGGCAATCCTTTGTTCCAGGTCTCTGTGTAGATGGAAATCACTTACGGGCCGTATTAGAAGCTCAGTGGGTTTGCAGTCTGAGTAAGGTTCCGTCCGTAGCTGAAAGGCCTCTGTGAGGCGGTTTTTTCGATGCAGTGCGTAGCCGAGTAGAGAGGCTGTGATCAGCTGGTAGATGTGGAGTGTAGGTAGCAGGGCCAGATCGAATAGCGCGCGGCTCCCGGTGACGTGCTGACGTCACACCGCTGACGCGTTTCACCAGCCAATGAACGCTGGTTTCTTCAGAGCTAGGAGGAGACATTTGTGACAGGCTTAAGTAGAGATTTATCAGGTGCAGTTCCTTGCACACAACCACTGGGTGTCACCAGGAGCTTCTCTTGTGCCAGACAGACAGCAATCAAGCAGCATACATTCTAAGTATGTTAGTAGGCAAATAGAGATGGCGGTCAGTGAATAGCGAGAAAGAGTATGGCAGGGAAGAGATTAACAAAATAGAAGAAAAGAAAGAAGAAAAGGAAGAGAATGAGAGAAGGGAAGAGGGAGGATTAGATGAAAGAAAGAAAAGAAGGAAAAAGGTGGTGATGGAAAGAGTGAAGTGACTAATTGTAACATGTAACGATAGCGATTTTATCAAAGAGTCTTAAAGAATGCATTATTTCTCAAGGAAGGGTTGTAGGCTACATTCTGTGTTTAATCCTTTAGGCACTAGGGAATCTAAGTAGTATGTCCACATTTTCTCCTTTTGAAGGAGAATAGTATCAAAGTCACCTCTTCTAGGGGGCAGGTTCAACACATAGATTCCCTTAACTGTAAGGCCCCTAGGATTACTATCATGGAATTCAGCAAAGTGTTGAGGAATAGGTCGATCATCGTTTTTATTCTTTTTCTTATTTTGTATCCCACTGATGTGTTCGCCGATCCTGATCCGGAGTTGGCGTTTCGTTTTTCCTATGTAGTTTTTGTTACAAGGACATGTGAGCATGTATATAACTCGTGTCGTAGAACAGTTGATGAACTGTTTAATCTTATAGTCCTTGCCTCCTCTCGGATCGGGGAACACATCAGTGTGGTGCACATACCTACAGATGTTACAATGTCCGCATGCATGCATACCTGGAGGGGGTTTTTTTCCCGAAAGCCAGTTTTTGTTGGTCGTTCTCGTGTATTCTGAATGAACTAGCACGTCACCCAGGTTACGTGCCCTTTTAGCCGTGAGTAGTGGTTTAGGGCTAATTATGTTTGCGATTAGGGGTGTTGATCTTAGAATATGCCAGTGTCTATTGAGGATCTCTTGGACCTGGGTCCATTGTGAGCCAAATCTCGTGATAATTCTAGGAAAATCATATGCTGATTTAGCAGATGACTGAATATTTGTTTTTGTAAGTAAGAGGTCTTCGCGTTTCCTACCTAATGCATTGTTTCTAGCTTTTTTGAGGGAATTATGCGAGTACCCTCTTTTCCTGAATCTATTATACATTTCCTGTGCTTCAGATTTAAATTGTTCCTCCTCTGAGCAGTTTCGCCTGATCCTTAAAAATTGGCCTGTAGGTATCCCTTTAATTAGGGATTTTGGATGGTGGCTCTGTGCCAAGAGGAGGGTGTTTGCTGCTGTTTCCTTTCTAAAAGTACTGGTTATAATCCGATTTCCACTTTTTGTAATTTGTAAGTCAAGGAATGGGAGGGTATCAGGATGATAGGAGTAGGTTAGATGAATATTTTTATTGTTAATGTTTAGTTGAGATAAAAATTCCAGGAGTTGTTCTACAGTGCCCTCCCATATCATGAGCACGTCATCGATGTACCTTAACCACAGGGTACAGTGGTCAAGGTACATCGAGGACGCGTACACAGCCTCCGTTTCCCAGAGACCCAGGTGAAGACAGGCATAAGACGGGGCCCAAGGGGCACCCATGCTGGTGCCTCTTACCTGTTGGTAGAATTTCCCGAGAAATTGGAAATAGTTGTTGCCCAACATGAATTCCAATAATTCAATAATGAACTCATTATGGGCACCCAGACCTGGGTAGTAGATGTCAAGAAAGGTTCTAATGGCTTGAATACCACAGTCATGGGGAATCGACGTATACAGACTTTCTACATCTATCCCTACTAGTAGTGTGTTTGATGGTAGGGAGAAGTCAGATAGTTTAGAGAGTATATCTCTACTGTCTTGGACAAAGGATGAAAGTTTAGTTACCATATCTTTGATCATCGAGTCCACAAACTTGCCGACTCTCTCCAGGGGACCATTAATAGCTGACACAATTGGTCTCCCTGGTGGGTTGGTCAAGGATTTGTGTAGTTTGGGAATTATATAGAAGGTTGGGATTGTGATGTTATCGGCTCTGAGATAGAGATATTCTTTTTTGGTTAGAAGGCCAGCTTCCATAGCTAGTTTTAATTTTGTGTTCAGAGTGTCGATTAGGGCTGGGAAGGGATTCTCAGTGAGTTTTTTATAGGTAGAGGTATCACTTAACAGTCTGAGTGCTTCATTCTCGTAAATTTTTTTTCACTGAGTAGCACCACATTCCCGCCCTTATCACTTCTTTTTATCACCAGATTGGGAGCTTCTTGTAATTCACGTAAAGCTTTTCTCTCAGAGCCGGTAAGGTTATTAGATCCCAGCCATTCCCAATTAACCCTCCTAAGATCATGTTTGACCTGATCTAGGAATATTTGGAGCCACTTGTGTTTTGATAATGGTGGCATGCTGGTGGACTTGATTCTCAAATTAGATTTTCTAGTGATCGGATGGCTACTAACCGTTTCCGAGTCGCTGTCAGTATTTTCTTCCAGCAAGGATATTAGGTTATCTATAGCCTCTTTTTCTTCCTTATTGAGGTTAGGGTCAATAGTATTTGAATTATCAGGGCCTCTCTGGTGCCAGAGTTTAAAAAGGACCTTCCTGAGAAATAGGTTGATGTCTTTAAACACTTCAAATTCATTCATGGGCGCAGTGGGGGAGAAGGAGAGTCCTTTTTGAAGGAGTTTAATGTGATTGGAGTCCAGCTGAAAGTCGGATAGATTGACTATGCTCAAATCCATAGTTGTTGAGTTAGAAGATGCATTCAGCGTCTTCTCTGACTCCTTAGTCTCCCACTGCGCCGATTCTGAACTGTGTCTCGGTCCCTTCCTCTTCCTTCTATGTTTCCCTTTTCTACTTCTCTGGGATGACTCTTTTCCACTGGTTGTTTTGGGCATTCTACTGTTATGTTGCCCTGGGATTTCTCTAAAAAAGTGACAGATTTTGTAGAGATTTCTTTATCAAAATCGCTGTCTGAGGAGGAGTCTGTTCTATTCCTTCTAGTACGTTGTAAATGTCTAGAGCCTCTTGAAGAGGATCTACTTCTACTTGGTAGGGAAGGGTTAAAGATGTCTCCCCCCTCCCAGTCAGCGATGTTTTGTCTGAATTTTTCTTGTTTTGTATGTTTTAGATTTTTTTGTATTCTTTCAATTTCTTTCTTAATAAATTCGTTATTTTTCTCAAAATCAGGTTTGTTTTTATGAGGTTCCAGGGCTTTTGCACTAAGCTCTAATTCACTTTGAATCTCCTGAAGCTGCGTTTCTTCTTCGGACACTATGATTTTCATAAGTGAAAGGCCTCTTTGGAGGCATTCCTCTTTCCACACTTCCAGAAACCTGGGGGTGTGGAGGTGTTCAGCAGGGATAATTCTTTCCCTTAATCCTCTAGGGATGATATTGTGAGAAATATGTGATTTTAAAGAGGAAATGTCCCATTTCCGGTTCAAAAATTTAACCATAAGTTTTTTATGATTTTTGAACAGTTGGCGTGTTGATTCCCCCTCTAATTCTTCACTCTTTCCATCAAAAGAAAAGGCCGTATCAATCTCATCATCTAAATCACGGTTTATCATATATGCCATGTGTGTACTTGAATGTATGGTTTGTGTGGTTAAGCCGTCTATCACTTTGCTATATCACTGATAATTATACAATGGTGGTGGGATCCCCCAAGGCAAAGAAAGGGCAAAGGCCGCCCCAAAGTCAGAACCAAAAAACAGAGAGTTTGCCCGGATCAACCAACTTAAATTATTCAGTATTGGTCTTTAGCTGGTGAGTATAGATCAATCATGCAGAAAAGTCTGAATGCAGTTCAAGTTGTCCTTTAGTCATATAGGAAAAAACAGGGAAGGTACCCTAGAAAGAGGACCAACAAAGAACACTATTTGAAATTACAAACCAGCTTTATTATTTACCAACAGAATAAACACCAAATAGAAATAAATAAGCAGCAAAAAAGGAAGCAGTGTGGGCAGACGGCTGCCACAACCAATTAAAAATTGGACAACGTTGTCACAAAGGGGGGTTATAAAAACAGATGGGGAGCCGCGGCATACATCCACTCAACCAATCAATCGATACATCATACATCCACCTATAAATAATTGGGGTTGGTAAAGTCCGTGTTAATTGGGTATTGATTGCAGATATCAAGTTATCCTATAGGAGAGTATCCAGAATATCACGGACAGTTCTAATACCAGCAGTATGATGAGAGATTAGAGTGGGTGCTCTAGCCAAGCAATTTACATCTTCTTAACATAGCAGTCTATATGGTTCCCCATGCAGTCTGCTGATCTAGCTGGTAGACAACTATTATGTATCAATGATTCAACTAGCAACTAGTTTAATTTCTCTACACTGGACTATATCACACTCAGTTTTTACGGCCAGATCGTGCACCCACTCTAATCTCTCATCATACTGCTGGTATTAGAACTGTCCGTGATATTCTGGATACTCTCCTATAGGATAACTTGATATCTGCAATCAATACCCAATTAACACGGACTTTACCAACCCCAATTATTTATAGGTGGATGTATGATGTATCGATTGATTGGTTGAGTGGATGTATGCCGCGGCTCCCCATCTGTTTTTATAACCCCCCTTTGTGACAACGTTGTCCAATTTTTAATTGGTTGTGGCAGCCGTCTGCCCACACTGCTTCCTTTTTTGCTGCTTATTTATTTCTATTTGGTGTTTATTCTGTTGGTAAATAATAAAGCTGGTTTGTAATTTCAAATAGTGTTCTTTGTTGGTCCTCTTTCTAGGGTACCTTCCCTGTTTTTTCCTCCTTTACAGCTCAGATTGTCCCCGAGTCCTACTCCTTTACAGCTCAGATTGTCCCCGAGTCCTACTCCTTTACAGCTCAGATCGGCCCAGTTTCTTGCACATTTATACCTGCTGCTGCTGGCATTTACACTTGGAGTAAGAGTAGGCATGGGCTTCTTCATTTACCATGTCTACAGCTACAGGCAAATCTACACTGGTACTGGCAGAAAGGCCTTCACATGTATATCAGTTACTTTAAGGGGACCCCTCTGAAATGTCATGGATGGGCTGTGGGCATAGTTGGGCAGGCCAGGCTATGTAGTTGACAGTCTGAGTCAATTGCACTTTGACAGCAGCTCAGTGTTTCTAGTGAGTAGGGGTCCAGTGAAGGATTTCCCATTCCTCCAAAGTGCTTGTCCCAAGCTTGTGTGCATTCAAACCTTGGCTTGCCTATCCCTGCAGAATCCAATCTGTGTCCGCCCTGTCCTTCTAACTTTAAAAAAAAAATAAATTTAAGTTTCCTGTCTCTGTGGTCTGGCCACTGTCGTGTAGGATACAGTTTAAAGAAAGATTGTGGTTTAAATCCGGCGTCTGGCTGTAGAGTGGAATATGGTGCACCACCAGTTCAAGAAGGACCATGAGGTTTTGTTTTATTTGTATTCCTTGTTCTCTAATACTGACCTCACTGCACATGGTTGTGCTTCTCCTTCACAAGTAAACTGGCGCTGCACAACCTGTGTAAACCAGCGAGCGCAACTCAAATATTTGTTCAGTTCAACATGAAATTTGTTAGAAAGCTCATCAGTCTCGGTGGCCTGGCCCTTCCTCCAAGCATGGCTTTCTCCACGCAGCATTAATATTTTAATGTGTGGATGATTTAGTTTCCCATATCCAGCTACAAGCTGTGAATTATTTTAAAGGCACCAGAGCAGATGCCCTTCTCACACTCTGTCACAAGCAAACACATACCGTATATACTCGAGAATAAGTCGAGTTTTTCAGCACATTTTTTTGTGCTGAAAGTGCCCCCCTCGACTTATACTCGAGTCAAGCACTTTTCTGCAGCAAAAAATTTCATTTTCTGAACCGAATTTGGGGCCCCGTATCTCAGGGCCACTTAGTGCTAGGAACCCTAATTTTGGTGTGCAAACCTAGTGGAACTGGTACCATAACATATCCAAAGATGGAGTTCTTAGCACTAAGTGGCCCCAGATACGGGGCCCCAAACCGGTTCGGAAAATGTCATTCTCTGCTACAGAAAAGTGCTTGACATTTTCTGAACCGATTTTTGGGGCCCTGTATCTCTGGGCCACTTGGTGCTAGAAACCCCAGCTTTGGATATTTTATGGTGCTAGTTCCACTGGGTTTGCACACCAAATTTGGGGTTCTTAGCACTAAGTGGCCCCAAGATACGGGGCCCCAAATTCGGTCAACTGTGTCCATCTGCAGCAATGTAATTTTGGGACCCTTTGGGTTCAGAGACCCCAAATTTTGGCTGCAGCTAGGGGACATCTAGGAACCCTTAACTACCGAGTTTGAAGTTTGGGGGACCTATGGCTGCAAATGGGCACAGTGAGGCATGCAAATGGGCAAAGTGAGGCTGCAAATGGGCATTGTTGACCCTCTTTTCCACTTACAGTAGCTGTGCATTTCTCACCCTCGTCTTATACCCGGGTCACCAAGTTTTTTTTTCCCATTTTTTTGTGGTAAATTAGGGCCTCGACTTATACTCGGAACGACTTATACTCATGTATGTAAGGTATTTCCCAGCACACTTCCCAGCTAGCCTGCAAACAAACGAAATTGACCCGGTCTAGCAATTAACATTAAAAACAGAGGCTTTCATTGAACACTTCAAGGCTCCTCTGTGTACTGCAGGCCTAACTCCATCGTTTCGAGAGATTACAAGTTGGAGCATATATTTACTCTGTAAATGCTTACAAGACCCGGAAAATGTCCAAGATGAATTCAACCAATGTTGACTTTCTTTGGAAAATACTAGTTGTTGCCTGACTATCCTGCTATCCCAATAGGATTTAGTGTTTTTGTGTATGAAGCATCAAGTCTCCAATAGGGCTGGTAGACCTTGTAGCTTACCACAGCTTGAGAAATGAACCAAGGTTTGCACCAGATAAAAGGGAAGTGTCGCTTTTTTTTTTTTTCCCCATCATCCAAACCACTTCATGTGAGCCTATACCCTAGGGCAAGGATATGCAATTAGCAGACCTCCAGCTGTTGCAGAACTACAACTCCCATGAGGCATAGCAAGACTCTGACAGCCACAAGCATGACACCCAGAGGCAGAGGCATGATGGGACTTATAGTTTTGCAACAGCTGGAGGTCTGCTAATTGCATATCCCTGCCCTAGGGTGTAGAGAAGAAACCTTTTTTTAGAGGTGTGCCATCACACAGCCTGGGTCCACATCACCACACCAAATAGCACTCACGTGTCATCACTCAGTTTAGGAGTAAGTGCCACCCACCGCTGATGCCAAAGAAGGTAAATGGTATCAGAAGACAAGAATTTTAGAGTTTTAAATTAAAAAAAATGTAGTGAATAAGAAGGGCCTTTAAAATGCTTGAAGATGAGCTTTAAAACCTGCTTAAGGCCCCTTTCACACAAGAGAGGGAGGTGTGATCAGGTCTGGCTGTCTGGTTTTCAGCTGGACCCTCCATTCTCCTCTATGGGCAGTCAGTTGTAAATGGACTTGTGTCCATTTTACACCCAGTTACCTCTGGGTATGATCAGGCAGAAAAATGGAAGGGGATCGAATTATTTATTTTATTACCTCCCTCCTTCTGGCTGTTGGGTGTAAATGGCGGTCCGTTTACATCTTGTTGCCCATAAAGCATCTGGTCGCAGAGCGGACACAAACCTGACACCACATGGACCTGTCATCTTCGCTCAGCAGGGGATCCATTCGGGTTTCTGGCCTGTGTGAGACTGGCATTTGTCTATTCAGAATGGACCCTGGCTGAATTATCTTTCAACCAAAATACCATTCTATAGCACTATCATTTCCTGCTTCTGATTGGTCAGCGCTGGCACAGAGCATTGCTCTGATCTGTCCTGGAAGCCCTGCAGAAAGAGAGAGCATTGATTCCCATACCTCTGCATTGGCTGTGTGGGCACTGACAGTTCATCACTCAAGGTGGCAAGTACAGTTGGGACTGGGGGGTGAGGAGGCTTTTAGGGCAGTGATGGCGAACCTTGGCACCCCAGATGTTTTGGAACTACATTTCCCATGATGCTCTGGCACTCTGTAGTGTAGATGAGCATCATGGGAAATGTAGTTCCAAAACATCTGGGGTGCCAAGGTTCGCCATCACTGCTATAGGGTCTTCACCTTATTTTCATTCTGAAAGCGGATTCAAATTATATCCCTAGGCAGCAGGGTCAGATTTATTTATTTTTTTTGTTTTTTGTTTTTTCAGGTATCCTATAATATTTCTAGTGCTCCTCTCTCCATGTAGCTGGGAACACCTACTGGAATCTCGCAGCGGAGTTCCTCCAATATAAGAAGCCTGCAGGAGAATCGGCTGGCCACCACCCACCTATAATTGAAATTTTTGTTTCTTTTGTAGTTGCCCTTTAAATGGCAGCACACGTTTTTGCTTTGTCTATAGCTGCTTCAGCAGTGGTCTTGTTTTCTCTCATTGTGAACGTTTCCAGGTATGGGAGGGACTTGCTGTAAACGTTTTGTTGCATCTCCTTAT
Source organism: Lithobates septentrionalis (assembly GCA_037952835.1). Taxonomy (NCBI): domain Eukaryota; kingdom Metazoa; phylum Chordata; class Amphibia; order Anura; family Ranidae; genus Lithobates; species Lithobates septentrionalis. Next base: position 1,713,492 of record JBBDGP010000755.1, on the reverse strand, counting down.
TGTATTTCAGTATGACGCAAGCTTGGATGGGATAGGATCCGCTCTGCTCACCCCATGGGGGAATTTTTTAGCAGCCGGCACAGCAGAATCCTGGCTAAGGAAATTTGAACGCTCATTTTCCTAATGAAATAGGCCATGAAATAGATCTGCGTGGCGTTTATGCCAACCTTAGCAAATCAATTAGAGGCTGCGCCAAGCTGCAGCGGCCCCTCCCTCTGAGTGTCCTACACCTGTCAACGCTTTATTACTTCTCATTACTGGGTGAGAGGCACTTAGCAATGCAGAACGCGGGGGCAATAAACTGGAGCTGGTACTGATAAATCGCGGTTCTGCCAGTGGTAACTGCGCAAAGGTAACACCCAACTGACCCAGAGGAGAGGAATTTCAGTACTACATGTCCCCTACACTGAGCCTCACCCGGGACCTTCACAATAGTTTGTCATGTTGGGAGCGTTTTAATGGGTTTTGTTTTAATTTGTTACATTTTGTGTTTTATGGGTCTAAAAAAAATCAACGTAATCTCCTTCTAAGCTCTGGTAATTACAAGGATTCCGAAGAACATTAAACTGCAATTTTCAGCTGGATTTTATCTTATCCAGCTTAAATTTAACTACCGCTGTGCTGAGCCTGCCTGGCGCATGGGCGCAATAAAGGGAGCTGTGATTGTACATTTCTTTTTCACCTTTTGAAAATTGGCACAGAGTTTCAGCACTAGATATGTCAGAAGATATATCACTGTACTAAAATATCAATATCACCTTATAGAACAATAGTCATTTACTGGCCCTTGGAGCAACCCTGTAGTTGTAAACCCTTAGGCCCCTTTCACACTTGTGTGACTTGTCCTGCGGTTGGGGACTGCAAAATTGCATGAGTACTGTTCATATCTGAGACTTCAAATTCGTCCTTGCACTACTTTGGTTTGACTTTAATACAACCTGAGGTCCATAGACCTCAAGATTACACAGGCATTGGTTCAAGTTGCGTCAAAATAACGTGACTTTCAGGTCGCACAAGTGTGAAAGGGGCCTTACACCCAGTGAAGTGACTGTCCTCGGGTGAAGCACAGGGTTGAAAAAATCCTCCTATAAGTTGTACCTGTTTTATTTGCAGTCTTCTCTACCTCCTCTACATCTGTTTTAAAGCAGTCAGTAGTAAACCGCAGCATAATAAAAAAAAAAAAACCTTGCAAGGCAATGGCAACTAGCACATTATGAAATACTTACCTTTTTTAGAACGAAGCTCTCCAGCGGTGCGCTGTCACTGCTGACAGAGCTTCCATCGTGTTCCCCAACCCCCCCCCCCCCCCTGGTCTTCCATTGTCCCGTGTCGCCCCCCCCTGGTCTTCCATTGTCCCGTGTCCCCCCCCCCCCCCGTCTTCCATTGTCCCGTGTTACCCCCCCCCCCCCCCCCCCCCCCCCTGGTCTTCCAAAGGAGGCAAACTAGCTGAAAGTAGGCCAGCAGCACTCTGTAAAAGACTATGTAGACTTCTCAACTTTCCAGCTGCTGGTATGTGAGATCTTGTCTCTGTTGGAGAGCTATGGCTACCATCTCTCTCCGGCACTTTGGCTATGTTGCATAGCGTGTCCCTCCCACCAACCAATGATGTAAAGATTGTTGGGAAGAATCGCAGTGCACAATGTGTCAGATAAGATTCTGCTATAGCTCATAAATTTATAAAGATGAAGTGCCGACTCACTACCTAAAAGAAAGGTATGTATTGAGTAATTTTTTGCAGGTCTTTCTTTCCTTTTCCCTTTTCCTTTCCCTTCCCTTCCCTTCCCCTTCTCAATTTAGAGTTAAAGCAGAACTTCAGTCATTTTTTTCATCTTTCCAGCTATTAAATCTTCTGCCCTTGTTTTTTTAACTTTGGATAGTAAAAAAAAAAATTTCTGCTAGTAAATACCTTATACAGCCCACTTCCTTTTTCTTGCCTGGAAAAATGCCTAGGCTTATGACATCCTGTACTCTCTCTCGCTCTGGTGAGAATTTGCCAGGAAGAAAAGGGGAGGGGGGGGGGGGTGAGTCATAAGAGGACCAATCAGAGCTGCAGAGCTGGAGGTGTGTGTCTGCGTAAATCCAGGAAGTGAACAGGCAGCAGCTTCAGCTGCCCACAGTTAAAATGGCTGCAGCCAGACACACTGAAGGGAGATTTCTGCAGCATATTTGGCAAGTACAGAATCACAGTATATATAAAATAATATGCAAAGTTGTCGGAGGGAAGCTTCAGAATGGCAAAGATGTTTTTATTACAAATTATGTGAGCAGACTGCAGTTCCTTTTTAAGCTTAGTACGCACTAGTAGTGTTTTTTTTTTTTTTTTTTATTCATTCAAGCCAGCAACCCACATCTTTACTGTGTACATAATGCTTTTTTTTTTTGGTAAACGTGATTTTTGTATTTTTTATTTTTGTTTATTATGTCTGTATCACATGGTTTGTCGCTGCTCCTCAGTTAACACCACACATTTTACACTTTAGCACAGGATACCCCTTTTAGATTGATTCAACCCAGCAAAGCTGAACAGAAAAAAAACGTATGGCTCAGGAGGGCCGCTGTACTAACTATTCGCTGTACTATCGTTGGATAGTTAGTACAGTTATCTCCCCTACTGTTGTATTGTGTTCTGACACTCATTGGCTGAGAGTGCTGAACGGGAGCCAGTCAGGAGACCTTTGGGCCGAATGTTGGCCGGCTAATTTTGAACCGACCGATGCCACCTGACATGCGGCCCGTGTGTACTAAGCTTTAGAGACCACACTTGGCAGAGTTGCGTGGATGCGGCATTGTAACTTTACATGGTTTTTCTAAATGTGTGCACGAAAAAAACGTTTTAATTTAAATGTGTATACCGTTTAATGAGCCTTTTTCCTTTTTTGTTCTGTGTAATTGTATTGAGTGCTGGAGAAAGACTTCTATTGTGTGGTGTACTGCCCCACCCATGTACACATTATATATTGATGTGCATTGAGTGGTACTTATTTTTTTTGTTATTATTTTGCTTTGGCGGTTGGTTGTGGCTGGAAAGGTGGGGGTTGAGCACCCCCCCCCCCCCCCCCATTTTAAAATATACAGAGATGTTAGAGTGATTGTAAAGTCTTGTATTTTATTTTTATTCTTTTTATAAAAATAAGAAACATGTTCTACTTACCTGCACTGTGCAGTGGATTTACACAGAGCAACCTCCTCTTCTTGGATCCCTCTTCGGTGCTTCTGGAATCTCCCTCCTGTTCAGTGCCCCCACAGCAAGCAGCTTGCTATGGGGGCACCCGAGCCAAGTCACAGCTCCCTGTGCCCAATCAGACAGGGAGCCGCGGCCTGGCCCTGCCTCGCCCACTCGCTCTTGATTGGCTCCCGCTGCTGTCAGTCAGTTAGTCAATGGCGCTGCTGCTGTGTCTCAGCCAATCAGGAAGGAGAGTCTGGAAAGGCCGAGACACTTGTGGACAGAGAGGAGGCTCGCTAAGTATGAGGGCGGCTGCTGCACACAGAAGGCTTTCTATCTTCATGCATAAAGATAAAAAAACCTTCTGACTTTACAACCACTTCAATATAAAGCTATTCACATTGCCCTTTTACACAATTCAGCTTTTTACCAGCCATGTTGCCCATTTGCCATTGGATTGGAGGTTGTTTAAAGCTGGTCAGTTTTTTTTGCTAGTGTTAATCTGGTAAGTAGCGGCATTCATGCAAACCTTCGGCGGTGATGGCACGATGCGGTTTGCTGTATGTGTACATTTTTCAGCATTTTAAGTGTTTAAATCAGGAGTCTCAAACTGGCGGCCCTCCAGCTGTTGCAAAACTAGAAGTCCCATGAGGCATTGCAAGGCTGACAGTTACAGGCATGTCTCCCACAGGCAGAGGCATGATGGGACTTGTGGTTTTGCAACAGCTGGAGGACCGTCAGTTTGAGACCCCTAGTTTAATGCCGCGTACACACGGTCGTACTTTTCGTCTACAAAAGTCGGACAGCCTGTCCGACAGACTTCCGGCAGACTTTCGGCGGACTTGCGGCGGACTTGCTGCAGACTTTCTAACGAACAGACTTGCCCACACACGACCACACAAAAGTACGAAAGCTTAGTACGCGGTGACGTACACCAAGTCCGACGAGACTATAAAACGGAAGTTCAATAGCCCGTACGACACCCTTTGGGCTCCTTCTGCTAATCTCGTGTTTATCTCGTGTTAGTAGAAGTTTGGTGAGAGACGATTCGCGCTTGTGAGACTCGTATTTTTCAGTTCGTTTTAACTGTTGTTCAGTCTGTGCTTGTGAGGTTTGTATCTGCTTTTCAGTGCGTTTGGTCAGTTGGCATTGAGAAATCTTTGTTTTATTGGCCGCTCGTTCCTGATTTTCAGGTCGCTCTTCACAGGCCTTGCTGTTCTTCAGTGCGTTCTGTTTAGTGCGTTCTGACCAGCCGACCGTTTTGAAGCCATGTTACCTGTACGTACTCGTCGTCGAGCTCGTGCATTGTATGTGCTTGGTGCTGTAGTTTATTCTTCAGACCAAGACCAGTCCATGAACAGGGCGAGGAGGAGTTCATGGACCAAGAATTGGTTGCTTCAGCGTGACCAGTTCTCTCATATGCCTTTGCTCCGTGAGATCCGTGAGAATAATCCTGAGGATTTCAGGAACTTTCTCCGGATGACGGACCCCGTTTTTGATCGTTTGGTGGCTTTGCTGACCCCCTATATCAGCAGGCAGGATACCTGCATGAGGCAGCCCCCCCTCCTCCTCCTCCTCCTCCTCCTCCTCCTGCCACAACTGAAACACCACAGCCACAGCCTCCAAAGAAGGCTACAGGGAAGGCTGCAGGGAAGGGTGCAGGGCAGCGTGGAGGGAAGGCTGCAGGGAAGAGAAGAAAGTGATGACCTGGGTTCAGTCTGGTCTGACAGAAGACGCAGGCTGTTGTAGTACCACAGTCTGGGGACATCTATATCATCTGCTGGTGCTGTTGATCTCTGGGATTCTTGGACCAGATTGTGCTCCCTCTTATATGGACTCCTCAAGATCCCAATTTTCTGGTACACAGACTTTTTCCAGCGTTGACTTCCTCTTTTTTTTTATTTTGACCATGAATAAATGGATCTTTTTTTGAGTTTAGCAAAAGATTTTATGTGTTTTCTTTTAAATCATTGATTTTACACACAATGTTAAATTATCAAGGGACAACAATCTCATTGAGTTTGCAAAAACACAACAAAAATACATTACTAATGTTAATAATGTTCGAGTGGTAAGTCTGGGAAAGAACAAAAATATACATAACCAAAAACGGTGCTTTGGGTTAACTTTATCTTAAAAATAACAAATAATCACTAGAAAAAAAAAACATTATAATGGGTTCTTTGTAGTAACTTTACAAACCTAAAAAATAAAAAAAAAAATAAAAAAATAAAATACAAATGGGTTATTTGTGGTAACTTTACAAACCTAAAAAAGATAAAAAAATAAAGTAACAAATAAAAATAAAAAAAAAAAATACAAATGGGTTATTTGTGGTAACTTTACAAACACCAAAAAATGAAAATTAAAAATCTAGAGATAAACATATAAAAAAGTTCAACACCAATCATAAAATAAATATCTGGATAAAAATTACAAGAAAATATGATTCCACACAAAAAAAAACCAAAAATAAAAAAAAGGTACAAAGTATTATATTAGTATGGAAACATTGTTTTTAAAAAGCATACTATATCATTCATGAGATCAAAGAGAAAAAGAATCCAGAAATCAGTTTGGGAGAACTCTGAATATGAACAGCAAAACACCTTCGTTCTTTATAGAGCATTCGTAATGAAGAAATAAAATGCGCTGCATTCAACGATCACAGATTTTGCAGCGTGATGAATGTGCTACCTACAATACGAACACTAGTTTTACTAGACCGAGTGCTTCCGTTTAGTTTTTGCTTATGAGCATGCGTCGTATTTTTGTCCGTCCGACTAGCATACAGACGAGCGGACTTCGGGGTCCGTCGTAGGTACGAAGTAAAAGTTTTGAAGCATGTTTCAAATCTAAAGTACGTCGGATTTGAGGCTAAAAAAGTCAGTTGAAAGTCCGGAGAAGCCCACACACGATCGGATTACCAGCCAGCTTTAGTCCATCAGCGTCCGTTGGACTTTTGTAGACGAAAAGTAGGACCGTGTGTACGCGGCATCTCTCCTCTAGTCCCTGTTAATGACAAAACTGTAGACCTAAAATGTTGCCACATGGGCTGGAAAGCTCAATCGAGGGCCTAGATAAAACGGTCCGGGGATCCCTCTCGCGGCATCTGAAGTGGACAGCTTGCTGATATCGGACATGCCTTCTGCTTTGGCCAGTGAATATTATTTGGCTTCTTAGGCAGGAACCCAGATCTGCAGCCCTGCTGATGGTAACACGACTTGACGTTTCTGTTTTCAGAGGTCCCCGATTTACCTGCGCGCTCAGTGACAGCTCTGCATTGTCACAGTACACTGCGACCTCTATCCTGGAACATTCCCTCCATCATCAGAATGGCGCAGGTGCTAATGAATGTTCATTGCTGGTTTAGTTTGTGATGGGCCTTCAGATGTTCCGTCTGGAAATTATACAGAAAAATTTTATATGGTATCAAAGTTCATTCATTTATGTTCTGAGGCTTTCTGGATGTTAAATTGAGCAGAGAATCTGAGATGACTGTTAAAGTCTGAACTCGGCAGGATGATCTCACCGTTTTTCCTGAACTAGGACTTCATCAAATACGGACACCCAGAGACCTTCTTACCTGACTTGAAAGACTTTCCTTCATGACCTTTTGTCTGTTGTCAGTGGAGCAGTCCTTTAAAGATAAGTTCACCTTTTTAAAAAAAATAACAATAAATGCACATCTTTTGGCAGGTAAAAAAAGTGCATTTATTTATCTTCTTTTTTTTTTTTTTTTTTTTTCTTTTACTCATGGCCTGGAATTCATTGTACCTGCGATCAACAGATCACAAATGCCATGCAGGACGCCTGCAGACTTGTCAGTATATCTGTCAGCTTGTACCTTGGAGGGTGGGGGGGGGGGGCAGTTTGAGAGGATCCCCTGCTTGCCACCCCTAATTATTTGTCCGTTCCTGTTACATTTTGGTGTTAGGCCTGACAAGTTACATAAGTTCACCTTTGGGAACATGTTACATATTCCATATGAACCCCACCCCCCGCTTGCTGTCACTATTTATTTCCCCCCCCCCCCCAAAAAAAAAAAGCGTGTCTCCACCTGCACGGCTGCGTCGTTCATTCAGTTCTGTGAATGGGAAACTACGTGTACTGACAGCCTTTGCAGCTGTTGGTTTGTAGCTGTTAATGAACTACTATGGCGCTGTTGAGCTCTCTGATAGTTCATTGATTCTACCTGTCATTGTGTAACTGCCTGCCCGTATGAGGTACGAGCAGACACATTCACCAACAGTCTGCAGGAGTCCTGCACTGCACCCGTCATCTGCTGATTGCAAGTGCAATGCTTTCCAGGCTCCTAGTAAAAAAAAAAAAAAATGAATAAATGGCAGAGATTTTTTTTTGCCTGCAAAAACCTGTGCATTTATTTTATTTTTTTTAAAAGGTGAACTTATCTTTTTAAGCAATACAAACCATAGTTGACCACCTGCCATTTCCTGGTTCTGTCTGCCTTTAATCATTTCTGAGTAACTTGGCAAATGTCCCGTTCAGACATCCAGGCAACTATAATTTTCATAAGGCAATACCGGCAATGGCAGCTACAAGATTAAAAGTTTCCTTCAAAGCCCAGTGGAACTTTTGGTTTAAATCTGCTAAATATATTCCTTTCAAATATAACAAATTAACTATAAAATATTATTAAAAGTTTTTATTTGTTCAGATTCAATCACACATTGAAAAATTCCATGACCAATTTTCTTGCCATCACTGTATATTCATATACATATGTCCTCCTTTCTTCACTCTTCTCCCCCCCCCTTTTTATATATATATATATATATATATATATATATATATATATATATATATATATATATATATATATATATATATATATATATATATATATATACACATACAGAGACACACACACAGTACCAAATGTTCATTACAATCACAAAGGTGATGGATGATCTCATCCTATATATTTGTAGGGAATTTCTTTATTTTCCTATTTGTTATGCCCCGTACACACGGTCGGATTTTCCGACGGAAAATGCGTGATAGGACCTTGTTGTCGGAAAATCCGACCGCGTGTGGGCTCCATCACACATTTTCCATCGGATTTTCCAACACACAAAGTTTGAGAGCAGGATATAAAATTTTCCGACAACAAAATCAGTTGTCGGAAATTCCGATCGTGTGTACACAAATCCGACGGACAAAGTGCCACGCATGCTCAGAATAAATAAAGGGATGAAAGCTATTGACCACTGCCCCGTTTTATAGTCCCGACGTACGTGTTTTACGTCACCGCGTTTAGAACGATCGGATTTTCCGACAACTTTGAGTAACCATGTGTATGCAAGACAAGTTTGAGCCAACATCCGTCGGAAAAAATCCTAGGATTTTTGTTGTCGGAATGTCCGATCAATGTCCGACCGTGTGTACGGGGCATTAGAGGAAGTGGTACCGATTTAAAAATATAATATAATGTGGATATTTGCCAGCGCACCACGGATCTTCAGTGTCCTGTTATACCGCTGTATGGTCTTGGCCACCGTGCTGCAGCTCAGTTTCAGGGTCATGGCAATCTTCTTATAGCCTAGGCCATCTTTATGTAGAGCAACAATTCCTTTTTTTCCAGATCCTCAGAGAGTTCTTTTCCATGAGGTGCCATGTTGAACTTCCAGTGACCAGTATGAGAGAGTGAGAGCGATAACACCAAATTTACCACACCTGCTCCCCATTCACACCTGAGGCCTTGTAACACTAACGAGTCACATGACACCGGGGAGGGAAAATGGCTAATTGGGCCCAGATTGGACATTTTCACTTAGGGGTGTACTCACTTTTGTTGCCAGCGGTTTAGACCTTAATGGCTGTGTTGAATTATTTTGAGGGGACAGCAAATTTACGCTGTTATACAAGCTTAAGGGTCGGTTCACACTGGGGCGACTTGGGATCCGACTTGTACGCCCTCAAGTCGCCCCAAGTCGCCCCAGAAATAGTTTCAATGGGAGTGAACGCTAGCGTCTTAATAGACACTACTGAAGTCGCTCCGACTTCAGAGCGTACTCCCTGTACTACTTTGATCCGACTTGGTAGGCGACCTGTACCATAGAAATCAATGGAAGTCGCCTCCAAGTCGGATCTCTCTGTAAAGTCAAGCGACTTTGCAGGGAAAACCCCTCCCTCCCCCCTCCCTCCCAGAGAGCTGATTGCCCTGTGATTGGTCACAGCCGAAGTCGCCTGTGATGGAGGCGACTTCAAGTCGCCTTGTAATTTGCTGAAGTCGCGTCGAAGCCGCGTTGAAGTCGCCGTGCAAAGTCGCGCTGAAGTCGTGTTGCCCCTGTGTGAACCGAGCCGTACACTCACTACTTTACATTGTAGCAAAGTGTCATTTCTTCAGTGTTGTCACATGAAAGATATAATAAAATATTTACAAAAATGTGAGGGGTGTACTCACTTTTGTGAGATACTGTGTGATTGCTATTATAATCGCATATTGCTTGAATATGTTACATGATATTGGTCCATGTTTACTAGTTCATTTTGGTGGGATCTTGTTTGGTGGTAGGTGGTGACTTTCCCTCCTTTGTTCCTGATTGGTGGATGTTTATTTTAATATCTTGCACAATTGTATTTATTTATCACATGCCTGACGAAGGGGTCCTGCGGCTCGGAAAACGTTGCACTCTCTTGTTTATAATGTGATCGTGCTTCAATAAAAAATAGTTTGGACTCGCCTTGAAAATCCGTGGTGTGCTGGCAAATACCTACACTGTATTATGCATTTTCCCGTCTCCAGCTGGTGGTTGCTACAGCACCCATTTTTTATTCCCTATTCCCGGAATGTGTGCGATGGGAATATGGATGGTTACATTTAAAAATGTAAGGATATTTTATCCCTCCCTTTTTTTTTTTATTTTTTTCTGTTATTGCTAAATATATTTCATGCGTGTCCAAAAAGAGTGCAGCCACAGCCTGAGTAGAAAAGCCTGCCCCCTGTTGGCATACTGCAGATAAACACCTTTTTCTCGCTGTGTGGAAGCAGTGGTCTCTTTTCGGGGGTCTGACGCCCCCTACTGGGATGGAGCTAGAACTTTCCGGTCAGCAAGGGTAGACTCTGACTGATGTGTGGGGGTACAGGTCACATTTTTTGAATATGCTTGTTTGATCTAACTTCTCAAACAATATGATCTCCATTTCTTTTCTCTCTCTTTTGGCATTATTGCAGTCTTTTCCAATCACTTCTTGGTTCCTATCAGCTCTCCTTGTTCTGCCGGTAACCTCAGATTTCGCCATTTGATCCACCATAGAGGATATGCTAAACAGAACTGTTGTGGACTATGCTGGTTTGGGGAAGGATGCGCTCCTCATTATTCACCTGACCATATGTCAGGCCCGGCCGGCTGTGTACAGCTATGTGCAGTGAGCTGGCTCATTGCCTCTAATTGGCTGTCTTCTTCCTTCGCTATTTCTCTGCTTTATATGAAGCTCAGTGAAATATGATTTAATGAAGCGCCGTCCGTGGATTAGCAGGATTGAGCGGTGTGTCCTTGGGTACAAATGATTTCTTTTCTTCTGCTTTGAATTGGCCTGTTGACATTTATTTTTTATTTACCGTATTTATCGGCGTATAACACGCACCGCAATTTTAGGAGGGAAGTTTAAGGGAAAAACTTACATTTTAAATAAAGAACTTTGAAGCAAAATTGGGGTCACAGCTCATCAATGCACCCTGCTCAGTGCCCATCTGCAGCCTATAAATTGCTCATCAATGGTCTCTGCTCAGTGCCCATCTGCAGCCTATAAATTGCCCATCAATGCACCCTGCTTAGTGTCCATCTGCAGCCTATAAATTGCCCATCAATGCACCCTGTTCAGTGCCCATCTGCAGCCTCACCTTTCCCATCATTGCAGCCTCGCCAGTGTTGGATTAACCCTGCTGTTTCCAAGGGAAGAGGAGGAAGGAGCGCCGCTGAATTGCACAGAGCCGCGATCTCCTGTGTACCCAGCGCTCCGTCACTCACAGCCATGCCTCCTGGCCCTGCTCATATGATAGACAGAACAGTGGTCCAATCCGGGGGCCAGGAGGCGTGGCTGTGAGTGACGGAGCGCTGGGTACACAGGAGATCACAGCTCTATGTAATTCAGCGGCGCTCGCTCCTCTTCCCTTGGAGACAGCGGGATCGGTGTATAACATGCACTTAGGATGTTCCCCTGATTTTAAGGGGGGGAAAAGTGTGTGTTATACACTGATTAAATATGGTATATCTTTACATTTAGACCCTTTTCACACTGAGGTGGTTTTCAGGCGTTTTTAGCGCTTGAAATATCATCTGTAAACTGCCTCCCATTCATTTCAGTGTGACTTTTCACACTGGGGCAGTGCGCTTGCGGGACGTTGGGAAAAGTCCGCAAGCAGCATCTTTGGGGCAGGTTGGGGGCGCAGTATTTCACGCTCCCAAAACATCCTGCCCATTGAAATGAATAGGCAGCACTTCCAAATCGCCTGAAAAGCACTTCGGAAGTGCCGCATTACTGGCTCTTTTTTAACCCCTTCTTTGGGGTTAAAATCTCCCCGCTAGCGGCCGAAAAGCGCAGCTTAAACAGCGCTTAAAGCGCTGCTAACATGCGCGACACTTTAGCACTAATGCGGCTGCGGCCCCAGTGTAAAGGGGGGTCTTTTATAATGTCTTTTTGATTGTGTAATGGCAACCTGGCAGTTTTTTTTTTCCTCCTTTTTTAGCTCCCATTGTCCTTCATTCGGTGCTCTTGCATGGCACCACGGCTTTATTTTTAGCGCAGTAAAGACTGGCGGCTTTCCCTGGGAGCGTCCGTTGATGGCTGGTGTGATTTTTAATTTTGCTTTGCAGGTTCCTATGTATCTGCTGTGGGTTTCGGGCTCCGCTCAGGACGCAAAGTCAATGAGACCAGTACAGGCCTGTAATGCACACTTCAGTGGTGCCAGATTGTGGCCGGTGATGCCTGGAATGATTGTGAATATCGGGACATGTTTGGTTGCTTTGGCTTACTCTGCCAGTGGCCTGAATGTAATCCATCATACAGTGTGTAGTGATGGTGAGCCTGTGCCAGTCTGATGATCCATCCCTGAGCACTACGGTTCTTGGTCTGCCTTTCCTCTGGAATGTTTAGCGCCCACAAGCTGCCGGATTAGTTTTGCAGCATTTGCTGAAGTCTGAGAGACTACAAAGAGCTTTTATGGACTGAGAATGGAGTCTCCGTGGTTCTTCGGTGTCCCCGATCACTGTGTGGATCACCAAGTACTGAGGCCTCTTATAACGCCAACAATGAAAAGATCCCAAAAGGATTCATCATCGTGATGATCACTCAAAAATTCCCCCAACACTATCAATTCTCCTAAGGTTGGCACTTTGGTTTAAAAAAAAGTGTCTGGCCCCTGTGCATATTGGAATCATGCCTGCCATTCCAGAATTGCAGCAAGACGCGATTGCGGGGCCATTATTTCTTAAGGTGTCACTAAACCCCGGACCCTGCATTCACTATATCTGGTCTCCCACAGTACACAGAACATGGAAATGCAATTATTTTGGTAAATATAAACTGCTAAATACCTTTTCTCATCAGAAGTATATAGCAGTCTTGTGACTTCTTCTATCAGTGTCTGGTTAAAGCTTGTTGGAGGAGTTTTTTTTATTTTCTCTTTTATTTATCCTATGAGGCGGCAGGACCCCTGACCCTCTGTTTGGACAGTGCTGATTGGCCCTGTGCTGATCACATGCACTCCCCCAAAAAGAAAAAAAACCTCTCTAGCAATACACACCAAACTGGGCATGTGCAGCTTGTCTCCAAGGCTCTGTTTTGTCAGGAGATGGTTAGGGGACGGTGAAAGAAGAAGAGGAGGATCATAGAAGACAGGATCAAACAGTCCTGATTTTGGCCGCAATTTCATAGACCTCTGTGCAGGTTTCTGCACAGATGTCAATGTAAATCGCAGCCCGAAATCGCAAAAAGTAGTACAGAAACTACTTTTTGAAATTAGTGTGGCGCCGCAAATGCAGCGTCCCACCCATTGGGATGGTGCCATTGCTGGCAATTGCCACCAATTTGACATGCGATTTGACATGTCAAATCGCATGTCAGACGTACCAGTGTGAACCAGGGCTTACTGCAGGGGTAGGCAACCATTGGCCCTCCAGCTGTGGTGAAACTACAAGTCCCATGAGACATTGCAAGACCTTGACAATCACAGGCCTTACTCGCAGAGGCATGATGGGATTTGTAGTTTCACCACACCTGGAGTACCGAGGTTGCCTACCCCTTGCAATGTGCTGCTCTACGTAATAAAATGAAGTGTTAAAGGAGAAGTGCACGTATTTTTAGCCCCTTTCCCTGTGATCTTTTTCAAGCTGGCCATACATTTATACAAATTTTCTTGTTCAGTTTTTCTTTTTAGATTTACCAAAACCATATAATATTGAGGTCAAACCTAAACACTTTCAATCGGTATATAATCAGACCGACCCTTGCTCTACATAGTTGAAGGTAAATCTAAAGGAAATTGAATAAGAAAATTGTATAGAGTATGGCCAGCCTTAAAGTATAACTAAAGGTAAAACTTTTTTTTTTTTTTTTAAGCTTTGGATAGTGGAGAGGGATTGGACCCCCTGTCAGTTTTTATTGCTGTCTGTGCCCTCATTAGGGAAATTCACCCTCTCTCTATTTTCCTGTATACCATTTTATCATTGAAAGTAAAAGAAAATCTCCCAAATTTTGGGTTGTACCCAGAAAAATAATGGAGAAGCCTTCCAATGGGGACATTAGTTCTGGTGACTTGGGGGGTCCCCAAGGAATTCCCTTACTTTGCAGGGATTTCCTGTCACTTCCGGTTTGGCTATGGGAAAGGAGGTGAAGGGAAATCTCCCCAATTGGGACACAAGTGGCAAAAATAAGGCAACCTAACATGGGTTATAACTATCTCTTATTGATGGTGATCTCGAAATGTGTGCCGCATGGGATTTGCAGGTGTGTCGTGGGAGTTTTTAAAAAAAATTAAAAATTGCTAGTGTTTTGAAACCTTGAACATATCGAAAAATTAAATGGTAATTCAATGTCGCAAAAGTAAAAAAAAAAAAAGTAACATATATAAAAACGCAATTTCTGTCAGTCTGTCATTCGTTGGTTCCTTTTGTAACGCAAGACTTGTGCGTGATCGCAGGAGAACTCGATCGCTCTAATTATATATTATAAAAATAGGGACCGTTCCATTCCAACTTTGATGCTTAGGCTGCATTCACACTACAGCGTTTTTTTAATTGCGGGCAGATCTGCCCGCAGTTTGACAGCACCGAGGTGTGAATGACAAAATGCGGGACCCGCATTCGAGATGCCATTCATTTGAATGGCCCCTCAAATCGCGGTGAAAGTCTGTCGCGATTGTCGCACGATAAATCGCGCTGCAACCCGCATCGTGGGACGCACGTTGCCCGAAAGTAGCTCCTGAACTATTTTTGGGCGACTTGCGTCCCACCGCGATTGCAGCACGTTTTAATGCGCGACAGTCACGGCAGACCCTGACCGCGATTTGAGGTGTCATTCAAATGAATGGCATCTCGGACGTGAGTCCCGCGTTTTGTCATTCGCACCTCGGTGCTGTCAAATTGCGGGCAGATCTGGGGCAAATCTGCCCGCCAATCAAAACACTGTTGTGTGAATGCAGCCTTATAAATAAAGTTTGTTCATTGTTTAACGAATCTTCACCAAAAAAATTTGTTTAATCTTTTCAAGTGTGCCGTGAAAATTTTTAGATATTTTTGGTGCGCAGCAAGACTAATGCCGCGTACACACGAGCGGACTTTACGGCGGACTTTGCCCGGCGGACTGGATTTCGTCGGACAATTCGATGTGTGTGGGCTCCAGCGGACTTTGTTTTCTCAAAAGTTGGACGGACTTAGATTTGAAACTTGTTTAAAATGTATCCGTTGAAATCGAGTCCGGTCGAAAAGTCCGCCGTCTGTATGCTAGTTCGACGGACAAAAAGCCACGCTAGGGCAGCTATTGGCTACTGGCTATGAACTTCCTTGTTTTAGTCCGGTCGTACGTCATCACGTACGAATTCGACGGACTTTGGTGGATTGTGTGTAGGCAAGTCCGTTCATTCAGAAAGTCCGTTGGAAAGTACGTCAAAGTCCGCCGGGCAAAGTCCGCCGTAAAGTCCGCTCGTGTGTACGCGGCATTAGTTTGAGAACCACTGCCTTACTCTATCCGAAAAAAAAAGTTTTGCCTATAGTTCTATTGTAACCCAACCCACCCTTCTCACCGGTACATGCTTTCCTGGATCTGACGACTCTAGTGATTGTATCCAGGCTGATCATTACAGCTCCATAAACTTCTATGTGTCTTGATTGAAGCAAAACTGTACTCTCCTTGGATCCAGAGATGCAGCTTTCTTGAGCTGCCCGCTGGGCGAGGGTGGCATAATTCTTGTGCATGCGTTGGCGTGCAGTTGGCTTTGGCAAAATGAAAAACTCGCTGTACAGGGTGAACAGGCAGGTAAGCAACTTTAATGCAGAAGAGACAAAGCGTGTCTTTTCTGCATGAAAAATCATGCCCGTTTGCCCGTCTTCTTCTATTTTTATTTATTTTCTATTTTTTTTTTTGTATACAAGCGCAGTATTCAAATTTTATAGAATGGGATCTGCTGTAGAGGAATCCCATCCTTGTGATTTAGGATGATTTGATGACCACCTCCCATTCAGAATGGAGTATGACACCTTTCCTCTAATACAATCTGAATTGTACAATGTGTAGCCTGTTGAGGTCCCATAAAGTTATAAGAACTGGAGGCCTGCTGGCAAATGTTATGAAGAATGTGCGGGGTGTTGTGTGTTTTTTGGGTATTTCCATGAGAATTCTCCCCGGGCTCAGCGGAGAACGCTCGGACCGTGTGAGCCGGGGATTAAGTATGTTATGATGTGGATGGCGTTGAACCTCACATGTGACCCGGCTTACAAAGCATGTGCTCTGAATGCCAACATACACTGGCACCGCCGCTATGTAGGTCATGAGGGAAAGATTTCTACTCTGAGTGAATTAAAACCGCAAATCCCAATCTTGCCCCTCATTTTTCAGCTTAAAAGCCACAACTGAAATACGTGATTGTGGGACAGAACTTCTGATTTGTAAAGTAAAAAAAATAAAAGCCTGAAGAATGTTAACTGCCCGGTTTCTCCACCGTTTACACTTATTTGGATCTTTCAGCTTGTATTGCCCCTTTTGGTGAGATTTGCATATCTTCATATCCCTGACATAGTACCCCCATAACAGGAAGGAAGGGGCGACCTTCCTGTGGTTTGGACAGCCGTGGTGTCCTGTTCAGTCTTGCTCTGAAAATTGTTTTCGAAATTTCAAGAGCTTTAAAAAAAGCTGAGTGCTTTGTGACCTTCCTCCAGGATGGGGATCTGACAATTGGGATGTGACTGTGCCTGTGTTCAATGGTGCGTTTTTGGTTTTGTTTTTCTGTTTGTTTTTTCTTTTTCTGTTTGTTTTTTCTTTTTCTGTTTGTTTTTTCTTTTTCTGTTTGTTTTTTCTTTTTTTTTTCTTTTTCTGTTTTTTCTTTTTCGTTTTTTCTTTTTCTGTTTTTTCTTTTTCTGTTTTTTCTTTTTCTGTTTTTTCTTTTTCTGTTTTTTCTTTTTCTGTTTTTTCTTTTTCTGTTTTTTCTTTTTCTGTTTTTTCTTTTTCTGTTTTTTCTTTTTCTGTTTTTTCTTTTTCTGTTTTTTCTTTTTCTGTTTTTTCTTTTTCTGTTTTTTCTTTTTCTGTGTTTTCTTTTTCTGTGTTTTCTTTTTCTGTGTTTTCTTTTTCTGTGTTTTCTTTTTCTGTGTTTTCTTTTTCTGTTTTTTCTGTTTTTTCTTTTTCTGTTTTTTCTTTTTTTTTTTCCCTTCTTTTCTATAATGGCCACTTGTCTCCATCTGAAGCCCATGCGGCAGGTTGTCAACAAAGGAACACACTTGGGAGACAGTTGTCACCCTGTAACAAATAGTGCCTGAACAAGAACCATAATGGCAGGATCACCAGGGGTTATTTTAATACAAGCTGCAGATTTAAAGGGATCAAAAATTACCTTTTTTAAAATGTTAACATAATGAGATGTTATCATTTAGGCCAGGGATATGCAATTAGCGGACCTCCAGCTGTTGCAGAACTACAAGTCCCATGAGGCATAGCAAGACTCTGACAGCCACAAGCATGACACCCAGAGGCAGAAGCATGATGGGACTTGTAGTTTTGGAATAGCTGGAGGTTCTGCTAATTCCAGATTACTGATTTAGGCTTGTATCCACTTTAATGGGTTTATTTAGAAATGTTTTCACACAAAATTCAGACAACCTCCACTGAATATACTATTTTTTCTCATTTTGATTCAGCTGGAATAATGTGTGAATCCTTTGTAAAAAGTTGTTTGATTCTGGGGTGAAAAGCTTTATAAATAAATCCTATAGGGCCAGTTCACACCACATGCAGTCCAGTGGGTTTTTTGTTGTGCATCAAAAACTCATGAAAAGTAGGTTAAATGGTTTCCAATGGCATAGTTCACACCAGTGCGGTCAGTTCCAGGGCTTTTTAGTTCCAGAAAAGTAAAGTAGAACATGCTGCATTTTTACTGCACTGAAACGCATCAAACGCACTGGACCCTAGTATAGTGAAAAAAACAGGAAAAAAGCACCTGGAATGCATCTGGAAATGCAACGAAACACATCTGAATGCGTTTCTGCATGCGCGTTTTTGAACGGAACTGGAGTGTATTTTTGTGGTGTGAACCAGACTTAAATGTGTTGTACAGGGCCTCATTCACCTGTCCTAACCGCAAATGGACCAGCCTTGGGCATAATGGAGGAGCTTTACTTAAACTGGAGCACGCAGAATCTGGTGCAGCTGTGCATCGTAACCAATCGGCTTCCAGATTTTAGCTCTTGTTCACACTGCTGCGGCTTCAAAGTCACGTGACTTTGAAGTCGACATCCATGCGTGACTTCATCAAGGCTTGCATGCAACTTCTTTTAACAGAAGTCAATGCAATTCGTGTCAAAGTCACACCCAAAGTAGTGCAGGAAACATTTTTTTTTAAGTTGGGAGCGACTTGAGTTGCACCGAGTGCCGTTAATGGGATGGGACTTGTCATGCGACTTTGAACTCTCAAGTCACATGACAGCATAAAATACTGATTTTAACTCGTAAGCAACAAATGTCAGATAAAGGCTTAGTCTTTAAGTGGTTAAACTGACATCGTTTATAGACCGTAATTTATCTCTTTGATCTAATGCTGGCCATACATTCTACGAAAAATCGGCCAAAATTCGGCCGAATACCGCGGTAAAACAGCGCTGTTTTACCGCCGACGCCCCCTACCGCCCCAGTGTGAAAGGGGCCTAAGTATATGTAAAAAAAAAAAAAAAAAAAAAAAAAAAAAGCAACAAAAAATGGTTTCATTTATGTCCACTGAACGATTTATCGGTCATTACATGATGGCACTATCGTTTGCTCTCACGGACAAATGTTGGGGTTTTTTTTTTAAAATGGTTTCGGCTGATTTTTCGTATAGTGTATGGCCAGCATTAGGCTACTTTCACACTGAGGTGCTTTACAGGTGTTTTAGGGCTATAAATGGTGCCTGTAAAGCGCCTCTCCAGTATGAAGGCCCGAGTGCTTTCACACTGGGGCGGCGCGCTTGCGGGACAAAAAGTCCTGCAAGCAGCATCTTTGGGGCGGTTTAGGAGCGGTGGATACACTGCTCCTAAAACGCCTTGCCCATTGAAACCAACCCCTTTTTAACCCCTATCCGGGGGGGTGAAAAAAAAGAAAAACGCTAGAGGCAGCAAAGCGCTGCTTAAACAGCGGTAAAGTGCCGCTAAAAGTAGCGACACTTTACCACGAACACCCCCACCGCCTCAGTGTGAAAGTGCCCTAAAAGAACCAAGAGATACATGGTTTCTTTTTATCTCAGCACTGTTGTAATAAACTTGACAGGCTGCCTATATTTTTTTTTTTTTTTTTTTTACAGCTGCCAGCTGTGAGCAGAGAATGTCTCTGCACTGAATCGTAGAAATGCCAGATTAAGATCGTGGTGGTGGGGGTTGAATCGAGATCACAATTTTTTAACGATTAATCATGCAGCTCTAGTTACCATGCAAAGCTGCACCAGTTTCTGTGTGCACCAGTTTTAGTAAATCTCGACATCTGTCTGCCTCACGTACCGGTCTTCTCACCCTAGCCGAGGGTAACTGCTGAACGTGTGGATACATGTAAACCGCTGTGGTGTCCTTCACTCTCATTGCTTTGTACAGGCTTCCTGACTGCACTGTCCACAACCACCTGTGATTCCAGCTGCAGGAATGTGCTGTCTGGACCTTGTAGATCAAGTCAATGAGGACTTGCAGCAATTAACCTTTTTAATTCAGAGTTTAAATCTGATGGCACAAAAACTTTCATTTCAATATATATATTTCTACAATAGTCACAAAGATTTTCAGCTTGTGGGCCTCAAATGTCTTTGCATACCCAGATATTATCTTAGTAAAGTAGCTGTGACATCACTTCACTGTGCTGTACATAGCCGGTGCAGAGCTGTGGGAGGGACTCAACAGGCCCCACCCACTACAGGCTGTCAGGAGAAAACGACAGGAGGGGGCGGAGACAAGACCAGTCACCCTGCACAAGAAGGGAGAGCAGCAGTGATTGGTCTGTAATTTAGGGTTCCTGCACAGAACTTGAAGAAATACAGCACATCAAGATTCAAGGAAGAATACACGTCTCTTGTATTTAGTCCATATGGCTTGTGCTGGAGTTGAGCTTTAAGCATCTTTTCTGCCAAATGTAAGAGGGGTGCTTGTGCCCTCCATAGCAGCTTTTTTTGCACAAGCCTGTATGTGATCCCTTTTTGTGCTTGGGTTTAAGGGGTGTGTACTAATTTGCAGACGGGGGAATTTTCTATGTAGGCAAGTAATGTTTGTAGACCTCTTACTAACCTTGCCTGTTTTTTTTCTCTTACCAGGCTCTCGCCGCCAATGCTGCATCAGGGTTCGCCATGACTGAGCCTCAGGTGGCCATGTTCTGCGGGAAATTAAACATGCACGTCAATGTTCAAACCAGCAAATGGGAACCAGATCCCTCCGGGACCAAAAGCTGTTTCCAAAAAGAGAACGAGATTCTGGAGTACTGCCAAGAGGTGAGTGCCTTGATAGATGGGGAACCCTGATATCCACCCTGTACAGCATATAGTTATCTGGTAGCATGCCAGGCAGCAGAAACACAAAGCTGCCAAAAGAAGGCTTCCCCGGCATCATGTGAGCTGTGCAATGTTATCTATGGGATTCCAGACGGGGTTTACTGCACAAGCGTGTATAGGCACCAAAACACCCTGAAGCCCGATGCTTGAAATCACTTTAGTAGGCAGGGACTTTGATGTCCACCCTACATGAAGAAAAAGAGAAAGTATGTTTTTAAAGCTGAACTCCAGCAAATCAATTACCGGTACATATAATCAAATACATCTGATCTCCAGAACTGGGGGCTTTCCCCCCAGTTCTGAAGATCAGAGGACTGAGGAGTTCAACTAGAACTGCAGTCAGCAGCACAAGAGACACCTCTCATTGATTGTGCGTATAGTCCATTGTGCTGTTTGTTTTGCGTTTTTTTTTTTTTTTTTTTTTCATCGAATAAACTTGGGTTTTAAAAGTACACTTAGGCCCCTTTCACACTTGTGCGACTTGTCCTGCAACTTGGGGCTGCAAAGTCGCAAGACAAGTCATACCCCATGATTTCCATAGAGTACCATTCATATCTGTGCGACTTCAATTCAAAGTAGTCCCTGTACTACGTTGGTCTGACTTTAATGCGAGTCGAGGTCCATAGACCTCAAGTTTACACAGGCATTCCCTGAAATCGCGCGACTATCAAGTCGCAACGGTGTGAAAGGGGCCTTAAACTTGACCCGGACATTTTGATGATGGGCAACTCCTATCCTAATATTGATTAGTGGTTCCAAATTAATAACTACTGCAGTAGGGAACAGACACAAAAGATACACTCAGCATCTTTCCAAATAACTGTCCTGTTTATTATGACGCAATTGAAGGTTTTTATACACATGATTACGTAGGTATCACATTAATATTACAGTTGTACTTTTATGGTAACAAGGGGCGTAACATAGGCAGGCTAATTCTAATCAGGACTCGAAAGAATACAAACATGTACTGAAAACATTATTAGTGCTGTGTGCACAGTGAGGGCAGTGTGCAATACATATAGAATAGAATACAATTATATACAGAACTTACACATTTCCATTACAAACTTCAAAGCAAATCTCTTCCAAGAATGAGTGCTTGGACATCCAGCATTTCACTAGTTGAAGCATTATGCTGCCTCCAAATTCAATGTTAAAATATTATAAATTTTGTGTGAAAAGTATGGACTGTTTGGTCGTAGAGCAACATTCGAAGCTCTTAAGTTCATGAAGATTTCTGCTGTGCAGCTGGTGATATAAGATGGTAAAATGCCAGATTTTTCCACATACTTTCTCAACAATACAGCATGCACGTTAAATATATTTGTAAACCCCCAAATAATTTTTTCAGTATATTTGACATCCTGTTTCGCTGTATACTGTTTTCTTAAAGGCCAAGTCCAAATTTTGCAAAAGAGTAATCAATACGGCACCATTGATCTTATGATCGATGTGCATTTACTAGGTTTTTGTATTAAAGCCTACAGAGCATTGCACCCGTGATTAGTGCATCATGGGGACAATGCACAAGCTCTATCAGTGTTGATCCCCATCCTTGGGTCCTTGCAGAGGTGGTGACCTGAGCGGGTGAAGGGATTGCTGGCATGGCTGTGCACAATCTTTCTACCCCAGTGGCAGATGGGACATGTAGTAATTCAGTGAGGTCAATCCCTGTGAATGGATGACATGGCTGTGCGAGTGGAGCAACACCCAGCTAAGCTGAATTTAAGCCAATGCAAGTTTCTACCAGAATGGGCACACCGAAATTCAGGTGGGGGGTACCAAGAGATTATTTAAGCGAAACCTGGACTTGGCCTTGATTTCAAATTTTTATTTTTTGGGAATGTGTTGCAATGTTTCTTGCCTGGAGATTCTGCCAATAACAGAATTTCTTGTTGCAGACTGACAATACAAAGCCATTGCCTTGCAGTTAGCAACGGCATTGTCAGCTTTCCTTCCATGAACCTTTAGTTGGCCATTAGGTTGTTAATCAGGTCGGCATTAGATGTGCCCAGGCCTGATGGGCAAGCAAACAAGTACATGAGGGAGCTGACTGACAACACCGCTGCTAATTGCGAGAAGTGCTGTTATTTGCATGATCTCCTGGTAAGGAACTTTTACAAGAAGGTTACAAATAATGATTTGCTTTCAAACTTAATACTGGCAATGCAAGCAAGAAACAAGTGAAATATTCTCTTTCCTTCTTGTGATTCTTGGCTCTTATCTCCCATTTCATCTCTCTTGGGTTCTGTGTCCCCAAGGAATGTGATTTCATGGTGCAAACCTAAAAATTCAGGATGCACTGAAAAATGCAGGAAATACAGGGAAAC
The DNA here is from genome assembly GCA_037952835.1 of Lithobates septentrionalis. Classification (NCBI taxonomy): domain Eukaryota; kingdom Metazoa; phylum Chordata; class Amphibia; order Anura; family Ranidae; genus Lithobates; species Lithobates septentrionalis. The sequence goes on along the minus strand of JBBDGP010000755.1, from coordinate 1,690,769 downwards.
TGAAAATGAAATGCACAGTTAAAAAAAAAATAAAGAAAAAAATAAAGGTTTTTTTTTTTTTTTTTTTTTTTTTTTTTTTTTTATGATATATAATTGTATTGTATTCAACTTTTTCATTCATATCATGAATTTAAACGACCATGAATTTATTTTCGGCCATTAACGTCACCTTTTCGGCTGATAAGCTGCTTTCACACTGAGCAGTTTTTGAAGCGCTTTTGCATTAAAGAACAAGAAGAGCTCAAGAAAAATGCAAGCTCTAAGGAGCAGGGCCCTCTGATTCCTACTGTATCAAAGTGTATTGTATTTGTACTGTCTACCCTCAAGTTGTAAAGCGCTACGTAAACTGTTGGCGCTATATAAATCCTGTATAATAATAATAATAATGCATCCCTCTAAATCCCTTGTATGTCTTCACACTGGTCCTGCTTGCCGCATTTTTGGTCAGATAAAAAACGCATTTCCCCATTGAAAAGCATTTGCAAACATGTCAAACGCAGCTGTGTTGCCATTTTGATGCGGTTTTTGAGTCCCTATGACCAATGAAAATGCACCATAAAAGCGACAAAATTGAGGCAAAATCGCGCATGTTTTTTGGGGGCCATTATTGGTACCTTTTTTTTTTTTTTTTCTATCTGCAAAAAGGAAAACGCCCTATTTTCGGCTGATATATTGGTGCATCCCTAATGTCAGACATAGGTCCTGTTTGTGTCGCGTTTAGACTAGTAGGCTATTGTGTTTTGTAGCCATAGTTATTTACTGCCTGCTTTTCTTTCCCATGCAGGTGTACCCCGAATTTAAGATCACCAATGTGGTGGAAGCCAGCCAACCAGTCAGCATTGATAACTGGTGCAAGAAGGGCAAGAAGAATTGCAAAGGCCACAGCCACATCGTAGTGCCCTACAAGTGTCTAGGTGTGTATCTGCTCCCCCATCATCCCTACAAAACTCTGCACAGATCCCCGAACCCAGCTCTCCACACAATCCAGACGTGACCTGTGAATTCACCCGGCAGTACCTCTTGGCACAGCGTATTTCCATCCTTCGGACTAGCAGTTGCATTAGAAAGCAGCCACAGTTGTCTGCCGTGTGGTCTGCTGATGACCTATCGCATTGTAACCTCCTTTTATTTATTTTTTTATTTTTATATTTTATTTTTTGCCCGATTGCCTTGTCTTTGCATTGGAAATGCACTGGAAACGACGATCGAGTGCACCTGGTGTGAAATGGCCCTTCCTTTTTAGAGCATTTAGAGGGATTTGAGGAAACTGGGGCTGAGGAGATTAAACTTCAATCTCCCATCCTATAATGAAAAATTAAACCCAGAAATAAGACAACCAGTTTCTGCCGGCAGTTAGTTGGCACCATCCTTCTGGTCCCATGCATTGCGGTCCTTTGTGCTAAGCCATCGCCCTTCAAGCCTTGTATTGGGCCAGCTCTGTGGCCTTGTGAAATTCCAAGACTTTGTTAAATAAATCACATGGCCATATAGCAGCCGCATCAGGATTTATGCAGTCGGTTTTTACGCACGAATGATCGGTGCGCCAAGGTCAGAGCTGTTGGTTAGCAGAAGTCATGTCCATTATTGATTTATTGCGTGCGAACAGTCACGGTTTTCTGACTATGACTGCAAACAGAGGAAGCCGTTAATTTAGAATTAATTTCTATGCATGTGGCTGTCTTCACTGTATTGAGCAAAGATTTATACACTCTCTTCAAGAAAGCTGCGTCTTAACAGAAATTACATAGGTGTGTCACCCTGCTATCCCCTGCTGTTCTTATTGTGTGAACTTTTTTAATACAATCCAATATCTGAGAATTTTTGAAACGCAAAAAAAACAATACCTTTGTATCCTCCTTGTAAGGTGGATAGAAAAATTAATATATATTGTAAATTAGATCAAACTCCCTAGTTCTCAAAAAATCAAAACGCTGGGACATTAAAAACTGTCATAGAGCAATCTGAGAAGAGTAGAAAAATGTATTTTGTTACATTTTCATATTAAAAATTCGCCACTGGATCTCACCAACTAACCAGAGGCTATATCCAGGAATATAATCACAAACAATAAAAATAAATAAATAGAATAAGTTATTATATAAATAGAATTGTACTGTATATAAAATGAATATAAATTGCCATATAATTTTATATTAAATACATTTTTTTTTTTTTTTAGACCTCCTGAGCATTTTTTATTTTTCTGCTATGAAAATTGTTCTGTGTGGGCAGTGAAGATCCAGTGAGGGAAAAAATAAAAATATAACCGATATTGAGGACCATTCTGCTGGCTCCTCAAGCTGAACAAAGTTTTGTCCTTAACAGGCTTCTGTGTGATAAATGTATTGTGCAATTACGATCTTTCCAGCAACAAACAACTTATCACAAACCAGTCTGATCTCCATCAGAAGATGCAGGCACCAGCACTCCAAATCGATTTGAAAAAAAAAAAAATATATATATATATCTATATATATATAGATATATATATCTATATATCTATATATATATAGATATAGATATAGATATAGATATAGATATAGATATAGATATATATATATATATATATATATATATATATATATATATATATATATATATATATATATATATATTAATGAAGAATGCATCACAAAGGCATAAGAAACCACTATTCAGGACTCTTCCTTAGGGTGACTTATTGCCTTGAGGAGGGGATCCCGAAATGTCAGCTTACTTTGACTTTGTGAAGCTATCTTCACAATAAATATGTGAAATTAGTTTTGTTTTTTTTTTTGTTTTTTTGGGGTTCTGGTGACTTTGTATCTTGTTTAGTTTAGTTGGCACCCTCCTAGGCTCAAAGACGGAGTGAATTTCTTTCCTGCAACCACAGACAGTGTTAACAGGGGGACGCAGAGAAACTGTCCGGCTGGGAGAAGACAGCGATTGCTAGTGGCAATACCAGCTGCTTGCAATAATCACATGTAAAATCCGGCAGGCTGGTTGTACCATAGTTGATCGATCAACTTCGGGTACATTCAGCCTGCCCATACATGGTTCTGTCCTGCTGAACCGGCCGAGATTTGAACCGCCTATGGCCGGCTTTAGCAATCATTTTGAACACTCCCTGATTATTTAATGGTCAAGCACTATGGGGAGTGCAGATTCTATTTGGACTTTATATAGTGTGATCTAAATCCCATGTTGTTGACTTTGCTTTTTATTTGCAGTGGGTGACTTTGTCAGCGATGTACTTCTGGTTCCTGAGAAGTGCAAGTTCTTCCACAAGGAGCAGGTGGACCTGTGCGAGAAGGAACAGTACTGGCAGAGCGTGGCTCGAAAGGTAACCAACCGAGTAGAATAGAATACTGATCTTCCTGTTATCAGCAAAGTACAGGAGTGTCTAGGGGTAAGGAGGATCCTTAGAAAATCAAATCTGATCTCTCCCAAAGCTATAAGTGGTAGATGGTAAAGGTGTTCTGGACTGTTCAGATTTGCAAATGAAACTGTAAATTGGAATTCAGAAGTATTGCAGGTGTAATGTATGATTTACTCTTTTTTGGTCTTTTTTATATACCATCGTTGACTTTCAAACAAAAGAGGAACATCCGTCTCCATTATTTACGACCTGCCATAGTTGAATGTCTCACATGTGCACAGATATGCCAAAGGTCTCTTTTGGATCTGGCAGAGACCTGTGGCACACTGGGGGTGGGGGGGCTTGCACGCACAATGCTGGTGTTTGGGACTTTGATACTTGTGGTGATTTAGGTAGTCATGCCAGTGTTTAGAAATATTTTCAGTGACTTTTGCTTTATTGCATAGCCAGTCCAGGTATTAGATATTTTAAATTGGATAGCTGTTACATAATTGGTTTGACACACTAACCTTGGCTCCCCCCAGGCCTGTGTGACTGAGGTCATGATCCTCCATAGTTACGGGATGTTGCTTCCATGTGGCGCCGGGCAGTTCCGCGGCACAGAGTATGTCTGCTGTCCCCATGCCAAGAAACTGGCAGAGCCTCTGTCTAAAGATGAGGAGGAGGATGATGAGGAGGAAGAGGAAGATGAGGATGACTATGAAGCATACAAGAGGTTAGTTTTACTTCAATAGGAGTGTCTTGTAATTTGGGTTTCCTTTAATGTATGTGTGCTATGCTGTTTTCGAGAGTCGTGGATGACAATATGACTTTTCCTATGTTTTTTCCTATGTTTTGTGCCTCATACTGCAGCAATCCTTTATTTTACATTTTGTTCCTTTTTTCCTAGTGAATTCCCCACTGAAGCTGATGCGGAAGTCGCAGTGGAGGACGAAGAGGAAGAGGTGGAGAATGAAGATGATGCTGTAGAAGATCGTGATTATTATTATGACAATTACAAGGATGAGGATGAATATAACGATGAGACACCCACAGAGGTCATCAATGGGCGGACAATGTCTGATAAAGAGATCATTACCGATGTGAAAGGTAAGGTGCAGACTGGTGGCTGACCAAGTTGGCTCTCGTTATTGTCCAGGAAACGTTTGTGGATATCGCTGTGTTGTCTTCCCAACGTTTTGGGACTTTATGAAAGGCTTTAAAAGGGCAGTCGGAACAAAAGGGCCGGTAATCAAAGAGAATGCAGGTCCTTGGGTACAGATTGCTCTGTGGGCACCACAGTAGAGAGATCACCAAATCGCACTTTAAATCTGAGACCAGCAGCCAGTGGCAGCAGTACCTCAAATGATCTCGCACTACAGATATACAGCTAAGAGGCTATAGAACAACAGTGCTTAGGCACAGGAAGTGTACTGCTATTTTTTTAGGAAAAATTCCACACATTTTTCAGGCTACTGTGTAGGCCCAATTAGCATTTCTGGACACTCCCTATGAGACAGCAAAACTTCAGTTTAAGTTCACGCCCACTTTTTAAAGGGATTTGCCATCTTAACAGCTGAGCATACAGGTAAAAAAATTATGTAAGAATTTTCACCTTCTTTCAAGAGGACCTTCATCCTACTCTCCTTTCAGTTTATTTTTTCTATTCCCCTGCCTACCTCCAGGTGATGTCTGCACATTTTGAATACTCGCCCAGCCCCCAGATCCAGCATTGTCCTGCTTGACAGCCTTTGGTCAACAGACAGCGCTCGGTCCCTGCTGCCATCTTACTTTTTTGCTTTTTCATTGAGAGATCTGAAGGCTCTTTCTGGATAATCTGGCGGGGCCTCGCAATGACACGCCACTAGGCCCGCCCCCTTCCATTTTACTCAATGAAAGTTTACAGGCCTTCCTGGATATTTGATGTGCATATCCGTGGAGGCCCATCAAGCATTGTGCATGTCGTTCGCCTAGGCCAGGTGTAGGCAACCTCAGCACTCCAGCTGTGGTGAAACTACAAATCCCATCATGCCTCTGCCTCTAGGAGTCATGCTGTGATTGTCTGAGTCTTGCAATGTCTCATGGGACTAGTTTCACCACAGCTGGCGGGTCGAGGTTGCCCACCCCTGGCCTAGGCAAAAGACATGCATGGAGGGTAAGGTCGCGCTCTTTATAAAAACAGGTAATAAAACAAACCAAAAATGCTGCCCTGTTCTTTTACAGGAAGGGAGGAGCTTTAACTATAGGATGAAGTTCCACTTTAAAGAATAGATAGAGGTAGTTTTGACATAAAAGAATGAATCAAACTGTGTGCTGATCTGTTAAAACAAGATTAAGGAAAGGTGCTTTTGTTTCACAGTTGTTCATCAACATTCCCTATGGTAGGTGCTGATTAATAAAGACTGGTGTAAAGAAAGCTGGAAGCAGATTGGGCCAGTGTTCCAAAGCAACCTTTTAAGGGTTGGTCCACTTCAAGGTTTCTTATCAGTTTTGGTAAATGCAGTTCTGTCTGATCATTAATTGGGAGGTTGGAGGTTTAATACGCCTCCTGACCCCCTGACGTTCACCTTGCACTGTTTGTGACCCGTCTCCTCACAGCTGTCTGCTCTCAAGAAGCCACAACTGGGCCCTGCCGCGCCATGTTTCCTCGCTGGTACTTCAACCCTGAACAGCAAAGGTGTGTCAAGTTTATATATGGCGGCTGCGGTGGCAACAGGAACAATTTTGAGACGAAGGAATATTGCATGGCAGTTTGCAAAGTCATGAGTAAGTCATGGGGGGGGCCCCTGGCCTCCTATCCTTCGAAGCCGGTTCACCAGGTTGATTATGGTGACACCAGCCTTTCTTTTTAACCTTTTTCACCCCCAGAGTCATCCATCTTAACATCCATCTAATTGCTCCATAAAAGAGGACCGAGTGCTCTGTGCACGGAGGGGTGAGCTGTCCTGAGGACAGAGCAATATTCAGGTTAGGTCCATCCTGTGTCCCGTTGGCACCCAGCCTGAATGTTGGTCCGTTCTCAGCAGCCAGCTGCTGCTCCTTTTTATTTTTCAGGTGTGCTTAACATGCTTTTTTTGGCTATTGTGGCCCTTAACACAGTGCTGGTGCTCCTTGTACATGGAATAAAAGGGTTAAAGACTCCAACATGTATGCAGTGTCCTTGTTGCTGCCCCTTATTGTGTCTGTTTCTCCTACCTATTTGCTTTCTGTTGGTGGCTTAATCTTCATAGAATCCTGAACTTGCTTTCCTCTGATCTGCAGCTGGGATTGTTCAGTCTATTCCTAGAAGGTATTAATGGGTTTGCATTCCCACAAGATGTGTAGATTTGATCTGGCAAATTGGTGGCAACACTAGCAAACCTCAGATTGGACTAAATGTCTTTTTCTAAATCCACTACAAGGATCTGGATTGGTGCTCTTCTTTTGCTTTTCTGGAAGAGACTAATGTGCAGGCAGGTACAAGACGTGAGGCACAGTTGGAAAGGCAGGAACCTGGTAAACAAGCTAACAAAGGCAAGGAAGATTTTAAGACTTCAATCAGAATTTATATTTGCGGCATTTTCTATTGGCTAGCAGATCAAGAAGTAATGTCATTTTCAAGAAATAGCTCTTTGTTTCCATGTGCAAAATGGATGTGAATGGGAGTGATTTTATAATTATCAATTGGCTGCTGCACTTGCAGGGTTTTAATGAGGGGAAAATGCAGGGTCTGCAACTCTGCATACCTTTTTAGACATGATTTTCCTTTGGGAGTATCTCACCAAAATGAATTTTTTGTTGCTGGGGATGCCCAAAATCTGACATGTATCTTAGCACAGGCTTCTGGTAAAATGTATTAAGCCAATCACACTAGCAAGAAATTACATTTCTGCGGACTTTCTGTACACCATCTGTGTACAGTAAAACTTCCAGGTAGCAGAATTGCATTGCATTTTTATTTTTTTTATGAATTTTTATTATATTTTTTGACAATACAAAGACAAATACGCTATAACAAAATCATATCACAAAGGTTTCTGATAACAAAACAATAAAAAAAAAAGTTAACACAAAACGGTACCAAATCAGTCATAGCATTTCACAGACTAAAAAGCCTCAATGACCAATACCCATGTTTACCATAAGGCATTTGTGTATACGTACTGACTCCTTGGTCATGAAGTACCCTTATGGAAACCAATTGTCAGAGTTAGTATTTTCTCACCACATGCAGAGTGTGACGTTTTGCACTTTAAATACTTGACCTCTCCCTCGTGATCTTACCCTTCCTCCACCTTAGTCCATTTCACGGTCAACCCCCTATACCAGTTGCCACCGGGAAACCATTATTTATACTTTCTTATTCTCTTCATCCCGAAGAGGGGCGTCAACAAGTGGATTATTAGAGTCCACTCACCAGGACCATATTTTCTGAAATTTATTCAGACATTCCCCTATGTTTGTAGGTTAATTTTTCCCTTCGTAATGTGAAATTAGGAACAGCACCACCACTGTTTGTGTTGGATGTAGGCGTAATCCACTTTTGTAATATGAATTCTCACGCTAAGTATAAGGACCTTGTCCACATAGTGATCATTTCCTCTGAAAGTAAATCTTCTAGGATCACCCATAAAGTGGCAAATTTGGAATCTATTGTGACCCTCGTTGAACATGGGGAATTTTAAGTTATAAACGCCTTTTTCCCAGTAGTGGTGAAGTTTGGGTCATCACCATAACCTATTAGAGACCCATTGGCTGTATTACATCTGGGACATGTTGGCGATGTGGTCTTTTCCCAAAAATAAGGTTTCTGCGGGAAGTAGTGGGATCTCTGAACAATGAACAACTGAGCTAGATGCTGGGGGTGCGAGAGAGAAACCCTGGGCAACACCGCCAGTGCCGGAGTCCATTCCTCATCCAGAGACTCCAAGTCCCTTTGCCATGAAGTAAAACTATTGGTCTGCGTCCGAGCATGAATGACCCTTTGTAAGGCAGAATATAAATCTCCTATTTAACCCCCCTTTTTGTACAGGATGTAGAAATAGACATAAAACCGTAGAAGGGTTATATTTCACCTATTGCATTTTGCTATAGCAAAGCGAATTCCCCTAAAAGAAATAATGGAAACTCAAATAATTTGTTCCACAACCATTTATTCATAGGTCCTTCAGTTTATAGTTAATATAAAAAGATTATAGCAATGTGACCAGGTTGTGTAACCATCAAAGGTCCAACCACAAATGGAAGCTTCCACAAGGGGATTAGAAGCAAAATCCAGCAGGAGCTACAGAGTATAAAAGAAGAGGGGCGCCTCTAAGTGTAGCAATATGGTTCCATTTAATGAAGGTACAACTTTTAGCAACTGACATGGTTGATGATTAAGAGGCACATCTAAGTATGCAGGCATCCGGGGTAAAGCTGTCCACATAGACCGTCCTCCGCACCACCAGCTCTCACCGCTGTGAGTCTGCAACCATGACCGGGAAGACTACCCTGCAGTAGAGCGATCTGAAAGCGAGGCTTGAACCGCTCATGGAGTGCAGCGTGGAAGGGGCGACGTTGATGGCAGTGAGGAGGACGGTCTATATGGACAGCTTTACCCCGGATGCCTGCATACTTAGATGTGCCTCTTTTAATCATCAACCATGTGAGTTGCTAAATGTTGTACCTTCATTAAATGTATTATGTATTATTGCTACACTTAGACGCCTCTCTTCTCTTTTATACTCAGTTGTGACATGGCACTACTTGTATATCAAGACATCGCTTGTAAAAATTTTATTTAAAAAATGTGCTTGTCTTGCAAAACGCTCTCAAACCAAGGTTTTACTGTAACTCGGTGTGTGTTCATTACACAATGCCTTTGTTACCTTTTGATGAAAAGAAACAAAAGTTCCCAGTCCTCTGGATTACATTGGCATTGAAGTTGGTGAAGTTGGTGTCTGGTGCGGTGACCCCTCACCTGGCTCTCTGCCTGGCTTTGCTGCGACTGATGTTCCTGATACACGGGAGTCATTGTGTGCCATGGAGTAATGTTATGTGATAGGACACCATGTCCAAGCTGTCCTCTCCTGGGAACGTGTATCAGGCAGCACACACCACAATCTTCAGTTGTCATGCTTTTCCCACTCCCTAATCTTGCCTTACAGGAGAGAACACAGGGAGGGGGGGGTGTAGGAGGTAACCAATCGCGTATTGGCCATCATTTCTTTGTAACCCAAATTGATTAAATCTGATAATTTTTTGTCTGCTGGGGATTACTACACATCAGTTTAATGCATCACCAAACAGTAGTCTGAAATAAATTTATATATATTTTTAATTGTTCTATTTTTGGGATGGTCGCAGTTTTGGGCATCAGTTTGGTTAGGTTAGCTTAGTCTGCCGCTGTCTCTTTGTATCGTGGGTCTGTGATGTCCTTCTTTTTTTGTGGATTTTTATACAATAAAGCTAATTTGTTCTGACCTTTTTTGGAGTGCGGTCAACCTTCCTTCGATATTCTCTGCCACGCTCAGGTCATGAACTGAACTGGCACCCTGTGATTCAGAAAGGGGATTTCCATGTTTCACATGGGGCAGTGTTTGCTCTTTGATCATAGTCTGGAATTGTGAAGAACCCTAAAACTGAGCATAGAAATTATTTTTTTTAAGTTTTAAATTTTTTTGCCACCTCTAAGGACAGAAATAAACATAAAATTGCAGGTTAGGGTTGCAGAGTTGTTGTTTTGGCTCGCCATGTAACAATGTTGGTATACATCCAAGGGCTTTTGCTCATGGGTGACTGGGCATATTCAGTGCAATTGTTGGTGTATTTGCTGCACTCAGACACGGCCTGTACAGCTTCTGATTGAAACGATTCACTGTGCACTGCTGTCGTTGTGTATATGGCCGTAGGCAAAAAAATAGGACTTTTTTTTTTTTTTCCCCCATACACCTGTATACTGTACTGTTTGCGATATATACATGAGTACAGCAGCACACAGCCATTCATGTTAATAGGAGACTGTACACTCTGCCTGGGCGGAGGAAATATGTTGGCGGTTACCCTTAATGGGCTCAGTCGCTTGTGTGCAAATGCCTTAAAGTGGTTGTAAAGGCAGAAGCTTTTTGTTATCTTAATGCATTCCATGCATTAAGAAAAAAGCCTTCTGTGTGTAGCAGCCGCCCTAACACTTACCTGAGCCCCCTCTCTGTCCACGAGTGTCTCAGTCGTCTGGGATTCTTCCTCCTGTTTTGAGATGCAGCAGGCCATTGGCGGCTGCTGTTAATCAAAGTCAGCTAGCCAATCAGTAGAGAGAGGGGGCGGGGGTGGTGCTGTGCGTGAATGAACACCGGGAGCTGTGACCCAGCTCGGGTGCCCCATAGCAAGCTGCTTGCTGTGGGGGCACTGAACATGAGGGAGGAGCCAGGTTTACAGAAGAGGGACCCGAGAAGTGGGGGATCCGGGCTGCTCTGTGCCAATCCATTGGAACAGAGCAGGTAAGTAGAACATGTTTGTAATGTCTTTTTTTTTCCAATAAAACATATTGTAGTGTTTGAGAAACAAGGCCTTCCTGCATCGGATAAAAAAATTCTGCAGCGTTAGTCTTGTCCAGTGTGCCTTGTGGATGGTACAGAATGGAGCCCCCCGATCTACAAGATGCCTTCTTGTTATCCCAACGAAGCACATCCTCCACAATTCAGATCTTGCTGTGTGAATGTTGTGAATGAATGGAAGTTGTGCTTATTTCTTAACCTTCTGCCGCTTTGCTGCCTCTAATATCCTAATCCACTGTCCAGGTCGGGGATTCGTAGATGATACATAGAACATTCCTAACTAATGAGTCTTTCTTTTTGCAGTCCCTTCCACCTCTGCTCCACCTGATGATGTGGACATCTATCTAGAGACCCCAGCTGATGACAATGAGCACGCTCGCTTCCAGAAAGCCAAAGAGCAGCTTGAGGTGCGACACCGCAACAGGATGGACCGGGTAAGTCCAGGCTGGTGAGCAGGGGAGGCTGTCAAGCCATATCGGTGTAGCTGTGTTTTTAATTCTCCACCTTCTCCGATTAGGCCAAGAAAGAGTGGGAGGAAGCTGAACACCAAGCCAAGAACATGCCAAAAGCTGAGAAACAAACCCTGATGCAGGTAAGTGGCTATCTATTCCAGATTAGGAGGCCAGCATGTATACTTTAAAGAGGAACTGCAGTCTGCTCACATAATTTGTAATAAAAAACTTCTTTGCCATTCTGAAGCTTCCCTCCAACTACTTTGCATATTGTTTTATATATACTGTGATTCAGTACTTGCCAAATATGCTGCAGAAATCTCCATCCAGTGAGTCTGGCTGCATACATTTTAACTGTGGGCAGCTGAAGCTGCTGCCTGTTCACTTCCCAGATTTACACACAGGCTTACCTCCAGCTCTGAAGCTTTCATTGGCCTTCTTATGACTCAACCCCCCCCCCCCCCTCCCCTTCCTGGCAAACTCTCATGAGAGAGAGAGAGAGCTGTACATGATGTCAAAAGCCTAGGCTTTTTACCAGACCAGAAACAGGAAGTGGGCTGTATAAGGTATTTACTGGCAGGAAAAAAAATGTTTTACTATCCAAAGTTAAAACAACAAGGGCAGAAGATATAAGATGGAAAGTTGAAAAAAATTACTGAAGGTCCACTTTAACCAGTAAATAAATATGTATACCTGGTAACTCCATTTCCAGGGATCTTTAGAACACTGCATCGTAATCTAGACTTGCTTAAGGCTGATGTAAACCCAAACCATTCATTTTTCTAATTTTGCTCTTATTTTGATATGTTATACATACCATTGTATGTGTGTTACATCTGTTTAGGTGCAAAAAAATACCTGTGGATCCTGACAAATCCTGTGCTGCTCTGTGCACTCCACTGTGTCAAGGGGTATCAGTCCGTTGCATACCACTATATAATTTAAAAAAGAGGGCGAAAATCGGCCCTTTCCAATTCTACCCTTCTGGGCTACTGGATGTGGCCAAGTGCTAATTGACAAGCTACAGACTTGTAAACCAGCTTTGAACAGCTCATTGTGCACATTCACTTCTAGCGCTGCAGCACATTTTTTAATGGGAAATAATTGTTTTACTTTGAAGTTAGTACTATAGGGAGGTCAACCCTACTGACCAGGACTTTTCTGAAAATAGCCAGATATTGAACTCCCTAATCATTTTCATGAATGTGCATGAGAGAATAAATAAGAAGCTCTTCTAGAGGGGAATAATTGTCTAAGTAACCCTCCTACCAAAGCTTTGTTCCTGATTTGAAAGAACGCCCAGAAAATAATGTGAGGAAAATGGAGGAAAGAAAAAAAGAGGTGTGTCATGACAATCTCCAGTGCTGGTAATTTTTTAGCTTGGTTTTAAAATGTTTAACCTATGAGTTTCATCAGCGTCCACTGCAGGTTAAAGAAGTCTCATTAGGGATACAATCTTACCTGCTGGGCTATTGATTCATGCTTAAATACTTCCTAGGAGACATAAAGATGTTAAATTCTGTGGAATCCGAGAACAGTTCTGCAGCAAATGACACCTTTATATCGGATAAAATTGTTTTTGAGTCCCTCCCCTGCATGAAGCCCAATTTATGGAGCTGAGGCAGCACTCTGTACCTTCCCCCACTCTCTGTTGTGAGCATGCCTGAGCTCAGTACTGTTTGTGTTTCACAATCTCACTGACAGACCCCTCCTGCGCGATTAGTGAAGGCACTGATCTCGGGCAAGCGCCTGGAGCCAAAGACCACCGCTGTCAATCACAAGTAATTAGGTATTCATGTCCTACTGAGCAGTGTGGTCAGACAGCAGTGAGGAGATGGGGGCGCACAGTCAACCACACTAGTTCTGCATCCGGAACACCTATCAGAATAGGACAACACGATCAATGCACTTTGTTCCCTAGGGACAGTAAGGAAATTTTAAAATGTTTCTGATGAGACGTCTTACATAGTCTGGTTGAAAAAAGACACACCATCTAGTTATAATTCCATATACACAATCCTATACCCACAGTTGATCCAGAGGAAGGCAAAAAACCCCAGCAAAGCATCATCCAATTTGCTCCAGCAGTGGAAAAAAATCCTTCCTGTTCCCCCGAGAGGCATTTGGATAATCCCTGGAATCAACTTTACCTATAAATATTAGTATCTAGTTATATTATGTACATTAAGGAAAGAATCCATGCATTTTTTAAAGCAATCTACTGGGCTGGACAGAACCAGCTCTTGATGGAGTCTATTCCACATTTTCACATTCTTGCTGTGAAGAAGCCTTTCTGTATTTGCAGATTAAATCTCTTTTGCCAGACATAAAGAATGCCCCCTTGTCCTCTGTGGTGACCTTTTAAAGTGAATAACTCAACACAAAGTTCAGTATATGGACCTCCTATGTATTTATACATGTTGAAAATATCCCCCCTTGATATTCTCTTCTCAAGAGAGAATAAATTCAGTTCCTCTAATCTTTCCTCATAGCTGATCTCCTCCATGCCTCTTATCAGTTTGGTTGCCCTTCTCTGCACTTTCTCCAGTTCCTTTTTGAGAACTGGTGCCCAAAACTGAACTTCATATTCCAGATGAGGTCTTACTAATGATTTGTACAGGGGCAAAATTCTCTCTCTCTCTCTCTCTCTCTCTCTCTCTCTCTCTCTCTCTCTCTCTCTCTCTCTCTCTCTCTCTCTCTCTCTCTCTCTCTCTCTCTCTCTCTCTCTCTCTCTCTCTCTCTCTCTCTCTCTCTCTCTCTCTCTCTCTCTCTCTCTCGATCGAGTCCATACCTCTTTTAATACAAGAAAGGACTTTGCTCGCTTTGGAAACCGCAGCTTGGCATTGCATGTTATTATTGAGCTTATGATCTACCAAAACTCCCAGATCCTTCTCCACCATGGATTCCCCCAGTTGTACTCCCCCTAGTATGTATGATGCATGCTTATCCTTAGCCCCCAAGTGCATAACTTTACATTTTATCAACATTAAACCTCATTTGCCACATAGTTGCCCAATTAAACCGTGCGTTGAGGTCGGCTTGTAAGTTGGAGACAATCCTGTAAGGACGTTATTCCACTGCCTAGCTTGGTGTCATCTGCAAAGACTGAAATGGTACTTTTAATCCCAGATCTTGCATCATTACACAACTTCTTTACCTGTAAATTGCAAACAGTATATTTCTTTTTTTTCTTTACATTTGAGACGTCTAGACTCTGTTTCCTACCCAAATGCTAGATGATCTTGCCTGCATTGCTGTATAATCTATGGATGCTCTGCATTCAGGGCTGATGCAAGCCAAGGAAGAAACTGGTCGAAGAGTCTTCAGATTTGTGCATGATCTGAAAGTCATCCTTGTCCGTTCACCTTCTTGGCATCGACCCCAGACCACCAAGGATAAAAAAAAAATAAAGCAATTTGAATCTGTTCCGTTTCAATTGCATTTTATTGCCTTTCTGCAGAACCTTTTCTGTCTCCTTATTCGTCTCCTCTTAATTTTGCAGCTTCTTGTACCTTTTAGGATTAGACATGATCCACTTGTACTGGGTTCATAATCAGAAGTGTTGGTTTTGTGTTGAGAGTTTCGTTATTATCCTTTCCTTCCATCATGTCCTTCTGCCACCTTTTTAAAGCCAGTGAGGTGTAATTGTATGTGTTGCTGTGGGTGACTTTGTAATTATTGGAGTCACAGTTAATGAGTATCTGCTATAATGAGGAATGTCAGGCAGTAAAAGCAGCAGCAGCTAATGACATTCACCTGAGAGCTAATGGAATTTTAACCCTGTGCTGGGATGGAGGATCTGGCATCCTGAATCCTGACGACATTAGTAAGATATACTGTACATTGTCCCTGTCGGTAATTCACTTGTCTTTCTAGCATTACCAGGCCACAGTGAAGGCCCTAGAGAAGGAGGCAGCACATGAGAAGCAGCAGCTTGTGGAGACCCACTTAGAGCGTGTGGAGGCCATGCTGAATGATAGACGCCGCATTGCCCTGGAGAACTACCTGTCCGCCCTGCAGGCTGAGCCTCCACGTGTGAGTGACTTTTTTTTTTTTTTTTAAATAATGTTTTGCGTAGTAATTCGGGGATAAATTGGCCAAAATAAGGGTTTTTCTTCAATAAGTATGAGCAGATTTGCAACAAAGAGAAAGCCACTGAAGTACTATTGGAGACACTACATTTTATCCATACAGGGCTTGGTGACAACATCTTTTAGTTAGGAAGCACATCATGCACATATATTAACCACTTGTCTACCAAGGTGAGTTTAAAAATGGCATGGTAGATAAGTGAATAAAACAAGCACACAGCTGCTGAATAAAACAAGCACACAGCTGCTGCAGCTGTGAGCTTAGTAGCAGCTTTAAGAGCCAGCAAAGGGATTTCCAATAAAAGTGATCAAGTGGCTCTTAAAGGGGTTCCTCTCCAAGTTCCCCTGTCCCTCCTGTGACTAATGACCCTGGAAGTGATCTGTATTACATTACTTCCAGGGTCACAGCTGCCATCCTCAACTAGTGTAGCTGAGGATGCAGCTATTCAAACCCAATCTGTGCTTGAATGGCTGGATTGGAGTGCAGGGGAGACATTAAGGGTTAATTAGACCCCCAGTGTCTCCATAAACAGTACCTGTCACCTGCCCATGCTATCGCATAGGGAAATTGTTGGCCCCCTTGTGATGGCAATAAAGTTAAAAGAAAAATGAAGGTGATAAAGTCATATAAAAAAAAAAATTAAAGCACCCCTGTCTGTCACCCTCATATAAAGTGCAGTGTTGGGCAAACGTGTATATATACGTAAACATCAGTTGCGCCCCACGTCTGGTATTGTTGCGAACGTCTGAGTGAGCGCAATAGTTTTAGGGCCATATTTTAGGGTTAACTCTAAACTGATGATCTTTAAAGGTCTGCCTATGTAGAATTTGGGGTTTTAATAGTTCTTTGCAATTCCAAAAGGTTGTGCAATTTTAAGACTTGACAAGTTTGGTATCTATTTACTGAACGCAAACCCATCTTTTGATATTAAAAAAAAAAAAAATGGGTATATGTTGTGTGTGTTCACACTAAAATTACACTTTGGTGTAATTTTTCTTGAAAATACGCGTTTGATAAATAACTGCGCAAATATCGTGAAACAAAAAATTGGAAGTACCACCATTTTAATCTCCATGGTCTGCTTTCAGAAAATATTATACTGTTAGAGGGATTTACGGTAATTTCTAGCAGATTTTACCATGTTTGCAAACAGTGAAAAAAGCAGCCCAGTAGGCAAGTGGTAAACCGACATGGCTACCGCCATGTGTGCAAATATATAAAATGACAAAGTCTACAAAGCAACATATTTAGTAAAGTATTTACAATAAGCTTCATACACACGCACACACCTATATCATTTCTAAAGAAATGAAGATTATAGGTAAAGGAGTATCACCACAACGTCAAATTTATTGTTGATCCATGGCCGCATAATGCAATAAAAGCACATCTTTATGTCTGTTGTGCTGGCTGTCGGCTCCACCCCAGAATGCCAATGCTCCATGTACTGGTTCTCTGTGTTGTGATCCAAGATTACGCCTCCTATTATGATGAATGGAGGCACTGGTGTTGTCGTCCAAGCTGAGCCCTCCCCTACTGTGGTAAATGAAGGCACTGTAGCCACCGCCCCTGTTCAGCCATGTGATATAAAACAAGTTTGAAGAAGTGGTTATACGTCTTGAACATATGTGGCACTGCAGTTGTTACTTTTATGTATATATATTTTTTATATGTGTGTTAATTAGTAAAGTTATTACTTTTTGAACAGAATGTGCTTCTATGTTCCTGGATTCCCTATTCAGGTGAAGTTAATCAGTCTGGATCTCTTGCAGCCTCATCGTATCCTGCAGGCTTTGAAGAAATACGTTCGTGCAGAGAACAAGGACAAGCTGCACACCATCCGCCATTATGAGCATGTTCTGACTGTGGATCCAGAGAAGGCGGCGCAGATGAAGTCCCAGGTAGGAGCGCGGCAGAAGCTGTGCATGTGGTGCATGTGGTGTAATGGGGTTTGTGACAACACTTCTGCTAGGAATACATATTATAGGGGCTCGTTATTAGGTGAACAGATTTGAGAAGCTGTAAAGACATAACTGCAATGTACACAGCAGCAGAGGTTCCGGGTTCCTGTGTGTTTGTGTAAGGAGGGTGTAATATGTCATGCAATGACACCATCGATGGTGTTTCTCACACGGAGAATTTCAATGTCAAATCACTAGTCTCTAGCATAACCTCTTAATGCTTAAAGAAAAAAACAAACCTTCACTCCTAAACCTAGTTTGGTTTGTTTGTTAGAATCTGCCAAAATAATTTAATTGAGGCTTCTTAACCGCGATTTTTCCAGCAGACTCTTTAGATTGGGCGGGGAAAGGCTGTATGTGTATCTAACTGCACAAAATACAACCATAAATGATCGTTTTTTATAAATATATAGTACCAGAAAATACAACTATAAATAATAAGATAGAAACACTGTAGAATGGGGGTTATGTTGCCATTTTTGTTCTGGGCCTGGGGTGAATAGCTTTCAGTACACTGATGTGAGTATACAGAACCAGGGGGTGAGTGCATTTGTAAGGTTTGGTTGTTATGTCATTGTTTAAGTCAGGGATTAGGGTGATTACTTTAAAATTTGGGGTGAAGATTAGAGTTGTTTTTTTTAGAAAAGTTAAAGGGATTGTAAAGCTTCAGGCTCCTCCTCGCATCGAGTGTCCATGTTGGAGAAGCTCTCTCCTACGGTGGGCACCCGTGCGGGCGAGCTCCCGAGTCCTGCATCTGTGTCCATTCACAGAATGCAAGACTCATTGGATTTGATTGACAGCAGCAGGAGCCAATGGGTGCGCTGCTATCAATCTATCCAATCAGGACATGAGACGCCAGCTAGAGCTGGTGTGCTTTGTTCCCGGCCGGCGAAGGATCGGGGTCAGGTAAGTAAAACAGGGGCTGGCGGGGGGTTGGGGGTGCAGCACCACAGGAGGTTTTTCACCTTAATGCATAGAATGCATTAAGGTGAAAAACCCATGAGGGTTTACAACCCCTTTTAATTTTTTAATGTAGAACTCCAGGCTAAACCTGAATTGACTTAAAAATGCTCTCCCCACCTCTTAACACCTATGCTGACTAACTTGTGTAAGAAAGATGTACTTCCACATTTTCAGCCTGATCCGGTGCAGGGGATCCACTGGGGATAATCAGTATCCACTGCAGGGTAGAGGAGGGAGCGCCAACAACAGATGGGCCGTGGGAGCCTAAGGGTGACGTTATCACTCCCAGGCAATTCCCAGCCTTTGTGAAGCACTCTTTTTCTCCCCTGCAGCAGCTGCCTGGGATCATGTGGCCGGACTGGAGTAGGCCGCAAATGGTTAAGTACACTATTTTGGGACGCCTTCCTTCACACGCACATGAACTTTAATGGCATCCCAGACTGTTGGTCCTTAAAGTTCAATATTAAGTTGGTCCGTTTTTTTGCAGCTATAACAGCATCAACTCTTCTGGGAAGGTTGTCCACAAGGTTTAGGAGTGTGTCTATGGGAATGTTTGACCTTTTTATCAGAAGTGCATTTGTGAGGTCAGGCACTGATGTTGGATGAGAAGGCCTAGCTCGCAGTCTCCGCTTTAATTCATCCCAAAGGTGTTCTATTGAGTTGAGGTCCAGGCCTTGTTTGTGCTCTTGCGCAGTCATGTTGGCACAGGAAGGGTCCATTCCCAAACTGTTCCCACAAAGTTAGAAGCATGAAATGGTCCAAAATGTCTTGGTATGCTGACGCCTTAAGAGTTTCCTTCACTGGAACTAAGGGGCCAAGAACAACCCCACACCATAATCCCCCCTCCACCAAATGAATTGGACCTGTGCACAAAACAAGGTCCATAAAGACATGGATGAGCGAGTTTTGGGGTGGAGGAACTTGACTGACCTGCACAGAGTCCTGATCTCAACCCGATAGAACATCTTTGGGATGAATTAGAGTGGAGAATGCGAGCCAGGCCTTCTCATCCAACATCAGTGCCTGACCTCACAAATGCCCTTCTGGAAGAATGGTCAAACATTCCCATAGACACACTCCTAAACCTTGTGGATAGCCTTCCCAGAAGAGTTGAAGCTCAATATTGAACCCTACGGACTAAGACTGGGATTCCATTAATGCATATATACAGCCGGTCACATGTAAATGCAGAAGTGCCTTTTTCTTTCTCGAACATCACGGGACACAGAGCCACAGTAATTACTGATGGGTTATATAGGTATCACTGGTGATTGGACACTGGCACACCCTATCAGGAAGTTCAACCCCCTATATAATCCCTCCCCCTTGCAGGGATACCTCAGTTTTTACGCCAGTGTCTTAGGTGATGGACGTGTAAAGATGTCCTGTGCTGAGCTCCAAAGGGAATATCCTATATCCTATACTGGGGCAAGCCAGGCGAACCGGATCCATTCAAAGTGTCTTTTCATGGCCGAATTGAATGGTACCCGGGCCTCGTGTCCGAAGAAACGAGGTTTTACCCGTAATGCTTCTCTTTTTAGAGAGCTGGACCCCGCAGATCAGAAAATGGCTTTAAACTTCCTAATTTCTGGCGAGGTGCTTTACGGTCCCAGAACTGTTGGATCCCCCTACTGATGGGGGCCCCAGTCTCTGACGGTTTTTTCAAATGGAGCCCACCGTGAGAGGTGAAGATTGGGTCTGTGTAAACAGCACCCTGCGGCTGGATAAGGTAAGAGGAGAGTCCACAGAATTTTTGAGTTCTAGTGGTTTTTCTCCTTTAAGGTAAATGCATGCTATGCCTATTGTGACCACCGGGGGCTGCCAAGAGCACAAACCTAAGCATGCTGACTCTGTCTCAGGTGTTCAGTGCTGATTATGTCCGAGCATTTCAAAGCAGGCTGCAAGCAGGTAAGGTGGAAAGGGGGGATTTCTCATGTTTGAATGTTCCCCCCCATGCTAGAGGGGGCCACAGGGGTCTAGAAAGTGGTTATACCACCCGGGCTCTGTGGCCTAATGGCCACCATCTCTGAAGATAGCCGTTCAGGCAGATCTTGTTACCTGTCTCCCTCCTTCCCCCCCCCCCATCCCCAGCCTTTTCTCCGGGGAGAGTCGGCAGTGCGGGAAGCGCTCGTTTTTTTCAAAACTCGAGGGGGGGGGGGGGGGCGTTAGAGGAGGGGGCGGGATGTCAGCACAGAGTGCTTAGACTCCCACTCAGGCCAGCTGCAGGCTATTAAAGGCACTCTGTACAGGTGCACTCAGCCTTTTGAGAGACACAGAGCTGACGGTCGCATGTAAGGTGGGACACAGGCATTCTCCTAGGCAGCATTTACTGAAGTAACACCAGACTGAGCATTGGGTAGCAAGGCTTTTAGCCAGACTACATCGCTCAGCGGGCAGTGTTCATTTGTATACCTCACACCTTGTTGCTTTGCACTATGGGTAGAAGAGGTTCAAGCACCCCAGGAACCAGAGACACTAGGGGATCTCGTTCAGGTTCTGAGGGCCCCCTGTTGGCAGCATCCTCCCCCCCTAAAAGACGGGCCAGGGACGGCTAGCCAGGGAGAGCCATCGGGGTCAGGGGCTACACCTGCTTCTGGCACTTCAGCCCCTGTATATATTACACAAGAGGTTTTTTCCTCAACCATTAATGGTCTAAAGGAAAGATTAATGGCCGTGATTACGTCTTCACTCAGTGGAAGAAAACGCACTAGGCTTTCCTCTGTTCCCCAAGACCCTCAGACAGAGGAGCTCTGGGATAAAGGAGATGAATCCCTTCCAGAGGATCAGGATGGGACGGATGATTCCTCTTCGGAGGAATCAGGTGGAGAGGGACCCTCTGCGACTTCCCAAGAGGAGAAAGTCTTAGTGCAGATCCTCACTGGATTGGTCCGCTCCACATTTAAGTTGCCCATACCTGAAACTGCTAAAGAATCCTCTTCTGCTTTGGGGTCACTGAAACCTTTCCAAGCAGCACATGCTTTTCCTGTTCATACTTTACTTGAAAAGCTCATTTATTCTGAGTGGGATCACCCAGACAGACGTTTTTTTCCGCCGAGAAAGTTTTCAACACTTTATCCGATGGAAGAAAAGTTTATTAAAATGTGGGGAATACCGGCTATTGATGCCGCCATTTCCTACGTAAATAATAGCCTGACTTGTCCTGTAGACAATGCTCAGATGCTCAGGGATCCTGTAAATAAAAGGATGGAATCCCTATTGAAGGATGTTTTCTCCTTAGCAGGATCAGTGGCCCAACCTGCAGTAGCAGCGATTGGAGTCTGTCAATACTTAAGAGACCATGTTAAGCAGGTCATCAAAGTATTACCTGAACAGCAGGCCCAGGGGTTTGCTAACTTCCAGCGGCCTTATGCTTTGTGGTTGACGCCATTAGAGATTCTATCGTGCAAACCTCCCGTCTTTCACTGGGGTTGGTGCATATACGTAGAATCCTATGGTTGAAAAATTGGTCAGCCGAAGCACCATGTAAGAAGCTACTGGCTGGGTTTCCATTTCGTGGTGCAAGGTTGTTTGGAGAGGACTTGGATAACTATATCAAGAGAATCTTTTGTGGGAAAAGCACTCTTACCTTTTCAAGAAGAAGAGTAAGCGTCCCTCTTTCAAACGGACTCTTTCCCCAGCGCCGGGGGTTTCAGCCTCCAGGCAGTCTCGACGGCCGCCTCCATTGGGGTCCAGAGACAAGAGTCAACCCCAGGGACAAAAGAAGTCCTGGGGAAAGAAGCCTACTAGGCAAAACACTAAGACCTCTGCATGAGGGGGCGCCCCCGCTCACTCGAGTGGGGGGAACACTGCGACAGTTCTCAGAGCTCTGGCAGGAGGACTTCCAGGACAGATGGGTAATCTCCACGGTAACCTTAGGGTACAAGCTGGAGTTTAAGGAATTCCCTTCTCCTCGGTTCCTCAGATCAAATGTTCCCAGAGACCCAGAGAAGAAGCAGTCGCTCCTTCTAGCGTTAGAGCGACTTTTGTCGCAGGAGGTCATTATGATAGTTCCCGCAAAGGACCAGGGATTGGGCTTCTATTCCAACCTTTTTACGGTCCAAAAGCCAAATGGGGATGTCGGGCCCATTTTGGACTTAAGGGATCTGAACCGATTCCTAAGGATTCAATCCTTCCGCATGGAATCAATTCGAACAGTAGTTCCCACCCTGAAGGGAGGAGAATTTCTGGCATCAATAGACATCAGAGATGCATATCTGCATGTGCCCTTTTTTTCCTGCTCATCAGAAGTTTCTGCGCTTCGAGGTAGGAGGGCGCCATTTCCAGTTTGTGGCTCTGTCTTTCGGGATAGCCACTGCACCTCGGGTGTTCACAAAGATCTTGGCTCCTCCTCTGGCCAGATTAAGGGCTTAGGGTATAGCTGTCATAGCATACCTAGACGACCTGCTCTTGATAGACCGGTTGGTAGCCTCTTTGAATGGAAACTTGAGGACCACAGTCAAGTATCTAGAACACCTAGGTTGGATCCTCAAGTCTTTCCTAAAACCAGTAAGAAGACTGGAGTATTTAGGTCTGATTATAGATACAAGCCAGGAGAAAATATTTCTACCTCAGGCAAAGATCACTGCTTTGAGAGAGCTGATTCTGACAGTAAGGACCAAGAAGGGTCCCTCAGTCCGCCTTTGTATGAGGCTACTAGGGAAGATGGTGTCTTCATTCGAAGCAGTTCCCTATGCTCAGTTTCACTCAAGAATGCTGCAACACAGTATTCTGTCGACCTGGAACAAGAAGGTTCAGGCATTAGACTTTCCGATGCACCTGTCGCATGCGGTGCGTCAGAGCCTCAATTGGTGGCTCATACCCGAAAACCTGCAGAAGGGGAAATCCTTTCTACCGGTTACCTGGACGGTGGTAACAACAGATGCCAGTCTGTCAGGTTGGGGAGCAGTTCTGGAACAGGCTGCGGTCCAAGGGTTCAGGGTACAGGGTTGTCCGGTCAGGATCCAGTCCGACAATGCCACAGCAGTGGCTTATGTCAATCATCAGGGAGGCACCCGGAGCCGAGCTGCTCAAAAAGAGGTGAACCAGATCTTAGTCTGGGCAGAGATGCATGTGCCATGCATATCGGCAGTTTTCATCCCGGGAATAGAGAATTGGCAGGCGGACTATCTAAGTCGCCAGCAGTTACTTCCAGGGGAATGGTCTCTGCATCCCGACGTCTTTTGGGCCATATGCCAAAGATGGGGGGTTCCAGATGTAGATCTCTTTGCATCCCGATTCTACACAAAGAGACAGATTTGTGGCAAGGACAAAAGATCCTCTTGCATGCGGGACGGATGCGTTGGTGATTCCGTGGCATCGGTTCTCACTGATTTACGCATTCCCGCCTATTCTGCTACTACCACGACTCCTTCGCAGGATCAGGCAGGAAAGGAAGTCGGTACTTCTGGTGGCCCCCGCTTGGCCCAGAAGGACTTGGTATGCAGAAATAGTAAGGATGACGGTGGGTTCCTCGTGGACCCTACCAGTACGCCCAGACCTGTTATCTCAAGGTCCAGTGTTCCATCCTGCCTTACAAACGCTAAAATTGACGGTTTGGCTATTGAGACCCACGTTCTGAAGAGTCGTGGACTCTCAGGTCCTGTCATATCTACCTTGATTAATGCAAGGAAGCCAGCTTCCAGGATGATTTATCATAGAGTCTGGAAGGCTTATATAACCTGGTGTGAATCCAGAGGTTGGCATCCCAGGAAATATGTCATAGGTAGAATCCTTGATTTTCTACAGATGGGATTAGAGATGAAGGTGGCCTTGAGTACCATCAAGGGCCAGGTCTCTGCTTTATCAGTATTTCAGCGGCCACTTGCTTCGCATTCTTTGCTCCGAAACTTTATGCAGGGGGTGACGCGTCTTAATCCTCCGGTTAAAGCGCCCCTAAACCCCTGGGACTTGAATTTGGTCCTGGCTGTGTTACAGAAACAGCCTTTTGAACCAATAAGTCAGATTCCTTTGGTCTTGTTGACAAGGAAATTATTTTTTCTGGTGGCCATCTCTTCTGCTAGAAGAGTATCAGAATTAGCAGCTCTTTCCTGTAAGGAGCCTTATTTGATTATACACAAGGATAGAGTGGTACTGCGCCCTCATCCTAGTTTTTTACCGAAGGTGGTTTCTGATTTTCATTTAAACCAAGACATTGTTCTACCTTTCTTTTTCCCAGATCCCTGTTCTCCGGAAGAGAGATCTCTACATTCGTTGGATGTAGTAAGAGCAGTTAAGGCCTATCTAGGGGCAACTACTCAGATCCGCAGGACGGATGTTTTGTTTGTGCTGCCAGAGGGCCCCAATAGAGGACAGGCAGCGTCAAAAGCTACCATTTCTAAATGGATTCGACAGTTGACCATTCAAGCTTACGGTTTGAAACAGAAGATTCCTCCGTTTCAGATCAGGGCACATTCCACAAGGGCTATTGGTGCTTCTTGGGCAGTGCATCACCGGGCCTCTATGGCTCAAATCTGCAAGGCCGCAACCTGGTCTTCAGTTCATACATTCACCAGATTCTATCAGGTGGATGTGAGAAGACATGAGGATATCGCCTTTGGGCGTAGTGTGCTGCAGGCAGCGGTACAGGGTCCTCAGGTCTGATTGCACCCTACTTGGTCGTGGTTCCCCCCCCTCAGGTAGCATTGCTCTGGGACATCCCATCAGTAATTACTGTGGCTCTGTGTCCCGTGATGTTCGAGAAAGAAAATAGGATTTTTTAAAACCGCTTACCTGTAAAATCCTTTTCTTTCGAAGGACATCACGGGACACAGAGGTCCCGCCCCTCTTCTAATACACTATATTGCTTGGCTACAAAACTGAGGTATCCCTGCAAGGGGGAGGGATTATATAGGGGGTTGAACTTCCTGATAGGGTGTGCCAGTGTCCAATCACCAGTGATACCTATATAACCCATCAGTAATTACTGTGGCTCTGTGTCCCGTGATGTCCTTCGAAAGAAAAGGATTTTACAGGTAAGCTGTTTTAAAAAATCCTATTTTTCGGCTCTCCTCACACTGACAGAGTGTTGGGCGAGGAGAGCAGATCAGGGTCATCTCCTCACAAGGGAGACCAGGGCAGGTAATCAGGGCACTGATCATTAGTGCCCTGATTACAGTGGTGCCCATCAGTGCAGGTTATCAGTGCTTACCAGGGGGGCATATTAGTGCCACCTAATCAGTGCCCATAAGTGCCGCCTCATAAGCGCACATCAGTGAAGGAGAAAAATTACTTATTTATAAAATTTACTGACCAAAAACTAAAACTTTTTTTTTTTTTTTTTTTCAAAATATTTGGCCTTTTTTTCTTTTTTACAAACAAAAAAAAATAAATAAAAAATAAACAACCCAGCAGTGAATAAATACCACCAAAAGAAAGCGCTGTTTGTGTGAAGAAAATGATAATATTGTCATATGGGTACATATGGGTAAAGTTTAAATCATTTTTTTTTTGCTAGAAAATTACTTAGAACCCCCAAACATATATATTTTTTTAGTAGACACCCTAGAGAATAAAATGGTGGTTGTTGCAATATTTTATGTCACACTGTATTTGCGCAGCGGTCTTTCAAATGCAATTTTTTTGGAAAAAATTACTTTAATAAATAAAAAAAAAAATCTAACAAGTAAAGTTGGCCCATTTTTTTTTTTGTATAATGTGAAAGATTTTAGGTCACGAGAATCGTGATCCTTTTTATTCTAAGCAAACTATTAGAGGAGAGATGTACTGTGTATACTATTAGAGGAGAGATGTACTGTATATACTATTAAAGGAGATGTACTGTATATACAATTAGAGGAGATATATACTATTAGGCTTCATGTACACAGGTTGTTCAACCTCTCCTGAAAGATTTTACTTGACAGCTAGAAACTGGTGGCTAAAAGCGGGTGTTTAGCCGCGTTTACATGCTGTGTTTAGTCGTGTTTAGCTGCGTTTGCGTCTAGAAGGGTTGGAAAAAAAATTTTTTATTCATTTTTTCAAAATAGCCAAAAATGAAAAACACCTGTAAGCGAAACGCGGCCAAACGCGAGTTGCCGCGTTTAGCCGAGTTTGGCGTTTGAAATGCCTCTAAACACAGCTTCCGAATACCTTTTTTTTTTTTTTTTTTTTTTTTTTTTTTTTTTTTTTTTTTTGGGTTCCAAAAAAAGCCTCTAAACATAACTGCCTAGAAACGACTATAAACAAACCTGTTTACATGTACTGATAAGATAACATAGAGGAGAGTTCAGTCAGGAGCAGTTGAAAAAAATGCCCAACTGCTCCTATACATCCGTTTTCCAGCAGCAGTGTACATGAGGCCTTAGAGGTTGAATCTGGTAAATATCATCAGACTCGGATCATTTTTTTTTATTTAAAGAAAAAAAAAAGTTAGACTGTTTTGCAGATTTTCAAACAGAACTGTAATATAGTATATGCTGGCCATACAAAAACAATGTCTTCCTTAAAAAAAAAATAAAAAATGTAATTTTAAGAACGTTCGTTCAATTTTCTAATCGTTAGTGGAGTCAAATCGACGTTCGTTTTCAACCACAGTGACGGGAAAATTTAGAAATAATAGAAAACTTCTTGGTGAAAGGAATTTTCAGAAGGTGTATGTGGTTTTCATTCAGAAATTACATTCATTTTAAAACAGAATGTTTAAAGCAAGTGACATTTTCAAACAACGTTCTTTCATTCAGCGAATGTACAAAGATTTTTCGTCTGAATATTCTCGTCTGAAAATTGATCGGTGTGGCCAGCATAAGGCTCGGTATACACCTAGGCAGTTTGCTTTTGATCGGTTTCTGCTGTGCGTTTTGATTTTTGCGCATGTGATTTTGCTGTTTTTTTTTTTTTTTTTGGCCAGTTTTTTGTTGGGCAAATTAAAAAACACACATTTCTGCAAAAACGCATTACTTGCTTTTCTTAAGCTTCTCCATTGATGTCTATTGAACCAAAAAAGCACCGTTTTGTGTTGAAAAAAGTCCCTGACCCCTCCCAAATACGCAGTGGCTGAAAAAAGCATAGATGTGAACGTGTCCCATAGGAAACCATGTTAAATGAACTGTAGTGGGTTTCTGCAAAAAGCACCAAAAAACACATAGGTGTGATCCAGGCCTAAGACGGTTAGTAACATAACCGGGGTAAAAAAAAAACTAAAATTAGGCCTTTTTATAGTACAAAAAGAGCAAATAATCACTACTGTAAGGGGTTCCTTTTTTATTTTTTATTTTTTTTTACTGTGGAACAGTGAAAGTAATATTTACAGTGGCGATTATTTGCTCTTTTTGTACTATAAAGGGCTAACCTTATTTGTTTTAATTTTTTTTTTTAACCCAATTATGTTACTGCCTGATTAATTGATTATGAAAATAGTAATCGATTAGTTTCATTAATTTCAGTCGATTAATTGATTAGTTGTTTTGGCCGTAGTCTGAACCCCAGAGTCCCTGTGTATTGCACGAGGCTATTATGAGGATTAGGTGAGCAGAGCATTCATGTTCATGGCAGTGCTGGAGAGCGATCGATTTTGTCCCAGCAGCCCTCCTGTTTATGAGCAATCAGTTCTTTAGAACAATGTAATGCCTGCTCTTTGCCCTGGTAAAGGCCTTCCTGGCCTATCACAGCTTCATATTACAAGGCTGTCCCCCTGTATATTTTCCTATAAAATGTAAACATGTCAGGTGAGAATTCCTCCGCCTATGTTTGTCTTTGCTCTTTGTATTGCGTACCATGGCTCCCAGTGCTGCAGGTGTTGCATGCTGCTAGCTCCCCCTAGTGGTGCAATTGTCATGACTCCAAAGCAAACTCCATTCGTCTTAAACATAAAATGGCTGCTAAGACGTACATTATGACGTTTATCCATTGCAGTCCTGCTATACACCTAGGAAGGACCCATAGAGATTTCCCTCATCTTCCTGCGGTAACATCAGTATCCTCATCTCTAAGAAAAAAGAGGCGAAGGCAGGGTCCCCTCTGTTAGACAATCATCTGCAGTAATGATGACAATAATAGTTAAAAGTCCAAAAGAGTTCCAGAGGAGGTCCGTCACTAGGGCAAGCTGATCCCAGTGCTGAAACAGACTCTATGGTACATAGAAGATACAAAGAAAGGAAAAAGCCCCTCTAAGTGCAGTAAACCCAAATAAGTGCCACGCACATTTCCATTGTTAAAAACAAGCTCATCATGAATGTGAAGTTCTGGGGCGCCAAGCTGGAGAGAAGCCAGAGAAGGAACGTTGGGGGTTCCACTGTTGATGCACTCAGGACAAGTAAGAGAGGAAGTTCCTTGTTCTGGGTGCATCAATAGCGGAACCCCCAATGTTCTTTTCCTGGCTTCTTTCCAAATTGGCGCCCCAGAACTTCACATTCATGATGAGCTTGTTTTTAACCATGGAAATGTAAGTGGCCCTTATTTGTGTTTATTAAATTTGTTGGTCTTACTGCACTTAGACTGGCTTTTTCCTTTGTTTTTATCTGCTAATGCCACATGCACACGACCGTTTTTTCCGTCGGACCGAAGTCTGACGGTCTTTCCGACGGAGTTCCGCTTGAACGGACTTGCCTACATACGATCATACCAAAGTCCGTTCGTTTAGAACGTGATGACGTACAACGGGACTAGAAGAAGGAAGTTCAATAGCCAGTAGCCAAATAGCTGCCCTTGCGTCGTTCTTGGTCCGTCGGACTGACATACAGACGAGCGGTTTTCCCGATACCCTGTTTCCCCTAAAACAAGACCTAGCGTGATTGTCGGTGATGGCTTCAATATAAGCCCTACCCCCCAAATAAGCCCTAGTTAAAGTCCTTGTAGGTCTTATTTTCAGGGTAGGGCTTATTTTCGGGGAAACAGGGTAGGGCTTGTTTGGAGGGTAGGGCTTATATTGCAGCCATCACCGACAATCACGCTAGGTCTTATTTTAGGGGAAACAGGGTAGGAACTGAGTCCCTCGGGAAGATTTGAAACATGTTCTATTTCTAGGTCTGTCAGATTTTTCGAAAGAAAAGGTCCGATGAAGCCCACACACGATCGGAATGTCAGACGGAATCGTTTCGTCTGACCTTTTCTGCCGGAAAGTCCGCTCGTGCGTACGCGGCATAAGCCAGTGTTTCTTAACTCCCCTTTTTTTTTTTCAGTCAAGGCATCCTTTTAAAATGATGAACAAACCCGAGGCACCCCATTCTAAAATGTAAAAAAACCAAACATACACAGCAACATCCACACATGCAGGACACCTAATGTTAGTCGATTTTATCCTTCCAAAGCAAAACAAACCTTTGCACATTGGTACGGATTAGTATTTTAAAGCGGTAGTAAACACTCTACTACCACGTGTACCTATAAAAAGACTTACCTGTAGGTACTGTGAATATCTCCTAAACTTGCACTGTTTAGGAGATATCTAGAGTGCTTGCAGCCGAAAACCTCATTGGCGCATGCGCTCTGAAGGTCCAGCTTACAGTGCTGGACATTCAGAGCTGGTACCAGAAACGGCGGCTCCAGCACGCATGCGTGGGAGTGCCATTATCGCACCCCCAAACAATCATGTAGCCAGAGGCCGTGAACCCAGAAGGAAGACGGGGTAGATTTCAGCGGTGACATTGCAGCGCTCGAGGGCTTTGTTTTAAGGTAAGTTTCTTATAATGTGCTAGTATGAAATGAATACTAGCACATTATGACATTGCCTTATTAACCGATGACATCATTGGTTGTTGGGACTCCAGCAGCTGCCAGGTTGTAATGGTGCATATTGAAAACCTGTGGCTTTGTTTAAATTCGAGTTCCAGACAGTTTTTAGTGTTGTTTTTTTTTTTTTTTTTTTTTTAATTAAAATTCGGCAGCTATTAAAAGTCTAGCTGCTGACTCTTAATAAACACACACTCACCTGTCCCACAAAGATCCAGCGATGCAGCCGCCCGAACCCTCCGCGCTCTCTCTCTCTCTCTGGCGCGGCCATTGCAAGTGTGGGCACCCGGCTGTGACAGCTTGCAGCTTTACAGCCAGGTGCGCACTGTGCATGCGTGGGTTGCGCTGCACCTCCTCAATTGTCGGGCAATCTTCTGAGACGCGTCCCAAAATATTGCAGGAAGGGGGAGAGGATGGGAGCAGGTACCTGCTCCACCGCCCCCCCCCCCCCCCCCCCAATAAAAAAAAAAGAAAGACATGCCAAATATGGCATGTAAGGGGGTAAGAAGTGCTTAAAGCAGAACTTCCACCTTTGGGTGGAACTCCACTTTAACTAAAAGGCAGGCTTCATCCACCCGCTGGCTTGCATACAATTATACAAAATTCAGGCAATTTTTAGGCATTTTACCAAGGCACCCCTGAAAAAAAATCTGAAGACACCCTGGTTGAAAATGCTCGTCTAAGTATCCTCATCGCTGTAGATGTTATGGCTCGTTATAACCCACAATGACTCTTCAAGAGCAAATGTAAAAAACAAATTCAGTCCTCATGGGACCTATACAATCTAATCCTTCAGCATCCTGACTAACTTCAGAATCATTAGAGGGGCTATTTAAAATGAAAAGCGCATACACAGATCAGTGCAGTTTTCATGTAATCGAACCTTCCATACCCGTGAAACAGTATCTGAGTGGAGAAGTGGTGTAACCCTTTGCATGTCTTCTGTACCCTTTCACTGAGGCTCAGTTCACATATGAGCCACATTCAGCTCACAGCAGGGGTCCGGTGCGTTCTGGTTCACCGTTATCGGGTCCGATTTCAACCGGGGCTAAATTGGAACCTAAAACGGAACACAAAAGACGCACAGACTGCAAAACGCACCGGGCCCGCTGCAGAGATATGTGAACCGACTCCATAGAGAGCCGGTCAAAATCTCCTGCTATTGCAAATTGGATGCGGGGATCCTGCATCCAATTCGCAATGTGTGAACCCAGCCTTAATCATTTTGGAAATTTGTGTCTTAAAAAAAAAAAAATTACCTCTCATTAAATTAGTATCAGGTATCTGCTGACATAAATTTTAGGGCCTTTTTGGGTGGGAGCTAGGGAATTCCTTAAGAAAATTGACACACATACGTAGAGCGGCTAGATGCTTAATTGCTGCTCGATGGAGACAGACATTTCCCCCCCCCCCCCCCCCCCACATTTTCTGCCCTTCTACAACAGGTTAGAGAAATTGCATCCATGGAATATTCTATGGCTAGATTGCGCAATATCCTAGTTAAAGTAGAACTATAGGCAAAACTTTTTTTTTTTTCTTTTTGGATTGATTAGGGGAGGGTTATAACCTCTGTCAGATTTATTTTGCCATCTGTGTCCCGTTGGGGAGATTTCCCTTCACTTCCTGTCTCATAGCCAAACAGGAAGTGAGAAGAAATCCCTGTAAATTAAGGGAATTCCTTGGGAACCCCCAGCTCACCAGAACCAGTGTCCCCATAGGAACATTTCCCCTCCTATTACTTTTCTGGGGACAACCCAAAATTAGTGATTTTCTTTTACTTTTTAATGATAATGGTAAATAGGACAAACGGAGAGGGTGAACCTCCCTAACGGGGACACAGACGGCAATAACAACTGACAGGTGTACTAATCTCTCTTCACTTGCCTTTAGTTATACTTTAAATTTAATGCAGTTTGGGATGCCTGGGACGATTATGTAACCTTTCAAGCCCTTTAATCACCTTGAGCTTTTGCACACCGTGTGTGGCCTCTTTCTTTCCTTCTTCCTTTTTTTTTTTTTTGTCTATTTTTAACTGTTTTTGTAATATTTAGCTCTCAATAACCATGTTACTGTGTTGTAGTAATTGCATGCTTTATGGGATATAATGCTCCTCCTTTTTTTTTTTTTTTTTTCTTGAATTTTGTCTTGGTACCGCATGCTTTAATATGGGATGACCTGCTCTTGGCTTCTTGCTGTGGTCTTGGAGTGGGTCACCCAATTTGTTATCTTCATAAGTTGGAAGTAATGTTCAACTGCTCGTAATTGTCACCTATGCAGCCGTATACTGCATTGATTTCTAATATTCGTGGTATATTGCTCTGGATTTTTATTTTTTTCTCTTTATTAATTTTGAAACATTTTCTTTAAACAGTTATATAAAAAAAATAGTAGCAGGCGACATCAGATCAGCGTTTCATAGCATGGCACTGGCAGCACACATCAGCCTGTAAGATGCGCCACACATTACACACTGACTATGCCAAGCTGTTCATCGGAAGTCCCATAGGTTTGTAAGCTCTGGCAGGGGGCTCTTGGGGCTTGCCAACTCATAGAAGGGGCCACTTCAGGCACAATCGGGAACGCATGTGGGTATCTGGGGCGGATGTCATTATTTTCCCCAAATTCTGTATGTATGGCTCTTCACTTGCCTTTTTACAAAGACTAAGACCTGATAATCCTCACATGGTGACTTATTGGTGTTCTGCGTTGCAGGTGATGACCCATCTCCATGTAATCGAAGAACGGATGAACCAGAGTCTGTCCCTCCTCTACAAAGTGCCGTATGTGGCTGAACAGATCCAGGACGAGATTGGTAATTGTGCTCAGTGTTGTGGGACTTCTGCGTCAGTGTTTGAGGCGTGAGGCATGTCATACCTCCTATTCTCTTCCCGTATAGATGAACTCCTGCAAGAGCAGAAGGCAGACATGGACCAGTTCACGTCCTCTTTCTCCGAGTCGCAGGGTGACGTACGGGTGAGCTCTGAGGAAAGCGAGGAAACTCCTGTGAGAGAGGGAAAACCATATCGGCCTTTCCAGGTCAAAACATTCCCAGCAATCACCGAATCTGAAGGTATTTTACAGTTTGCAGTGTACTTCAAGTTGGGGCATGCTGAGACTTGTAGCTCCACTGGAGCTGGAGAGGATGCAGATGACCTCATTGTACCCGCCATAATTGTTTTATATATATAATATATATATATAATATAATATAATACTGAACAGAGCTTTTATTGAAACTGAAGGGCCCTGACATGCCAGCCTTTTATTACCATACTGATGAGAATTATACAAATTCTGATTACAGCAATATCCAGACCACCTTCCGCCTTCCTGGCTTTTTTTGTTAATTAAAGTGGGACAAGTGGAAGTGAGATGCTGGATTCAAATTATCAATAAATCAATCAGATTGTGATAAGGCACCGTGACTCTGGTAAGGCTGCGCAAATGACTATAGCGTCTCAGAGTGCCAAACAAAAGATTTTAAAATTTTAAATTTGTTTGCAAAAAAAAAAAAACTATAACAGCTAACCCATTTTGTGGGTTTAAAGCTCTCCCCTTCAGTCCTACGAAATTGACATAAAAACATATGAAATCGTATATTGTTTCAATTGTTCCCTTATTAGTGTAAAAAATTTCAAAAAACTAGACAATGTTCAGCGGATATCAACTTGTATATAAATATAAAAAAAAACTTACAATATTCATAAAAAACAAAACCATGAATCATATCAAAATCCAATAATACAGTAAAGAATTTCCATTATTTTATGGTAAATTATGTTAAACAGATTTTATGTATAATTGAATTTAGTCATCTGTGTTCAAAAGTACAAATTGATAGCCATTGAGGTTCAGTTCACATTTATGCAGTTTGTAATTGGTGCAGTTTGCTGTGTGTTTTGTTGCGAGTTGCAGTTTTTATTTTTGGCCAATTTGTTGTTTGGCAGATTAAAAAAAAACACAAAATCGCGGTAAAAACACACTACATGCTTTTCTGCAGCTCCTCCATTTGAAGTCTATGTAACACAAAAAGCACTAATTTGTGTTTTTTTGTTTTTTTTTAAAAAAAGTCCCTGATCCTTTCCAAAAACCCAGCAGCTGAAAAAAGCATAGATGATAAATGGACTGTGGTTTTTGCAAAAAGCACCAAAAAGGTGTGAACCGAGCCTAAATGAATCGGCTCGCATACTGTGCCACATTCTTACTATTAATAGATCTGTATGAGCTCCTCTAGTGGTTGTGGTTGATGATTCAGCTCAACGCGTTTCCCAGAATTGAGACAGACCGCTTCTTCAGGAGCTAAAAATTCAGTTTGCCCAAAATGTACACCCCTGGGTTTTTTTTTTTTAAGGTGAGAAATTGATCCTGACAATATACAGAGAACATGTGCCAAGAAATATATAGGTTATACAAATATAAACACTTCATCAGTCCATGCGCTGGTCAGAAAAAACTTCCAAGTCCAGCTGACTATCTTAATTAAAAGAGAAGAAACACATCTTCTGTCACTAAGGGCGCTGAAGCTCTCTTGTTAATCCACTGGGTGGTGGAATAGGATCTATGCAAACAAAGGAAAAGGGCGCACAGCCGCCCTAGTGTGATACTGTTTATTTAAGCAAATGATAAAAACATTCCATAGATTGCACTCACATTTAATGTTACAAATTGAGGCATGTAGTACATAAGTCCTCCCCTCCCAGGTGGTCACTGCAGGGGGTGAGAAGTGGACAGGGAACATCCAACCTCTCCAATGCCAGATGGTAGCTCACAAAACGCTCGGCGTAACCTCCGGCATGTGCTCAAGACTGTGCATGTGCCCGGACCAACCGGCGTCGCTCTGCGCTGATCAAGGAGAAGGAGACCAGTACGTCAACCCGCAAGGTGGCAATGCTATAAATGGCCTCCTTTATCAAGAAATATAGGTATATGATCTCCAATATGTTGATTTGGGGTACTTTAGAGCAAATTGACCCTTTAGCTCCTGAAGAAGCGGACTGTTTCAAATCCGGGAAACGCGTTGAGCTGAATCATCGATCACAACCACTATAGGAGTAAATGATTGTTAGTATAGAGGGGTTTTTCCCTCAGGGTATTTATGTGCTCCAGTTAAGTGGGTGATCTATACACAAAATTCTGGGTCACGCCATGAATTGCACAGGAATGCATTGCGAGTTCCTGTACGATTCACATGTGATCCAAGTGCAGTGTGATTTCAGCCCATTCATTTGAATGGGTTGAAATTGCACCAAACTGCACCAAAAGTAGTGCATGCACTACATTAAAAACGCACAGCAATCAGATCGCATGGTAGTATTGTGCATGTGATCTGGTGCAGACAAAGACACTACATTTGCAACCTACATTTGGGGTGTCAAGTTAACACTGACAACGGCTGCAGATCGCACGTGCAGTGCGTTTTAAACATGGTGCAGGAAATTCGCACAGAACACACTTATACATACCAGATTGCAGAACCGTGCGAAATGCACAGGAGGCTGAAACCTGCTGCAGGCCAGTCAGGCAGTACCAGAGGTCCTATTCACATACTGTTGTTGAGGACGGCTGAGTGGAGTCTGGATATACATTTTAAGGTGGATGTTGCCATTAAATGCAGATTGGTCCTGGCCAAAGGATCTGTATAACTTCAATATGTCAGTAGTTGGCGATGATTTGCAAACCCTGAGTTTTATAACAATTTTGCTTAAGAAGTTTTGTTTTTGTCACTTTTATATAGCTAAACTCTGGAAATTAGCCAAAAACTGCTCATTTAGTCTAGTGGTCCTGGTTTAAGGTGGATTACTTACCCTATGCCTCCGTCCAGCAGACTTCTGGACTGTTCTCTTTTATCTGAAGCTCCCCCAGCATCTTCATGTACAGTGCAGGATTATTACCTCTGTATTGTACGTGGAGAATCCATGAGCATGCGACACCAGTTGAAAGCGCCTTAGAGGTGTGGCAGCACTGGACCGGTCGCATGGATAGAGGAAGCTTACTGGAGCCAGGAATTCTGTAATCCATTTGATCCCTGCACCCTTAGACTAGACCAGGGATATGCAATTAACGAACCTCCAGCTGTTGCAGAATTACAAGTCCCATGAGGCATAGCAAGACTCTGACAGCCACAAGCATGACACCCAGAGGAAGAGGCATGATGGGACTTGTAGTTTTGGAACAGCTGGAGGTCCGCCAATTGCATATCCCTGGACTAGACTAACAGTTAACCCTTGCAGTGGCGGGATGCTACCACTTCAAGGGTAGGTTTTGTCCAATTGCTGGAGTTCAGCTTTAAAGGGAGTTTGCGTTCAAAGATTGACGCCAGACGTTTCACTGCATCATGTTTCTCCATGTTGAT
The DNA here is from genome assembly GCA_037952835.1 of Lithobates septentrionalis. Taxonomy (NCBI): domain Eukaryota; kingdom Metazoa; phylum Chordata; class Amphibia; order Anura; family Ranidae; genus Lithobates; species Lithobates septentrionalis. The sequence continues at coordinate 1,654,434 of JBBDGP010000755.1, read as the reverse complement.
TTGTATTACAATGTGATATTTAAAGTGCCTTGAGTGCTTGACTCCATGAAGTCAAACATGCATAGGGAACACAATCGTGATTTCTCACTGCTGCTGATTTGGTGATGCCATCCTAAATGTACAGTGTAGAAGTGATGTCGGCATTCTTACATCTTGTCCTAGAACATGTATATAAAGTGTGTGTATTCTGTGTGTATGCTTCTGTATCCCTTACCCATTTTTATTCACAGCTAGATGTATGTAGACCTCTGGACCACATTGCACTTTGTGTAGCCCATGTGACCTTCCCCCTCCATCGCTCTGTCAGTGTGCTCTGTATGTGATGGAAGGGACTCACTCCCACAATGCCGTGCTGCCGCCATCGCTGCCCCTACACTTAAACACATTGTGCTGCATGAACCCTCCTTCCTGCCAGAGCCACTGGAAATCTTTGACCACAGCGGCGTGTCGCAGGGGGCGGGCACTTGACTGAGCTCACGCGTGAATCCTAATGCTTCCACAAACCTTTTTAGTTATTTTTAATCTTTTTTCTGCTTTTCTATCTTTTTTTTTTTTCCCCTTATTCCCCATTTCCTCACCCCTCCCCCCTCTGTCTAGAAGCGTCACAGGACTCCTACCTGCCAGTCAGAAAAGGTTGGTTGTTCTCTCGCACTGTCCCCCATCCCATCTGTCACCTCACTTTGGTTTAAATAAGTTACCCTTTTACCGTCTGCTGAAGACAGCAATTCCAATCTTCTTCCACACAATTAAAGGGTCGGCCTACTGGAAAGTGATATTTCATTTATAGGTGGAGCTTGGTGGACTGAGGCGCCTGCTTTTGGGTACGCCAGCCAAAATTCTAACGCTCAACCCTGTGGTGGTCTCACTCACCTTGGGGTGTCTTCCCTCCTCTTGCTGCTTTCTTTGTTATAAAGTAAAATCCAGCAGGAAGAGGGGAACCTCAAATGATGTTCAGACCCTGGAACACAGGCGGAGTCCACCCTTAATATAAGATGTTCAGATCAAAGAACACTGAATCCACCAAATTCTGAATTGTCACCTTCTGCCAAGACTGACCTCTTTCAATCTAATCAATGCTCATGGTGATCACTTGATTCTGGTTCATTGTTCTCTTTGGTGAGTTGCTGACTTCCATCTGGTGAAGGGTTGTTATTCCTGCTCCCATTTCTCCTGTTATCATCCAATCTCCATCTCTGTATGATTTAGGAGTGGGTAGACCAAGGGTGTGCTTTAATTATTCCTGAGCTGCAGCCATGTGATGAAGTGAGAGTACGTAATGCAGCATCCATGCCGCAGGGGGTGTGCACCTCTGTAGCATCTCATGCCATATCCTATTTACCCACAATACCAGCTGCATCTTGTGTTGGGTTTGAGGTTTAAGTTGGGGTTCAGATATCTAGCGTCATATAAGAAATGATGCCATAGCTAATAGAATATTGTAATCAGAAACTCTACAAAGGAAGATCAGCTGGGTCTGGTCTGCGCACAGAGCTTAGGGTAAATAGCAACAATATATTGCGCAAGTTCTCCTGCCAGTTGCAATGTTACAAAGTCAAATTCTCCTGATCTCCCATGGAAATGACAGAAGTTCATCCAATAAGATTCCAGGGCACCCAGCCTTGCAGCTTAGCCATAAAGAAAAGAGCTCTTCTGTACAAAAAACACAAAGTGAAGGAGCAGAGAGAGTACCAGCGTAGTGTAGTCCTCTTTAAATAATAAAAAAAATATATACTGTTCCCTTCTTTTGTGCATTAACATGTTAACTATTGTATTAGGATTCTTCTAGTAAAAGGATAATTTATAGAGATGCACCAAATTTCGGTGGTCGAAATATATCTGGGGAAAATTTAGTTTTTTGAAATTTTGTTATAGAAAAAGGTGCCGATAATGGCGCCGAAAACGCACGCAATTTTGCCAAGATTTTACTGTGCTTATGGTATGTTTTTTCTTATAGGTCATGTGACTCAAAAACCGTATCAAAAACGTAACATGTGTGCGTTTATTGATGGGTTTTCAATGCATTTCAGCAGGGAGGTGCATGTTTTTTTTTGTTTGTTTTTTTCTGACAAAAATGCAGCAAGCAAGATTTTTAACACCACAACTGAAGCACAACAGACCAGTGTGAAGACATGCATAGAATTTTTAAAGGGTTGCCTTTTTCCTGAGCTTTTCTTGTGCTTTTCTTGTGCTAAAGGTGCTGCTAATGGGCGACAAAAAAAAAAAAAAATATTGTTAACTTCATGATATAAAAAATTTGAATATAAAACAATATTTATATTAAAAAAAATATATATAATATAATTTATATATAAAAATTTTTTTTATTTTAACTGTAATTTTCGGTTTCGGCCACTTGCATCCTGAATAATTTTCCGTTTCGGCACAAAAATTTCCATTCGGTGCACCTCTAGTTTAGGTGAACTATTTTTGGTGCAGTTTTAGAGAGTAGGTTGGGCACCTCTGTAGAAAGAGTAGGTTGGGCACCTCTGTAGCAGTATGATGGCACACCCCACTGCCGAGTTCATAGAATGGGGATGTCTGGTGCCACCTTCTACATGGCCCACTCTGCTGTCTTTTCCTAGAAAAACATAGGTACCTAGGAAGGTAAAATGACAAGACAGAAGGAAGCCCGTAAGGAAGGTTTTATATAGCAAGTTTTTTTTTGTATTTCTTTAGTATTTGTAAGGGACAACTACATTTAGGATCTGCCTTTGGCCTTTATTACTCCATGCTGTCATTCAATTACTAAACACATGGTGCATTTAGTAATCTAAAGGACACCAAATGTGTGTGTCAGATGACTGGCCTCTTCTCTGTTGGCTTTAGTTCTTCCTTCTACAGGACACAGTAGTGATGTAGGGATTAGCAGATGGAACCACAGTGGATGGGAAAGTATCAGGCCTCTGCATATTGAACAGAGACAGGATAGATTTGAATTGGGTGATTAGAGGCCAAGTTGCTGCATTACTGCTGACATGCTCCATCTCACACATGGCTGCTCCTCCAGGTAAAATTTGTGTATTCTGTCCATTTCTGAATACGCCGGAGTTCTGACAGCTCTTCTGTCCACCCAGGATCCGGAATGGCTGATAAGCCTCTGATCGGAGCCGAAGAGAAAATTCTCAACAGCAAGAGCAAAGCCGACAAAAAAGTGGTGAGTTTCATCCCTGATGGACTATGTCTCCTGTATACATTTTTAGCCTTCTGTGTATTAAGGCTTATAAGAATACACAAAAAGTACCCATACTGCAAAAACATTAGAAATGTTTTCTGAGATCCGGTATTCAGGCTGAGGTGTCCAACTCCCCTAGTAGAAATCCAAGGCAAGTCTTGAAGCCAGCCACCTGGAAACTCTTATAAATCTTCTTTATTAGCTACATCATGTAAAACCAGATCGGTGTTAACGTGTTTCGGCTATTACAACCTTCCTCATATCATTGAGGAAAGCTGTAATAGCTGAAACGCGTTAGTTACCGGGTGGCTAGCTTCAATTTTTGCCTAGGCTTTATTAGAACCACCATCAGATCACTGTGCTGGATAAGTGAATAGATGGGCTAGTTCTCTCCATTAGGATTAAAAGTGAGCCAGTGGGATAACGGTAAAGAGAATAGTAGACTTGCAGATGTATTTCTTAAACCCTTTGCAGTGTATCAGATATTGGGGCAGATGTTTTTCTGTGGATTTCTGTTCAGTAATTCCATTGGCGGGAAGTTGGAAGCCTCTGGTGGGGCCCCTTCAGTCTAAATGGCTGATATAATGCAAAGTAGGGGTCATACAATGGAGTTGGTTTACTAAAGACAAATATACTGTGCACTGCAAGTGTCCTTACTCCAGAGCTTAGTAAATGCGGTAAAGCTTCACTTTGCAAAAAATACCCAATTGCATGCAAGGAAAAAAAAAACTGCAATTTTGCTTGCACATGATTGGATGATAGAAATCAGTAGAGCTTCCCCTCAGATCTAGAGCAAATGCACTTCCAGTGCACAGTATATTTGCCTTTAGTAAATCGACCTGAGTGTGTTCTTTTACCAGTGAGGGAACTCATATTTATTTCTGTATAGCACCAACAGGACATCAAACTCAAGTTCAGGGTGTTCTGTTTCCCATCTGTTCTGCACCTCTCCGTCTTTTCTCTATTTATGTGTCTGTGTTTTTGTTACAGGTGATTGATGAGACCCTGGACGTTAAGGAAATGATCTTCAACGCAGAGAGAGTCAGCGGTTTGGCGGATGAGCCAGTATGTAAAAATGATCGCTTTTCTTCCTTCAGGCAGATGATTCACTGGGAAGCCGCATTTGTATACCAGAATGCCGCTGGGTGGTGGGAGCAGCTTTGTATTGAGACAGGGGCCTCAAGTGTGTCCCTTTTCTCTGTGCCTAGGTTTGCCCCACATGTAACATACATGGGGAGTGGAGCACTGGATGGGTGCAGGCACAGGACCTGAAGAGTTCAGCTATTGGACCCACTAAGGGATTTTGCACACTAAGGAGATACTGGACCTGTACACTCCCAGAATTCCTCTTTTTTTTTTTTTTTTTTTTAAACACTTCCCAGCCATAGGACATCCTGGACTTGAATTGGAGATATCTGAATGATGCCTGCAGCTTACAGGCATAATCCAGATATCTTTCTTTTCAATCCGCGATTCCCTCTAATGTAAAAGCCATCCTAGCGGCTGATTAGCAGCTGGATTGCTTTTACAGGCAGCGGTTGGGGAACGTCACTTCTGGGTCTGGCAGATGTAAACGCTGCCATTTTTTTCTTGGAGAGCTATGGTTTTGTTTTGTTTTTTTATATCTCATGCTTTCCAGGGTAGAGGCGATATCAGAGGTCTTATACTCCCAGATTTCTGAATAAGAAGGACCAGTCATGCCATATTTCTATCACAAGGGATGTTTACATAAAAATATAAAGCACCCCTGTCCCTTTGTGCTCACACACAGAAGCAAACGCATATGTAGGTTGTGCCTGCATATGTAAACGGTGTTAGCACAACACATGTATGAGGCCATGAGAGCAATAATTCTAGTGCTAGACCTCCTCTGTAACATTAAACTGGTAACCTGTAAAAAAAATTTAATGCATCACCTATGGAGATTTTTAAAGTGTAAGTAAACCCTTCTATCGTTTTCAGCCAAGGAAGCTGCCATCTTTGCCTCTGTTTAATCTACAACTGCCATGATGCTGCACATGTGGTCAGTTATGACACCAGCCATTGGATGGCTTGACAGTTTGGTTGAGAGCACGACCAATGGGAGTGTTACACTTCCGGCACGTGCCGGAAATGAAACAGTTTTATGGATGGGTTTACTTCCGCTTTAAGTACAATAGTGGTGCCATTTTTTTCTCTAGGGTCTCCATATATAATACACAGTTGTGCTCATAAGTTTACATACACTGGCAGAATCTATGATTTCTTGGCCATTTTTCAGAGAATATGAATGATAACACAAATATTTCCTCCACTCATGGTTAGTTTATCCGAAGCCATTTATTATCAATCAACTGTGTTTACTCTTTTTAAATCATAATAGCAACAAACTACCCAAATGACCCTGATCAAAAGTTTACATACCCCAGTTCTTAATACTGTGTATTGCTCCCTTTAACATCAATGTCAGCTTAAAGTCTTTTGTGGTATTTTTGGATGAGGCTCTTTAAAGCTGCCCATTCTTCTTGGCAAAAAGTCTCGAGTTCCTGTAAATTACAGGGCTGTGTTGCATGAACTGCACGTTTTTGAGATCTCCCCAGAATGGCTCAATGATATTGAGGTCAAGAGACTGAGATGACCACTCCAGAACCTTCACTTTATTCTGCTGTAGCCAATGACAGGTCGACTTGGCCTTGTGTTTTGGTTCATTGTCATGTTGCAATGTCCAAGTACGTCCCATACGCAGCTTCCTGGCTGATGAATGCAAATGTTCCTCCAGTATTTTTTGATAACATACTGCATTCATCTTGCCATCAGTTTTGACCAAATTTCTTGTGCCTATGTAGCTCACACATTGCCAAAACATCAACGATCCACCTCCGTGTTTCACAGTAAGAATGGTGTACCTTTTATCATAGGCCTTGTTGACTCCTCTCCAAATGTAGGGTTTATGGTTGTGGCCAAAAAGCAAAGATTTGGAGTGATGAGACCAAAAGACTTTGTGCCAGAAGGTTTGAGGCTTGTTTCTGTGCTGTTTGGTGTATTATAAGCGGGATACTTTGTGGCATTTGCGTAGTAATGGCTTTCTTATGGCGATTCGACCATGCAGCCCATCTTTCTTCAAGTGCCTCCTTATTGTGCATCGTGAAACAGCCACACCACATGTTTTCACCTGAAGTTATTTGTGGGTTATTCTTTTGCATCCCAAACAATTTTCCTGGCAGTTGTGGCTGAAATTTTAGTTGGTCTACCTGACCGTGGTTTGGTTTCAGCAGAACCCCTCATTTTCCACTTGATTAGAGTTTGAACACTGCTGATTGGCATTCTCAATTCCTTGGATATCTTTTTACAGTGCCTTGCAAAAGTATTCACCCCCCTTGGCATTTTTCGTGTTTTGTTGCCTTACTACCTGGAATTAACATGGATTGTTTGAGGATTTGCATCATTTATTTTACAGAACATGCCCACAACTTTGAAGATTTTTTTTTCTATTATTGTTAAGCAAACAACAAATAGGACAAAATAACAGAAAGTCAATGTGCATAACTATTCACTCCCCTAAAGTCAATACTTTGTAGAGCCACCTTTTGCGGCTTTCACAGCTCCAAGTCGCTTTGGATAAGTCTCTATGAGCTTGCCACATCTTACCACTGGGATTTTTGCCCATTCCTCCTTGCAAAACTGCTCCAGCTCCTTCAAGATGGATGGTTTGTGCTTGTGAACAGCAATCTTTAAGTCTGACCACAGATTTTCAATTGGATTGAGGTCTGGGCTTTGACTAGGCCATTCCAACACATTTACATGTTTCCCCTTAAACCACTCAAGTGTTGCTTTAGCAGTGTGTTTGGGGTCATTGTCCTGCTGGAAGGTGAACCTCCGTCCTAGCCTCAAATCACACACAGAGTGGTACAGGTTTTGCTTAAGAATATCCCTGTATTTAGCACCATCCATCTTTCCCTCAACTCTGATCAGTTTCCCAGTCCTGACTGCTGAAAAACATCCCCACAGCATGATGTTGCCACCACCATGTTTCACTGTGGGGATGGTGTTCTTTGGGCGATGTGATGTGTTGGGTTTACGCCAGACAGCATTTTCTTTGATGGCCAAAAAGTTCAATTTTAGTCTCATCAGACCAGAGCACCTTCCTCCATACATTTTGGGAGTCTCCCACATGTCTTTTCGCAAACTCAAAATGTGTCATTTTGTTTTTTGCTAAAAGTAATGGCTTTCTTCTGGCCACTCTGCCATAAAGCCCAACTCTATGGAGTGTATGGCTTATTGTCGTCCTATGTACAGATACTCCAGTGTTTACCTTAGGTCTCTGTGCTGCCTCTCTGATTAATGCCCTCCTTGCCCGGTCCATGAGTTTTGGTGTGCGGCCATCTATTGGCAGGTTTGCCGTTATATTTTTACAAATGTGTGTGTGTGTATGTATGTATGTATATATATATATATATATATATATATATATATATATATATATATATATAATATTTTTTGGCTTCTGAGTAATTTTCTAGCAAAAAATACATATTTTTACATGTAGGAGAGAAATGTCCGAATTGGCCCAGTAGGGAACTGGTTAAAGCTGAAATCTGGGCACTGTCCTTTTTATGCTATTGGTCCCTCCTAGTCATTATGTACATTTTTCTTGCTGTAAACTTATGAGGCCTGCTCTCAGCCTTCTCCTATACTTCAGCCAGTTGCCAACATCAGCGAGGCTGCTATAACACACAGCATTGTCGCCTCATCACCCCCTTTCTGTGCTTTGCCATTCACAAATCATAGCCTGTGATGATTCTACAGTGGGGGGATAACCTATGCAACTAACAAATGCCTTGGTATCTCAGTAAAAATTGGTTAGCGCCAATTTAGGGCCCTTTCACACTGGGGCGGTTTGCAGGCGCTATTGCGCTAATAATAGAGCCTGCAAACCGACCCGAAACAGCCCCTGCTGTGTCTCTATTGTGAAAGCCCCGAGGGTTTTCACACTGCATCGGTGCGCTAGCAGGATGGGAAAAAAAGTCCTGCTAGCAGCATCTTCGGAGCGGTGAAGGAGCGGAGTGTATACCGCTCCTGCCCATTGAAATCAATGGGACGGCGCGGCTATACCACCAGCAAAGCGCCTCTGCAGAGGCGCTTTGCTGCTTTTAACCCTTTCTCACCCGCTAGCGGGGGCCAAATACCGACGGTAAAGCGACACTTACAATAGCTGCGTTTTTACCGCCGACGCCGCCCCTGCCTCAGTGTGAAAGGGGCCTCATTGTGCAAGTCAAAAAGTAAATATTATTATTATATCCACTGTGAATTTCAGGTTATTACACTAGGCAATATGTCAAACTCTTAGGCCTCTTTCACACGGATGATCCGTATGTCCGTTTTTTCATCCTTCCGTTTTCGGATGAAAAACGGACATACATGTATCCCTATGGAATAGCGGATGTCAGCGGATGAACGTCCGCTGACATCCGACCCGCTCCGATCCGAAAAAGTGTAACGGAGGAAAACCCTACTTTTCCATCCATGATCTGATCGGGTGACGACAGACACTACGGTCCGTCATTATCCGATCCCCCATAGGGGAGAGCGGCTCTCTGACAGGTCCATCGCTGCACAGTGTGCAGAGACAGACCTGTCATCTTCCTGCTCAGCGGGGATCGGCGGAGCGATCCCCGCTGAGCAAGCGGATATTCACGGGGCGGATCATCACTGATCCGCCCCATGTGAAAGAGCCCTTACTTGTGCAAAGGGCTGTATTAGTATTTTTCATCATTCGTCTGTGTGTGTGTGTGTTAGAGAAGCGATTGTGTACTGGCAGCAGTGCCGTTTTATCCACCCGGCCATGTCAGTTGTGTTCCTGGGATCTGATCACTCAGCATTTAAAAAAGAATCACAACCAGAATGCTTTTCTCTACCAGCAGATAACTGACCATAAATTGTGAGGTCTCTTCTGCATATGTTGGCCTACAGCTAGCCATCCACTGATCGAAATGTATCCGGCTCAGCATAGACCGTGTGTGTGTGTGTGTGTGTGTTAGCAGTCCCCACTCAACAAAAGTCAAGTGCCATGCTGGAAAATATTTCTCGATCCCAGCAGCAGGAGCCGCTGATCAGTGTAATCTGACAGCTGCAGGTGCCACTGTCCAAATACAGTGTCTCATGAGATGGGGGTTAGGGTGATTCCTTTATCCACCTTATTTCTCTAAATGGAGAAATCATTTATTTTCTTTTTCATTTAGTCAGAGGGCTGAAAAAAAAAAAGCACCGAAATGTTTGGCCAGTTTAAGAACAGTTTTTGCTGCTCCCCACCCAGAAATCGGATGCAGCTCTGCGAGGAATATGACATAACTCTACTCTGACCGCAGAGGAGCTGCACTGAACAGTTCTTGCTGGCTACAAAAGACCAATGTAGCTGAGAGGACAGGTGTGATTTTCAGATATTTCTGATCAAGCATCATCATACACAAACTTGTTCTACAGAAGAGATTATGTGAGGCAATTCTGAAATCATGCCCTGCAGTTAGTTACTACACTAGGGTGTAAACCAGCCTGTCTTGTTGTGATCTAAATTTATGTTTTCTTTGCCCTGCAGGAGACTGAAAGTCTGCGTTCCGAATTCAGCTTCAGCGGCAGCACTTTGATTGGCCTCCTGGTCATCGCTGTGGCCATTGCTACCATCATCGTCATCAGCCTGGTCCTGCTGAGGAAGAGACAATATGGCACTATCAGCCATGGTATTGTGGAGGTGAGATCATGTGACCACAGACTGATCTGTCATGTGGCTCAAGTGTGTGGGGTCTTGTAATCATGTGATAGGGCTAGATTTACTGATTACATAAAACCTGATTAGGGGTGAGTAAAAGCTGTGTCTCAGGAAAATGTACTATGAAGTTGCTCTTCATCGTGAATTGAAGGTAGCAGGGATTTAGAAACAATTGGGTTATTAGCCAGCCCCCCGTACAACCCCTCCTTTATAGCATGCCTCAGTTTTTGCTAGTTTTCTAGGAGGATGGACACCTTTTTATTTGTTCTGCTAAAACAATAGCTATTTTTTTGCTAGCTTTACTTTCTTTGTGGAATTTTTTTCCTTGATGACTTCGCTACACTGCTGCTTGACCTGTCTCTGTATAGCAGCCATCTAAGTCATTGTTTCTTCGTTACTCGCATTGGAAGCCATATCTGGACCCCACTGAACTGGACATGCAGGGCTAATCTGTGACATCAGATTCTGCACTGTGACACTTTTCAGACTTAAGTTTACTGTATTAGTTGACTGTGGAGCCCCAGGTGTGACCCTGATGCTGAAGACTCGATGAGTAGGGCTGGACCTACCTCACTGTTTGTCCCGTTGGACTCACAGCCCTGCTGTTTTTACTGCAATAAGTTTCCAAAGTGCCGACTTTCACGTAGTGGAGTGCTGCGCATGCCCGCTCCCTGCTGTTTCCCTCCATTCAGCCTAGAGCAGTGGTTCTCAACTCCTGTCCTCAGGACCCACTAACGGGCCAGATTTTAAGTATTATCATAGGAAGATGCAGAGTAGAATACTGCAATCACTGAGCAGCAAATGATCATCACCTGTGATGTATTTCAGTTCTCTTGCAAACCTGGCCTGTTAGTGGGTCCTGAGTACAGGAGTTGGGAACCACTGGCCTAGAGGAAGCACCATCCCATTGCTTCTTCATTGTGTGTTTTTATAGTCTTATTCACTGCCACCTACAGTGACCTGGTCACCTCTGGCCTCCTAAAATCCTTATCAGCGCCTGCTACCTGGGTGTGTACCTGAGGCCTTGCCATACGTTGGACTTATTTGCATTACCATTACACGAATGCCACGTCTTCCCAAAGACACACAGAGGACATTTCCGTTGCCATTGGTTACCTTAGCCTATACTCCCCTAGCAGTTCTGGGGGCATTTATTTTATATCCCCAGAAGGAACCAACATCTGCAATTTGCATTATCGTCTGAGTCGTTATCAGCTCCATCAAGGTGGGTAGCTTTGACCCTATTGGAGCCTTTGTATCAGACTTGGTGTGGGTCTACTGTTACTATCTCTAATTCAGATTTGGATTTCCAACAGTCTATGAAAAGTTTGCTTTTTGGGGCATCACAGTCTCCTACCATTGTTTCTGGAGGATTAGCCTGAGTCCCTGTAGCTGCAAAGACTTTCTTGCTGACTGCAAACAGCCTGCAGTGGAGAGTATGGCGGAAAGGGTTGAAGGCGTGCTCACCATCCTGATGCTGGGGTGCCTTCTGTTTGTCTTATGGATATCCTTTAAGATAATACGATGTGCAGTGTGTTAATTTCCCTGAATATCGCATTGCAAAAATAGGTTGCCTGGCCAGGCAGCCTTAATTTTAATCTATTAATTTCCTGAATTTCAAGGGTTGAAAGTCTAAAGTTTGGGCCTTTTGCTTGTTGACTGGCTGGTCGTCTTTTATTTTTCATCCTAGATTCCCTCTGGGGACCTGTTCTACTAGGAAGCTGTGCCTTTGGTACTTTTTGCTGATCACATCACATTGTTGGTCTATTTTCTTTATTAGGTAGTTATGATGTTCCACCTGTTGTTGGTGCTTTTTCGGGGGTTCAGTGTCCTTTGTGTGAAGTAATTCCCCTTAGTGGTCTCTTTTGTCCTGGCCTTTGAGCAATAGGTTTTCCCTCTGTGGATTTTCCTTGGTGTCACTGACCTCTTTCCTTGTCTTGCAGGGGATGTCGCCTCATCTGATTTAGATTCTGATGTTTGGTCCCTCTGACAATCCTGAGTTCAGGATGTTTACTTGTCCTTCCTGCATCTGTTAGTGGCTATTGCCCCCCCCCCCCCCATTTTGACTGCTTTTGGAAGGCCTGACAGTTTCTGAGTATTTGTGTCCCTTATGCCGCGTACACACGAGCGGACTTTCTATCCTACTTGGTCCGGCACACTTTCCGACGGACTTTGTCCGCCAGGTGCGCCGGACTTTAAAACGGACGGACTTGCCCACACACGCCGGGACTTTCCGGCGGGCTAAGTCCGCCCGTCTTTCCGACGGACTTTCGCCGGAGTTCCGGCGGACTTTCAGAATGAACGGACTTGCCCACACACGGACAAGTCCGTTCATTTTGAACGTGACTCAGGTGCGACGGGACTAGAAAAGGATGTCAATCTTGCCGCTTTTATCGGCGAGATTGACACCTTGCTAGCCCCGTCGCGGGGCATACCAGGCCCTTAGGTCTGGTATGGATTATAAAGGGGAACCCTGCTACGCCGAAAAAACGGCGTGGGGTCCCCCTAAAATCCATACCAGACCCCGATCCGAGCACGCAGCCTGGCCGGTCAGGAAAGGGGGTGGGGACGAGCGAGCGCCCCCCCCCCCTCCTGAACCGTACCAGGCCGCATGCCCTCAACATGGGGGGTGGGTGCTTTGGGGGAGGGGGGCGCCCTGCGCCCCCCCCCCCAAAGCACCTTGTCCCCATGTTGATGAGGACAAGGGCCTCTTCCCGACAACCCTGGCCGTTGGTTGTCGGGGTCTGCGGGCGGGGGCTTATCGGAATCTGGGAGCCCCCTTTAATAAGGGGGCCCCCAGATCCCGGCCCCCCACCCTATGTAAATGAGTATGGGGTACATGGTACCCCTACCCATTTACCTAGGAAAAAAGTGTAAGTAATAAAACACACTACACAGGTTTTTAAAATATTTTATTAAACAGCTCCGGGGGGGGGGGGGAATCTTCCTCCGGCTTCGGGGGTCTTCTTCCGGCTTCGGGGGTCCCTCCGCTTCATCTTCTCCCGGCGTCCGGTTGGTTCTTCTCCGCTCTCCGGCCTCTTCTCCCGGTGTCGCAGGTCTTCGGCCGGCCCCTCCGCTCTCTTCATGTAGCTCTATTGCGAGCGGAGGTCCGGACTTCTGGGCTTCTTGGCTTCTTGGCTTCTCTTCCCCCAGATGTTGACACGACGCTCTCTCCGGCTGGACTGGTCTCTGAGGGCTGCGTTGTGACTTATATAGGCGGAGACCCCGCCCCCATATGATGTCACAGTCCCTGGGCATGCTGGGACTGTGACGTTTTAGGGGGCGTGGTCGACCACGCCCCCTAAAACGTCACAGTCCCAGCATGCCCAGGGACTGTGACATCATATGGGGGCGGGGTCTCCGCCTATATAAGTCACAACGCAGCCCTCAGAGACCAGTCCAGCCGGAGAGAGCGTCGTGTCAACATCTGGGGGAAGAGAAGCCAAGAAGCCCAGAAGTCCGGACCTCCGCTCGCAATAGAGCTACATGAAGAGAGCGGAGGGGCCGGCCGAAGACCTGCGACACCGGGAGAAGAGGCCGGAGAGCGGAGAAGAACCAACCGGACGCCGGGAGAAGATGAAGCGGAGGGACCCCCGAAGCCGGAAGAAGACCCCCGAAGCCGGAGGAAGATTCCCCCCCCCCCCGGAGCTGTTTAATAAAATATTTTAAAAACCTGTGTAGTGTGTTTTATTACTTACACTTTTTTCCTAGGTAAATGGGTAGGGGTACCATGTACCCCATACTCATTTACATAGGGTGGGGGGCCGGGATCTGGGGGCCCCCTTATTAAAGGGGGCTCCCAGATTCCGATAAGCCCCCGCCCGCAGACCCCGACAACCAACGGCCAGGGTTGTCGGGAAGAGGCCCTTGTCCTCATCAACATGGGGACAAGGTGCTTTGGGGGGGGGGGGCGCAGGGCGCCCCCCTCCCCCAAAGCACCCACCCCCCATGTTGAGGGCATGCGGCCTGGTACGGTTCAGGAGGGGGGGGGGGCGCTCGCTCGTCCCCACCCCCTTTCCTGACCGGCCAGGCTGCGTGCTCGGATCGGGGTCTGGTATGGATTTTAGGGGGACCCCACGCCGTTTTTTCGGCGTAGCGGGGTTCCCCTTTATAATCCATACCAGACCTAAGGGCCTGGTATGCCCCGCGCTCGCCGCAATAGGAAGATTTGTTTTTCCTATTGCAGCGAGCGCGAGATGCAATACCATCCCCTCGTGTCGTATTTGGTCTGTCGGACCAGCCTACACACGAGCGGGCTTTCCGTCGGACCAGCACACACACGAGCGGACTTTCCGCCCGAAACTGAGTCCGACGGAAAGATTTAAAACATGTTTCAAATCTAGGTCCGGCGGGCTTTTGGGAAGAAGTCCGCCGAAAAAGTCCGCCGCCGCCCACACACGGGCGGATTGTCCGGCACACTCTGGTCCGCCGGACCAAGTATGCCGGAAAGTCCGACCGTGTGTACGCGGCATTAGTGGATCATTTTCAAAAACTATTTCCTTTGAGTCCATTTGAGGGAAACAGGTCCCACCCATCTGTGGTTTTTCGTTGGTCCCGTGTATTGCTATAATCACAAAACTGATGCATGTTAGGTGGAGGAAGGGTTAAATCTGAGCTGGTTTACATATTATTGCTTTGTCGGTGTCCCAAACTGAAGGTGGCAGTATAACCTGACTGTTCTGAATTCCTGTGTCCCTCGATGAACTTCGGGAAAAAATTCTGTTTTTTAAATGGTGTAGCCTGATACAAGGCATAGCACAGCAGAACCAGTTTTCTTTCAGACTTTCTCTCTCTCTCATTTAAACATCAGACAGTGCAATCTGAGCAGCAAGGCAGGGAAGGAATCCGCTTAATTTGTAAACAAAAAAATTCAGCAATATGATAGTCAAACATGTGGCAAGAAGCCTAGAGCTCCAACTACTTGCATTGAATGTGTGAATCGGGGAATAATCTTCTTTTTTTTTTTTTTTTTTTTTTTTTTTTTCCCCCTCAACCTGCTTGTTGAAATAAAAAAAAAAAATAAAAAAAAAAAAACGAAGATTAATGTAGGGCCAGATATGCTGTGTGATGTGTTAGGAGGTCGTTATTGAGAATTTAGATGTCGCCATACCAAGAAATTTAAGTTGTGGAGGGGCATTTGAAATTGAAAATCTCTGAAGGCCATCTAATAAAATAATGGAAGGTGCCATAAATGGTCCTTGTCTTAGGCAACTAATTTCTGTGTAGACAGTTGACATAGCGGTGCTCCTCATAGGGCGGTAGTCTAGTGTCTTCAGTGCTGGGTTATAATTTGACATCGATAAAAACTTTTTACGTGCGCCCACCTTGCTTTACAGTAGAAGTCTGAACTGGACTCTTAATTTCAACCCATACTTCCTGTCCTTATACGTAAAATGTGAATTTTATTTTTTAAAACAATCTACTTTGAATAAATTACTTTGTAAAATTCAGTGATAACAACATAGTTTTGAATTCAAAACCAAAGGCATTGGGAGGAGTTACTTGTACAGTGACATCCCTTCTTATTACAATGCAGGGATGCTGGAATAAACGAAACCAGTAATCTCCTGGTCTATTAGATAGGGTTGGGTCATGGTGGGCAAACTAAACCAGCAATCTCATGGCTTGTCAATCAGACATATTAGTTGGCAGGTCAGTCTGAGACCCTGGGGTCCTCCCACGGCAGCAAGTGTCGATGCAGTTACGTTACTGTGTAAAGACTACACAGGAGGTAGCATGACTGGAGGCCAGGAAATGGTGGGCATGGTGACCACTGAATATACAAAACTAAAATCAAGGAGACTGAGCCATTATGCCTAATGATTTCACTTGGGATTTATCAGTCTGAGGATAACTGTATAGGAAAACCAGATGATATTGCTTTAAGCTAAGAAATACAGCTGCACGATTCTGGGAAAAATGAGTCACTTTTTTTTTCCCTTAGAAAAAAGTTAACGATTCTCTCGCTATTCTTGTGTGTATGTGTGTGTGTGTGTATATGTATGTATATATATATATATATATATATATATATATATATATATATATATATATATATATATATATATATATATATATATATATATTTTTTTATTTTTTTTTTTCATTGAAGTGCATTTTATACCTAAACATTGCGTTTGAAAGACCGCAGTGCAAATACAGTGTGACATAAAATATTTAAACTACTAAATATATATCTATTTATAAATTTATTATTATTCAGGATTTATATAGCACCAACAGTTTGCGCAGCGCTTTACAACAACAGGATATACAACACATATATATATGTGTGTGTGTGATATATATATATATATATATATATATATATATATATATATATATATATATATATATATATATATATATATATATATATATATAATATAATATAATATAATATGTTTGGGGGTTCTAAGTAATTTTCTAGCAAAAAATACTGATTTTAAGCAACAACTGTCAGAAAAAGGCTGGGTCTTTTAAGCGGTTAAACTGACCTCCTTTTCAGACCGAAGTTCATCCCTTTTGATCTCTTAAAAGAACTTAACTGATGCAATGTTTATAGTCATCTCAGCGCTGACCAATGTTGATAAACATATGCCGGCTTTTTTTTTTTTTTTTGACAGCTCTGAGCAGAGAACGGCTCTGCACCATTTACATAGATTTGTGGAAATGCTGGATTAAGATCGTGTGGGGGGTTGAATCGAGATCGCAATTTTTTTTTTTTAAATGATTAATCATACAGCTCTAGTAAGAAATAACCTTTCCGAAAATTACATAAAATTTCCGCCTGTACTTCGGCTTTAAAATCATTGGTGTTTAGTGGGAGGCAGTTGTGTCTGAGCCCCTACCCCACTGTTGCATCACCATGACACTGAAACCTTCTATTGGCTTGTGTAGAGGTTTTTTCCCCCCCTGCTTCAGGCCTACTCGGCTTGTCTTCAACTTGTCCTCCTAAACCTCCTCCATTTTTGTTTCCTAGGTGGATCCAATGTTGACCCCGGAAGAACGCCACCTGAACAAGATGCAGAACCACGGCTATGAAAACCCAACATACAAATATCTGGAGCAAATGCAGATCTGAGGATGACCTGACCGGGGATAATTGGGGAGGGGCAGTTGGGTCCATAGGGTGGGCTTAGAGTGGGTATTGGGGCCAAAGATGAGGGGTTTCACTGCTGACCAATTACGTTGAAGCGAGAGCTTGCCTGCCTCCCCAGGCGCTCACGGACTCTTTAATGATCACTTCCTGAAAATTTTAATTGTTTTTTTTTTTTTCTTGCCATTCTTTTAAACGGGTGACAGAATAGAGTTAATATTGGAATCTTCACTGAATATTTTATTGCTGATCTTGTAAGATGTAGAGATTTCTTTTTTTGTTTTTTTTTTTATTAATCAGAAAACAGCTCAACATTCAGATTACATGTGTGTGTGTCTCCTACATAAAGTATAAATATATATAAATATATATATATATATGAAAGGGGGGGCGGGGGGGGGGGAGTTCCTTTCTATCTGTAGAATGTTTGTGGATTCTGCTTCTTTCTATTCCGTCAGATTATTTAAGAAAAACAAAAATCGTAAAAAAAAAATGGATGCAATTAAGCCAACGACGCTGCAGACGGAAACATTAAGACTTGTTAGAGTGTGTAAGTTTGTGATTCTTCCTGTTTGTAGCGAGGGGGGTGGGGGGGGTCACTGCCACACCCACAGTCAGCTGACGTCTCCTCGCCGCCTGGATATCGTTTCAGTTTTTTCTTTTAAATTCCGCTCGTGAAAAGCTAAAATGTACTACTGATGTGTTTTTTATTTCTTTTTTGTTTTTGGCTCCTCAGCCAGTATCTTTTGGTATAATATGTAGCGCCTTTCTTGTTCTTGATACCGATACGTGTGCTGTTGTTTCATGAAAGGGGGTCAACCTATCACCATCGGGGGGGTTCTGCGCGGGCTTGCCTTGCCAAATAGGTATTATTGCACTTTACTCGCTCGTTCGCTCCGCGTCATCTGCGATCGGTGCCAAGAACAAGATTTTTGGAGGGTGATGCATGCCGGGAAGGCGCTGACCAGCTTTTAAAATTTGTGGTTTTGGGTCCAGAAATAACTAAACACTGTGTGGCAGAGCCAGGCGCGAAATCTCGCTCAGTAACCTGGAGGGGGGAGGGGAAGCTGCAGCTGTTTTGGGGTGTAAACTCCCCGTGTCTCTACTGCTTGTAAAAATTAATGTTCGCAATTGCACCATCATCTCAAATTTCATTCTCAGCAAATTTTTAAGGTTCTGGTAACCTGTGGTCGTGCGTCTGTTATATTCTTCTGTTCTGAGTTCATTTCCATAAAATTTTTCTTTTTTTTTTTTTTTCTTTTTCGTCCTTTATAATTTCTACTGCACTATGCACAGAATCAAGTTTAACCTGCAAGATCCCTTTGTGTGTTGTGTGGGAATGTTCAAATTGGAAAACAAACCACGTCAATAAACACTAACTTCCATAAAGAGAGCGTCTGTTTCTTATTTCTTTTAATTAAAATGACTGTCTGTAAAGGGGACAAATGGTTCAAGGTATTTAGTAAGAGAGACATGGCAACTTTTTTTGTTTGTTTTTTAGTTTTGTTTTTTTGAAGCTGTAATTTGTTGTCTCTTCCTTTTTTTTATTTTTTTATTTTTTTTATTTTGACAAATAAATATATATTACACCCCTCTGTAAATATAATAAAATATCTTTTCTTGTGACAACACTGAAAAAAATGACACTTTGCTACAATGTAAAGTAGTGAGTGTACAGCTTGTATTATGCCCCGTACACACGGTCGGAAATTGATCGGACATTCCAACAACAAAATCCATGGATTTTTTCCGACGGATGTTGGCTCAAACTTGTCTTGCATACACACGGTCACACAAAGTTGTCGGAAAATCCGATCATTCTGAACGCGGTGACGTAAAACACGTACGTCGGGACTATAAACGGGGCAGTGGCCAATAGCTTTCATCTCTTTATTTATTCTGAGCATGCGTGGCACTTTGTCCGTCGGATTTGTGTACACACGATCGGAAATTCCGACAACGGATTTTGTTGTCGGAAAATTTTATAGCCTGCTCTCAAACTTTGTGTGTCGGAAAATCTGATGGAAAATGTGTGATGGAGCCTACACACGGTCGGAATTTCCAACAACAAGGTCCTATCACACATTTTCCGTCGGAAAATCCGACCGTGTGTACGGGGCATATCAGTGTAAATTTGCTGTCCCCTCAAAATAACTCAACACACAGCCATTAATGTCTAAACCACTGGCAACTGGTGTTAAATTTCGCTCTCACTCTCTTACTGGTCTTAGGAAGTTCAACATGGCACCTCGTGGCAAAGAAGTCTGAGGATCTGAAAAAAAGAATTGTTGCTCTACATAAAGATACAATAAAGCACAGTGGCCAAGACCATACAGCGGTTTAACAGGACAGGTTCCACTCAGAACAGGCCTCACCATGGTCGACCAAAGAAGTTGAGTACATGTGCTCAGCATCATATTCAGAGGTTGTCTTTGGGAACTAGACATATGAATGCTGCCAGCATTGTTGCAGAAGTTGAAGAGGTGGGGGGTCAGCCTGTCAGTGCTCTGATCATACTCCGCACACTGCATCAAATTGGTTTGCATGGCTGTCATCCCAGAAGGAAGCCTCTTCTAAAGATGATGCACAAGAAAGCCTGCAAACCGTTTGCTGAAGACAAGCAGACAAATGACATGGATTACTGGAACCATGTCCTGTGGTCTGATGAGACCAAGATAAACATATTTGGTTCAGATGGTGTCAAGCGTGTGTGGCGGCAACCAGGTGAGGAGTACAAAGACAAGTGTGTCTTACCTACAGTCAAGCATGGTGGTGGGAGTGTCATGGTCTGGGGCTGCATGAATGCTGTACTCTGTCAGTACTGGGGAGCTACAGTTTATTGAGGGAACCATAAATGCCAACATGTACTGTGACATACTGAAACAGAGCATTTATTCCCCCTCTCCGGAGACTGGGCCGCAGGGCGGTATTCCAACATAACAACCCCAAACACACCTCCAAGATGACCACTGCCTTGCTAAAGAAGCTAAGGTTAAAGGTGCTGAACTGGCCAAGCATGTCTCTCCTAAGCCCTATTGAGCATCTGTTGGGCATCCTCAAATGGAAGGGGGAGGAGCTCAAGGTCTCTAACATCCACCAGCTTCATGATGTCGTCATGGAAGAGGACTGTGAAGCTCTGGTGAACTCCATGCCCAAGTAAGTTAAGGCAGTGCTGGAAAATAATGGTGGCCACACAAAATATTGACACTTTTGGCCCAATTTGGACATTTTTCACTTGGGGGGTGTACTCGCTTTTGTTGCCAGTGGTTCAGACATTAATGGCTGTGTGTTTTTTTGAGGGGACAGCAAATTTACACTGTTATACAAGCTGTACACTCACTACTTTACATTGTAGCAAAGTGTAATTTCTTCAGTGTTGTCACATGAAAAGATAAAATATTTACAAAAATGTGAGGGGCGTACTCACTTTTGTGAGATACCGTGTGTGTGTATATATATATATATATAATATATTATATATATGTATATACATATATATATATATATATATATATATATAATACGCCTATGCATTTTATTAGTATAAGCAGTGAGTATAGTTGTGATTAGCCACAGCTAATAACATGGTACAGATGAGCTGTGATCTGCCCTGTCTGTACCACGTGATCACCGTGACCAATTGCAGCTAGCAACACAATTGTACACAATGGCGTGAAAGAAAACCTTCCATTGTATATAATTGTTATGTGATCTGCTGTGATTGGCCAAAGCGATCTCATGGTACCGGCATCGGCCCGCTACAGTGATCCATCATCGGCTGTGTTCGGTGGCAGATCGTAGTGAGGTGCGTTCCAAGAGGACATCATGGACACCCGGAACAATGAAAGCCTATTGCAAAATGATGGGCGGGAAGTGGTTAACCACTTCCGGACCAGCCACCACAGTTTTACTGCGGCAGGCTGGCTCCCCTGCGCGAAATCACGTTACTGTACGTGCTCTCTCTAAACCCGGCTAGCAGGCGTGCGCGCCCGCTGCACAGCGGGGGTGCCGATGTTCGTGGCCGGCGGTCATTGCGATCCTGACCAGGAGACGCAGAACAGGAACGAATGTGTGTAAACACACACTTCCCTGTTCTGTTCTGACAGGAGTGACAGATTGTGTGTTCCTATTAGCTAGGAAACACGATCTGTCACTTCCTGTAGTTAGTCCCTCCCCCTTCAGCTAGAATCACCTCCCAGGAAACGGTTAACCCCTTCAATGCCAATGGTTCCAAAAATGTGTCAAAATTGTCCGATGTGTCCGCCATAATGTCGCAGTCACGATAATCGCAGAACGCCGCCATTACTAGTAACAAAAAAATAACAAAATTGCTATAAATCTATCCCGTATTTTGTAGACACTATAACTTTTGCACAAACCAATCAATATACGCTTATTGCGATTTTTTTTTTTTTTTTTTTTTTTTTTTTTTTTACTAAAAATATGTAGAATAATACATATCGGCCTAAACTGAGGGAAAAAATTGTTTTTTTTATATATTTTGGGGGATATTTTATTATAGTAAAAAAATAGTGCGTTTTTTTTTTTTTTTCAAAATTGTCGCTCTTTTTTTGTTTATAGCGCAAAAAGTAAAAACCACAAAAGTGATCAAATACCACCAAAAGAAAGCTCTATTTGTGGGGAAAAGAAGGACGTCAGTTTGTTTGGGTACCGAGCTGCCTGACCGCGCAATTGTCAGTTAAAGCGACGCAGTGCAGAATCGCAAAAAGTGCTTTGGTCATGAAGGGGGTAAATTCTTCCAGGGATGAAGTCGTTAAAGATGACCTCCAGCCTTCCCTTTAGTCTTTTACAGATATACAGGCTCCTCTCCTGTACTGAATTAGCTTACTCTGATTTCACTGCACACTGTGAAGTTTCTCACAATGTGCACCAGAATCTGCAGAACTTCAGAGCCCACCTCATGTCCTGGCTGGAGGACATCTAGCATCATGATCTAGGCCTTTCCTCCCCAGCCTCACTGTCCTTGCTCTCCATTTTTATTCATTTGGATTTTGTTCTTTTAATCATGAAGACTTAGAATCGTGTGTGGGCATTACCTAGGATAGTGTGCATGCAAATATAGCCTGTATACAAAAGTGCACGTCCCCATCCACCCATCAAGGTATATTGATATTTGCATAACTCGTATGCCCCAACCCTCCCGGATTCGCCGGGACATTCCTGGAATTTCAAGTAAATCCCGGTGTCCTGCGAATCTGAGCTGCTTCCAGCAGTGGAGCCAAGTACCGGAACAAGTTCCAGTACTTGATTCCACTAATCCTTCTGTCCGGTGCGCGCCGTTCCCCACGCTGCAGCCCGCTCACTGCCCACTCACCTGCACCGCCAGCTCTTTTCCCTGTACGAGGAGGTAGACTAGTTCTCCTCCCCGTGTACCCCTGTGCCCACCCTCAACCCACCGCGTGCAGCCAATGCTGTGCTGTAAAGGGGTTGTGTGGGCGGGCATCGGGCAGCCAGTATACACAATGCCTGCCTGTGTGAGCCTGGGGTAAGTGAACTCTCTGCGCTCTTTTCTTCCCATGCACTGTATTGATCTATTCCATCCTTCCCATGCACTGTAGTGATCCTGCCCTCCATGCACTGTAGTGATCCATCCTTCCTGCCTTCCATGTGCCGTAGTGATCCATTCTTCCTGTCTTTCATGTACCATAGTAATCCATTCTTCCTGTCTTTCATGTACCATAGTAATCCATTCTTCCTGTCTTCCATGTGCCGTAGTGATGCTCTCTCAAATCTCTCTCTCCCTAAAGGGTTGGTTCACACTGGAACACAGTGCAGGAAAGGGGCGTTCTGTGTGCCTTACCCGCACTGCATGCAACCATGCTGCCCTTGTGAGATGCATGCTGGTGCCATTAATTGTTAATGCCAGCGTGTTTGTGGCCACCAAATCACATGGAAATGCATTATTATGCAGTTTGGTGAGGTACGATTTGAAGAAGCAGTGCTTTGCAGTGTTCCCATTCACTTGAATGGGTCGTGGTCAGTGGGCGCTGCTGGTCACTCACTGAATGTAGCTGTTTTGAGAAACTTAATTTGATGGGTTTAGTTCTGCTTTTAAAAAGGAATTAAACTTAAAGTGTTACTAAACCCAGTAATATGCAAATAGTTCATCCGACCCCCACCCCCCACCCCCAGTGCCCACAGCTTATAAATCTTCTTTTTACATTAAAATACTGCCACTATATACCTTTTTGGATGATCTGTATACCACGGTTACATGATAAACTGCACAGTTTCTCCAGTGCTGAGAGTTCAGGTAGGAGGAGATTTCCACTACAGCCTGTATACACGCCCACATGTGTGATGTCAATATCATGTGACCTGGCTAGCTCCGAGAACAAGTAAATGTTCTCTCCAGCATAAAAGACACAACTGAGCATGTGCAGGTCGCCTACCCTGCCTGTGTTAGCTGGCCTTCCCCAGATAGACAGTGCAGGGAGGAAAGGATCTGTGCATACAGGATAAAACAGCCTTTTTACACAATGCTCTGCTGCATATACAGACTGATTTTACTGTTGTGGGTTTAGTAAGACTGACAGGCAGAATTTTATGACAGACCCTAATGGTCTCTTCTGTCATAAGTGCTTTAACCACTTCACTACCCAGCCATAGTCATATGACGTCCTGGGATGGGATCTCCCATCCTGGGTGGACGTCATACGACGTCCTGGGATTCCCGGCCGTCTAGGGGGCGCGCGCCGCGTTGCTCGGGACCCGGTGCGTGTGCCCGGCGGCCACGATGTCCGCCGGGCACCCGCGATTGCCCGTTAACCGGGCCGGACCGTGGATCTGTGTGTGTAAACACACAGATCCACAGCCTGTCAGGTGAGAGGAGACCGATCTGTGTTCCCAGAACGGAGGAACACTGATCGGTCTCCTCCCCTTGTGCGTCCCCTCCCCCTACAGTTAGTAATCACTCCCTAGGAAACATATTAACCCCTCCCCGCCCCCTAGTGGTTAACCCCTTCACTGCCTGTCACATTTACACAGTAATCAATGCAATTTTATAGCATTGATCGCTGTATAAATGTGAATAGTTCCAAAAATGTGTCAAAAGTGTCCGATGTGTCCGCCATAATGTCGCAGTCACGAAAAAAAATCGCGATCGCCGCTAAAAAAATAAATACATTTTTTTTTTTTTTAAATGCCATAAATCTATCCCGTATTTTGTAGACGCTATAACTTTTGCGCAAACCAATCAATATACGCTTATTGCGATTTTTTTTTTTTTTTTTTTTTTTTTACCAAAAATATGTAGAAGAATACGTATCGGCCGAAACTGAGGAAAAAATGTTTTTTTAAAAAAAATTGGGATATTTATTATAGCAAAAAGTAAAAAATATTGTGGTTTTTTTTTTTTCAAAATTGTCGCTCTTCTTTTGTTTATAGCGCAAAAAATAAAAACCGCAGAGGCGATCAAATACCACCAAAAGAAAGCTCTATTTGTGGGGAAAAAAAGGACGTCAATTTTTTTGGGGTACAAAGTTGCACGACCGCGCAATTGACGTTTAAAGTGCGACAGCGCTGAAAACTAAAAATTGGCCTGGGAAGGAAGGGGGTGAAATTGCCCTGTATTGAACCGGTTAAAGAGTGTGGAGAAATAAAATAAAAAAATATGTAAAGGAGTACGTTTTGAGCTCCATTCACACAAATTTTGGAATCCTGTGGCGATCGCTGCGTGATGTGTGTTTGGATGGCCAGCCTCCCATAATAGCACCCCAAATGCGATGTAATTCTGCCATGATTGTCGCACAACAGGATCGCGCAGCAATTGCAGCAAACCTCTCCTTTATAAACTGAGTGAAGTTGGTCGCCTGAATGGGAGCAGGAGCTTCTTTTCGGACAACAAACTCGCATAAGACCAGCTCGTTCACTGGAATGGGCTGCCCTATGTGACAAGTAAAATCGCGAGCAGGAACGCTTGTTCCCGTTATGCGAAAGTGTGAATGCAAACTTAAGCCGGCCATAGATATCTAATTTTGTCTGGTTTTGCAGGGACCGCCCAAAATTCCATCCACGTATGGGCAGGCTGGTTGTACTGGAGTCATTCCATCGATTGATTTCAGTACAACCAGCCTGTTGGTTTTTTGGCATGCGATTACTGCGCTCCTTCCACCCCTGGCAGAACACAATAGTGCTGTAGAAGGGATTGTGCCATTTTCTTTCCTGCCCCTGGTTGCAGGAAAGAAAATCAAATCCTCTATGGCCTGCCTTAGTCTGAGTCTGTATGAATGGGTGAGTGTGTAAGCACTTAGTGGGCAGCAGGGGGCACTACTAACCTGCAAGTTGAACAGACAGACATCACTGCATTGTTGGATTTTTAGATTGGTGGCACTGAGGATAAAGCTGACCTTCCAAACACAGATGGGGAACATTTCACTTTAAGCTCAATAAAGTAAAAAAAAAAATTAACCCATACAATTATGTATTAAAATAACATGAGTTATATAAATGTTAATTTCATTGGATGTGAGGACATACTGGACCTGGGTATCTGAGTGTGTCTTGATACCCGTCTCCCCTAAATCTCTGTACAGTGCATTGAAGGGAGAATAAAGGGGGAAAGGGGGTGGGGGGCAGCACTAGAAGCCAATCTGGCTCATGTAGTGGGATGGCATCATTGTGCCGGTGAAACGTCTTCTTTATCCAATTAACAGGCACGGGTGTGATTTTAACCAAGCTGTAACAGACCAGCTGTGATGCGCGGCAGGTGTGCCTGGATCATGTGATTAGTTATGGTAGGGTGTAATTGATTGGATGTAGTTATGGAGAGTAGAGCCTCCTAAGCTGCCCTTATTTTCTTGGAATCTCCTGCTTTGCACAGCCTGACAGCCCATTCAGACAGGGACGACTTGTCAGGCAACCTAGTCGCCTGACAAGTCGCCTCCCGTTCTGTGCTATGGAACCGTTCTAAGGGGAGCGACGCAAGTCGCTCCGACTTAGAAAAAGGTTCCTGTACTCAAGCCACTGCCAATTGTGTATTAGCATCTGGCACCTGCACATTGGCCCAGCAGAATCTGACCCAGAATTCCTTCCACTGGGAACAAATGATTGGGTGATGTACTTTAGCTACATATTTACTATCGTTACATAGTCAGCTTAAAAAAAAGACACAAGTCCATCTAGTTCAACCAAAAAAAAAAATAAGACACTTCCTGTTAGATGGTAATAATGTCCTGTACCCAATAATAGTAGCAAGTCGGCAATGTACACAGAAGCTTCACCTGGGACCTCCTTACTGATACGTTTCGCCATAGACCTGGGTGAAACGTGTCAGCAGGGGCAGTAACAGGGGACTTCTGTATACATGTCTGAAACAATCGGTGTGCTTCCAATCCTCTACTATTGTGTCTGTGGGGTTTGTGGATGAGATCCATTCTGCCAGCACTTCCTGGGAGCTTGTGAGCGGTGAATGCTTTCCTGTTTTCATTTATAAATGTCCTGTACCTGTCTCCCAAATGTTGCCACCCCAGCATGTAGTTAAAAGAAGATTCATGGTACACTTTAATTTTATAAATCCGCTTTGTATTAACAATACAAACAAAGCTATTTTTGATAATCCAATATAAGCTTACTTAAAGTGTTACTAAACCCAGGACCGTGCCTTCACTATATCTGGTCTCCCACAGTACACAGAACATGGAAATGCAACAGTTTTCGTAAATATAAACTGCTAAATACCCTTTCTCATCAGCAATATATAGCAGTTTTGTGACTTCTATCAGTGTCTGGTTAAAGGTTGTAGGAGGAGTTTTCATTCTTCTCCGACTGTCCTATGAAGCTGCATGATCCCTGATCCTCTGTCTGGAAATTGCTGATCACATGCCCCCTCCCAAGAAAAAAAAAAAAACCTCTCTAGCAATACACAGCAAACTGAGAATGTGCGGAGTGACTCCAAGGGTCTGTTCTATCTGCAGATGGATTGGGAACAGTTAAAGAAGGGGAGGATCAGAGGAGACAGGATCAAACAGCCTTTTTACATAATGCAGAAGATTAACCTCTTAGGTTCCACAATGAGTATAACAATCATGCTTTACTACATATACAGTCTGGTTTTACTGTTGTGGGTTTAGTAACACTTTAAAAACAAAAATCTCCTTTCATGTTGTGAGTTCTGCCTGTCTGCTGGCCATCTCTTTCCACAACTTCCTGGGTTCCCTGCATGCTTTGCAGCTTCACCTCTGCTGTTTACTTCCAATTTCTAAGGACTATATATCCCATGGTACCTTGCTGTCTGCAAGCCATGATCCCTGTACTGACTCCTCCTGAAGCTCCTTCTCTTAGCACCTCTGTAGTTCAGAAGGCAGGCTCTGTGAAATGTGGGACACAGCAGTACCTACCCACAGGGCATAGTGACTATGGGCAAGGGACAAGGGGTGGGGGGAAGGGTGGCTGCCCTGGGCACAATGGTCTACTATAGGGATGGGGGCACCTTTCTTCTGTTACAAAGCTGACAGAATCGGCGGCGGCGGCGGCAGCAGCGATTTGGACAATTGTGTGATTGCTGGGTGTAGGATCCCCTAAGTTAGCACATCGTGAATGGGGGGGGTGGGGACACAGTTTGTCACCTTTGCCCTGGGCTCTGGATGTCCTTGTCCCGGCACTTGCTATGGGTCACAGAATTCAAAAAAGGAAATGTGTAGGGATCTTCACTAAGTAAGTTTACAAACATCAATATCATTCAGAAATAGGAGTCTGGAAATAATTGGAATACAATGTGGAGATGAAGTTGCGATTTTATATTTTGACCATAGATACATCCTATATATGGGGCACTATTCCTCCCACTGACACCAATGACGGGGCACTATTCCTCCCACTGTTACCAATGATGGGTCACTATTCCTCCCACTGATACCAATGATGGGGTACTATTCCTCCCACTGACAACAATGATTCAGCACTATTCCTCCCACTGATACCAATGATGGGGCACTATTCCTCCCACTGATACCAATGATGGGGCACTATTCCTCCCATTGATGGGGCATTATTCCTCCCACTGATACCAATGATGGGGCACTATTGCTCCCACTGATACCAATGATGGGACACTATTCCTTCCACTGACATCAATGATGGGGCACTATTCCTCCCACTGATCCTAACCATTACTGGATCTACCGATTACCAATAATACAGACCTGATCACAGATGTGGAAATACGGGGCAATTTAGGAAACAGCGTTTACAGCTCCATTGGCTTCAGTATAAATCACAAAAAATATAAAACGTAAGGGGAATACAAAGACATTGAATTTCGAAAGAGCCAACTTCCCTAAACTACGAACCTTGTTAGAAGGCATGTATTGGGATAAAATCTTAGGAACAAAGAACACAGAGGAGAGATGGGTTTGCTTTATTAATATATCTGGATAATAAATAAGGGCATTATCCAATGCAATCCATTGGGTAATAAATTTAAAAGAGGGAACAAAAGTCCTGGATGGCTTAACTCCAATGTAAAAATGCATATAAAAGCAAAGGAGAAGGCCTTCAAAAAAATACAAGGTTGAGGGATCATCATCAGCATTCAGACTTGCAACAAGAAATGTAAGGGTGCAATAGGGCGGCTAAGATAGAACACGAAAGACACATAGCAGAGGGGAGCAAAAAACATCCCAAGAAATTCTTTAAGTATGTAAACAGTAAAAAAAGGGAGGCCAGACCATATTGGCCCCATAAAGAATGAGGAAGGACATCTGGTTACAAAGGATGGGGAGATGGCGAAGGTATTGAATTTATTCTTCTTAGTCTTCACAAGGGAATCGGAGGGCTTCAGTAACCAAAACTACAGTGTTTATCCTTATGACACATCACAGGAAGCACCTCCATGGTTAACAGAGGACAGAATTAAAATTAGACTTGGGAAACTTAACATTAATAAATCACCGGGACCAGATGGCTTGCACCCGAGGGTACTTAGGGAACTCAGTCAAGTAATTTGCCAGACCATTGTTCCTAATTTTTATTGACAGTCTAATGACTGGAATGGTATCAGCTGATTGGAGAAAAGCCAATGTAGCACCAATATTTAAAAACGGCCCAAAATACATCCCTGGGAATTACAGACCAGTTAGCCTAACATCAAGAGTATGCAAGCTCTTGGAGGGGATGATAAGGGACTATATACAAGATTTTAGTAACGACAACTGTATCATTAGCAGTAATCAGCATGAACAATCGTTCTTGCCAAACCATTCTATTAACCTTCTATGAGGAAGTGAGTTGCCATCGAAATAGAGGAAGGCCCGTAGATGTGGTGTATCTGGATTTTGCAAAAGCAATTGACACAGTTCCCCATAAACGTTTTCTGTACAAAATAAGTTTTGTTGGCATGGACCATAGGGTGAGTACATGGATTGAAAACTGGCTACAAGGGCGAGTTCAGAGGGTGGTGATAAATGGGGAATACCTGGAATGGTGAGAGGTGGGTAGTGGGGTTCCCCAGGGTTCTGTGCTGGGACCAATCCTATTTAATTTGTTCATAAACTGGAGGATGGGGTAAACAGTTCAATCTCTGTATTTGCGGACGATACTAAGCTAAGCAGGGTAATAACTTCTCCGCAGGATGTGGAAACCTTGCAAAAAGATCTGAACAAATTAATGGGGTGGACAACTACATGGCAAATGAGGTTCAATATAGAAAAATGTAAAATAATGCATTTGGGTGGCAAAAATATGAATGCAATCTATACACTGGGGGGAGAACCTCTGGGGAAATCTAGGATGGAAAAGGACCTGGAGGTCCTAGTAGATGATAAAAAAAAATATATATATATATTTTTTATATTGTGAGGTTTGGAGACTAGATCTTGATGCTGGGTGCTTTGGTTTCACTACTTATATCATTATTTTCATTTACCTTTGAGCGCAGCTTTTATATTTGTTTTTTCCTAGTAGATGATAGGCTCAGCAATAGCATGTAATGCAAAGCTGCTGCTAACAAAGCAAACAGAATATTGGCATGCATTAAAAGGGGGATCAACTCCAGAGATAAAACGATAATTCTCCCGCTCTACAAGACTCTGGTCCGGCCGCACCTGGAGTATGCTGTCCAGTTCTGGGCACCAGTCCTCAGGTAGGATGTACTGGAAATGGAGCGAGTACAAAGAAGGGCAACAAAGCTAATAAAAGGTCTGGAGGATCTTAGTTATGAGGAAAGGTTGCGAGCACTGAACTTATTCTCTCTGGAGAAGAGACTCTTGAGAGGGGATATGATTTCAATATATAAATACCATACTGGTGACCCCACAATAGGGATAAAACTTTTTCGCAGAAGAGAGTTTAACAAGACTCGTAGCCAATCATTACAATTAGAAGAAAAGAGGTTTAACCTTAAACTACGTAGTGGGTTTTTTACTGCAAGAGCGGCAAGGATGTGGAATTCCCTTCCACAGGCGGTGGTCTCAGCGGGGGGCATCGATAGTTTCAAAAAACTATTAGATAAGCACCTAAATGACCGCAACATACAGGGATATACAATGTAATACTGACATATAATCACACATAGGTTGGACTTGATGGACTTGTGTCTTTTTTTCAACCTCACCTACTATGTAACTAATGACGGGGAACAATTACACTGGGCCTATAGAGACTGAACAGAGAATCATGTTGGATGGTGATGGTTTGAGCTTTGTCAGCTCTGTTTACATTTGATTGTGAACACGTATGTACATGTCATGTTTACATTCTGACACTTAGAATGTGAAAAACAAAACTACAATATATATATATATATAGAAGCAGTGTTGTACAACCAGAAATTCCACATTTCATGTCCTGCCGCTGCTGGCTATCCGAACACAGAGAGATGATATGATTGGCTGGTGTGGGTTAACGCACCTTGTGCGCAGGGCTCGCCTTAATCCTGTGTGCGCCCCCCGGCACTGGGAGGAGTTTGCTGATTGCATCTCTTCACATAATAACCAGATAAAGAGTAAGACCCCATACACACTATTAGATTTTCTGCAGATTTTTGTCTTCAGATTTACCAAAACCATGTAGTACGAGGGCCTGCCTGATTGCATACAAATTGAAACTCTTAGAGCCCATTCACACAGGGGCAACACGACTTGCAGGTCGCCTCAGCGAGGCGACCTGCAAATGACTTCCGCGGCGACTTGCAAAACGACTTCTGTATAGAAGTCTATGCAAGTCGCCCCAAGTCGCCCCCAAAGTCGTACAGGAACCTTTTTCTAAGTCGGAGCGACTTGCGTCGCTCCGATTAGAACGGTTCCATTGTACCGCTGCGTTTAGTAAAATCCTGCTTGCTGCATGTTTGGTGCAGTAAAAAAAACGCACCCAAAATACCCCCCCCCCCCCTCATTGAAATGCATTGAAGACTCAGCAAAAAACACACCCACACTGCATTTTTGATGCAGTTTTTGAGTCACACGCACCGCAGATACGACAAAAACGCATATGTGTTTTTACCAGGTTTTTTCTACAGATCAGTGTGAAAGGTGCCCTAAAACACCAGACTAAACACCCAATAAGATTATGGAGCGCTTCCCTGTCTGCTGACTTTGCAGCTTAAGGAGGGGCACTTAAAGCATGGCTCAACCATGTGATTTTAATGCCCCCCCCATCCATGAGTGCAAACAAGCCCTTAGTTTGCTCTGTGCATCGTGCATCATAAACTTACAGCTCAGAGCTGCTGATCTCCTGCTTCCTCTTTCTGCCAATAATGCCAAAGATTTTAGGAAAAAAAAACAGTTTGTAACCATTTGAGACCTGGAGAGTAGAGAATTGTCTGCATGTCCTATTCAGTGTAGCGCCCTCTAGTGTGCTAGAAGGATGGTGTATGTTTCTTTTTTTGTGAGAGCAGGTACATTTCCAGGCGTGGCTGGCAGCCAAGCCTGGGTGTGTTTTTGATCTGGGTTGGGAGTGACTCAGAGCAGAGCTGGGTGACTCACAGGCAGCATCACCAAGACCACTTCTTTCCAGAATGTTCTAGTGTTTTCTGGAAGGGAAGGAGGAAAGGAGAAGTGGAGCTGTCTGGGGTGTTCTAAGGAACTCTGACCAATCCCCAATCTGGATTGGCAGGGGGCAGGCCTCCTTAAATACCTAGGGTCAGCCCAGCTGGGGAGGAGTTGTGTGGGTGGAAGCTGGAGATGGAGTGTTAGGCTGTCAGGGCCTTTGAGGGAGCTCTCCAGTCTGGAGGGGGGGGGGGGTGACCTTGGGCCTGGGGCTCGGATGTGGTCAGGACCCTTCTTATGACACACGAAGGGTCCTGGACAGGGGGCACTGGAGCAAGAGAGGACGGTGGGAGAGCAATGCCAGACAAAGTCTCCAGGAGAGGAACAACAGGTCGCAGCCAAGAGGGCTGCTGAGTGACACACATTCGGGAGAGGACTGGGGAGGCACTCCTGAGAGGACCGGGAGAGTGCAGTCTGAGATGGGCACAGAGCCAGAG
The DNA here is from genome assembly GCA_037952835.1 of Lithobates septentrionalis. NCBI lineage: Eukaryota > Metazoa > Chordata > Amphibia > Anura > Ranidae > Lithobates > Lithobates septentrionalis. Next base: position 1,621,982 of record JBBDGP010000755.1, on the reverse strand, counting down.
GAGTGGACTGGGGTGTCACAGGCAGTGAAGAGAGGCAGCTGCAGTCATGAGGGCTGGCAGGGCCTGAAGATATGGTACTGGGCTCAGTAGCCACGTGGACAGCTAGCACTGGGACAACCATATTTTTGCTACACTAAAGGGGCCCGGGTCCCAGTGGGCAAAGGGCATTCACCATAGGCCTGGCTGAGCCAATGTCAGCAGGGGCGTAACTACCACCATAGCGACCCATGCGGGCGCTATGGGGCCCGCAGCCGAGTGGGGCCCAGTGAGGATAAGAGCACCGCCGGCACAGTCTCCCAGCCAGGGGAAGAGAGAGGAAAGGAAGAGGCGAGCTGTCCGTATCAGCAGAGAGCTGAATTGCCCGATGTAAGAGATTTCATTAGAACTTCCAGTGTTCCCGGGGCTCACGTCACATAGCTCCACCTTTTGGCCCAGTGCCTTAGATAGACAGAACGCCGATCCAATGCGGGACATGTGACGTTATCAAAGGCGTCGGGCCAAGAGGTGGGGCTATGTGACGATGAGCCCCGGGAAGACGGGAAATTCAAATGAAAGCTATTACAGCGAGTAATCCCGCTCTCTGCTGATCAGGGTGGCTTGCCTCTTCCTCTGCATAGGTGGGGCTGTATGGGGCACAGGCAGACCAGGCTGTATTGGGCACAGGTCACGCTGTATGTGGCACAGGTCACGCTGCATTGACACTAGGGCAGCTGTGGTGGGGGGGCTGTTTGCAGGGGGGCCCCATACAACATTTTGCTATGGGGCCCTGCTATTTCTAGTTACGCCCCTGAATGTCAGGCCTACAAATCAGTGCTAGCTAGTCTGGGAAGTGCAAGTAGGTGATGTGCTGGAGTTGAAGATTGGAGTTGTATATACCGGAGATGTATATAGGCGGTCCCATATATATATTGTTCTACAAATCAGTTTGGGTATCTCATGAATGCCCCATCCCCATCCAAGTTTATTCCCCTCCATAAAAATAAAAACAAAGGTTTTCTGTCTGAGGGTGAATGAGAACTGTGTGCCTGGCTGGGCGGACTACAACACTCAGCAGCCCTCAAGAGGATACCGCTACATTTGCCTTTCCAAATTATGTTCCAGAATTGAGCATTCCCGTATGAGCGTCCTGGCCTGTTGTCACCCTCCTGCCATTGTGCATAGAGAAGGAACAAAGTTCAGAGCGGTGTTGAGTGTAAACATGGGTGAAGTTCACACAACTTTAACAATTTATTTACACTTGAAGTTTAATCTGTTTATAATTTGCCTCCTGCTACTGTTTTTACCACATACCTTTAAAAAACGGTGATATTAGCACTAGGTCTCTGTGCTTCTCTATGCAATGCAAGTGTTCCGTCAGATTAGGCGACCCGTCAGATGTGGTAACGGAAGTGACATTACCAGAAAAAATAGCTTACTGCGAATGCGCAATGAGTTCCAGCATGGCCGCTATGCGTTCCAATAGGTTTCCTATTGTGCCGGAACACGAAGGCGGTAGTGGCCAGCTTGTTACACCCAGATCCTGTTACACCCAGGCAAGTCTGGAATTTCACACTTGTTTTAGTAGTAAAGTCAGCTTATATAGTCTTATAGAGTATTGTAAATCTGTGATAGTATTTTCATGGTAAATTTGAAAACCAGTGGCAAGGCTGCAGTGAGAAAGTGCCGACGGCCATCTTGGTACACCCCACACTTCTCACCGCCAAACTGATAGTCATAAGGGCCCAAGGACATTTTTGGACACCCTCATTCCGTCGCTTTGATATACTGTATTTGACTATATGTAAACTCAGTTTACTGCTAAAATAAGTGATATTCAAGAGTTGCCTGGGTGTAACAAGATGTCTGCTGCTGCCTTTGTGTTGTGTCACATTAGGAAACCTATTGGAACGCATAGTGACCATGCTGGAATGCATTGTGCATGCACAGTAAGCAGATTTTGTTGGTAATGTCACTTTCGTTACCAAATCTGACGGGTTGCCTAATTTGATGGAACACAGGCAGATCATGGCTGGTGGGAGGGGCTGGCAGGGTGCTGTGATGTTAGGAAGTTATGTACAGCACCCTGCCAGCCCCTCCCACCAGCCATGATCTGATGTCATCACTAGTTCTCTGTGCTCCTCTATGCAGTACAGGCAGATTATGATTGGTGTAAAGGGCGGGCAGGGTGCTGTACATAGCTCCCTAAAAACATAACAGTACCCTTCCTCAGTACTCCTCTCAAGAGCCCTCCGCCCTGATGCAAGCAGTGGGTCGGCTCTTGGGAGGAGTTATGTAAATATCAAAAAGCCTTGATGGGTGGATGTCAGTCTGGAGAAGTGGGCGTCCCTAGGCAGGCTATATTTGCATGTAAACGCCCACTTGTGATGCTGATCCCCCATGATTAAAAGAACTGGTATTCACTGAATGAAAGAGGCAGGCCAGTGACAGTCAGGCTGGGGAAGTGTGCAGTGAAATCAGAGTAAGCTAATTCAGTACAGGAGAGGAGCCTGTACAACTGTGCAAGACTGAGTGGAAGGCTGGAGGTCAGCTTTAAAACTTTCACCAATAACAAAGTGCAAAACTCGGGGGGGGGGGGGGGGGTCTGTACTTGCTCCACCATAATCACTATATCATTTCATGAGAGCCCTTCATATCTGTGCAGCACAAAGAATGCTCAGATTTCCTCTTTAATGTTCCGCAGAAAGGCTAACACCCCTGACCTCCCTCTGAAAATAATAGTTGGCTGCCTCTGGCCTCAAACTATATTTAGAGCCCTTCTTTTCTTTTATTGTAAATGGAGTAGTGAATACATAAAACCCTTGCCAGGTTTACTTTTGCTATCTGTGTCACATTGGGGAGATTTCCCTTTACTTCCTGTCCTGGAGACACATCAGAAAGTGAGAGGAAATCCTCTATTAGACCGTTGTCCCTAACACAGGTGTCCCTATTGCTAGATATCCATCCACTTCCTGTGACAACTTCAAAAAGTGCAGGGTTCAGGAGTGTGCTACGTATAGCGTACAGGGTTCAGGAGTGTGCTACGTACAGAGTGCAGGGTTCGGGAGTGTGCTACCTACAGAGTGCATTGTTCGGGAGTGTGCTACCTACAGAGTGCAGGGTTCGGAAGTGTGCTACCTACAGAGTGCAGGGTTCAGGAGTGCGCTCCGTACAGAGTGCAGGGTTGGGGAGTGTGCTACCTACAGAGTGCAGGGTTCGGGAGTGTGCTACCTACAGAGTGCTGGGTTCGGAAGTGTGCTACCTACAGAGTGCAGGGTTCAGGAGTGCGCTACGTACAGAGTGCAGGGTTCGGGAGTGCGCTACGTACAGAGTGCAGGGTTCAGGAGTGCGCTACGTACTGGGTGCAGAGTTCAGGGGGGCGCTACGTACTGGGTGCAGAGTTCAGGGGGGCGCTATGTACAGAGTGCAGAGTTCAGGAGTGCGCTACGTACAGGAATGTACTCTGTATAGAGTTCAGGAGTCTAGTACGTGCAGAGTTCATGAGTGTGCTACATACAGAGTTCAGGAGTACGCTATGTACAGAGTGCAAAGTTCAGGAGTACATTATGTACAGAGTGTAGAGTTTAGGAGTGTGCTATGTACAGAGTGCAGGGTTCAGGAGTGCACTACGTACAGAGTGCAGAGTTCAGGAGTGTGCTACGTACAGAGTGCAGAGTTCAGGAGTGTGCTATGTACAAAGTGCAGGGTTCAGGAATGCACTATGTACAGAAAGCAGAGTTCAGGAGTGCGCTACGTACAGAGTGCAGGGTTCAGGCGTATGCTACGTACAGAGTACAGGATTCAGGCATATGCTACTTACAGAGTGCAGGATTCAGGAGTATGCTACGTACAGTGTACAGGGTTCAGGAGTGTGCTTCGTACAGAGTGCAGGGTTCAGGGGGGCGCTATGTACAGAGTTCAGGAGTGCGCTGTGTACAGAGTGCAGGGTTTAGGAATGTGCTCTGTATAGCGTTCAGGAGTGCGCTACGAACAGAGTGTAGGGTTCAGGAGTGCGCTATGTACAGAGTGCAGTGTTTAGGATTGTGTTATGTACAGAGTGCAGGGCTCAGGAATGTGCTATGTACAGAGTTCAGGAAGGCGCTACGCACAGGGTTCAGGAGTGTGCTGCGAACAGGGTGCAGAGTTCAGGGGTGCACTATATACAGCATGCAGAATTCAGGCGTGCATTATGTACAGCGGGCCGATTGCAGCCTGCGTTCCGGTTTTGAGAATTTCCTGTTTACACGGCAGCCTGTGTAATAGGCAGTCTCGTCTCCTGCGCTGCCATTGGAGGACTGTTCTGTCCATCATAGGAGGCGGGACTTTCTATTAAAGAGGCCGCTGAGAAAACAGGAGTTTTTCCTGTATGTAATCTTTTGGCGCTCGTCCCGCCCCCCTCCCTGTACCCAATGAATGGGTATCAAGCCTGCACTGATGGCAATGGTGAGTCTGCATTCATGGCAATGGGGGTGCTACATTCCTGGCAATGGTGGGTGCTGCATTCCTGGCAATGGTGGGTGCTGCATTCCTGGCAATGGTGGGTGCTGCATTCCTGGCAATGGTGGGTGCTGCGGTCCTGGCAATGGTGGGTGCTGCGGTCCTGGCAATGGTGGGTGCTGCAATCCTGGTAATGGGGATGCTGCATTCATGGCAAAGGGAGTGCTGCATTCATGGCAATGGGAGTGCTACACTGATGGCAATGGGGGTGCTGCATTCCTGGCAATGGTGGGTGCTGCATTCCTGGCAATGGTGGGTGCTGCATTCATGGCAATGGGGTGCTGCACTGATGGCAATGGGGGTGCTGCACTGATGGTAATGGGGGTGCTGCATTCATGGCAATGGGGGTGCTGCATTCATGGCAATAGGGGTGCTGCACTGATGGCAATGGGGGTGGTACATTCATGGCAATGGTGGGGCTGCATTCATGGCAATGGTGGGTGCTGCATTCCTGGCAATGGTGGGTGCTGCATTCCTGGCAATGGTGGGTGCTGCATTCCTGGCAATGGTGGGTGCTGCATTGCTGGCAATGGTGGGTGCTACATTCATGGCAATGGGGGTGCTACATTCATGGCAATTGAGGTGCTGCACTGATGGCAATGGGGGTGTTGTACTGATGGCAATTGGGGGGGTGCTGCATTGATGGCAATGGGGGTGCTGCACTAATGGAAGAGGATTTAAACTGTATGGGGGATAGTGGTGGCTTGTGCTAGGATTGGGATGTTAATCCTGTCAAGGATGGGGATATGGGGGTGGGAGGGGAACTCTGTACTGAGGAGAGAGGAGATTTGGGGGGGGGGGAGTGGGATTAATTTTTGGTTTAAATTGGCCAGTGAGAGATGGAACCTTGCCTTTTGCGCCGCGGAGAGAAGGGGGAGAGGAGCGGGGCTTTGTGCGCCCGCATCGCTGGACCGTGGGGCAGGTGAGTGTCTGATTTTTAAAAGTCAGCAGCTACACTCTTTTGTAGCTGCTGACTTTGAAATGGGTGGAACTCCGCTTTAACTTGTGTTGCAATAAAGTGATTGTAAACCTCAGACATGAAATATGAACAAAGCATATCCCTCTATAGTGTGTACTTCTCTCAATCCAGAACGTTAACTGTAATTTCTGTCTGCTGCCTGGTTTCTCTGCATTCTGCAGGAATCACTTCTGATAAGTTTTCCTGACACCAAGAGCAAAATGGTGACAGGGGATGGAGCTCCAGCTGATTGACAGCCTCAGCTCTGTTTCTGTGTGAAGGAGTTTTCCTCACTGAGCTCTCAGTGGGTAACTTCAGCTCTCCACCCCCTTTTTCTGACAGCTCAGACAAGCTTTATGAATTCTGTACTTTGAATGGATGTGGAGAAGAGAAGACTGCAGATAAATAGGTACAACTTTGGAGGAGGATTTGTTTCATCTCTGTGTATCACCCGAGGCCAGTCATTCTACTGGGTATATGGAAGGGTTTACAACCACGTAAAGTTGAAATGACTAGACTGCCACCGCATCAGAATAAACCAAAAATTGGACATACGCCATTTTTTTTCTACACAGTGCACCACGGTTAAGCGTGATCATGTGCATCACAACACGCGTGTCGGAGATGCATGTAAATGGACTTTTGAACACTTTCCGAGAAAAAAAATTGTCCTGAATGCAAATCAGGAAACCAATCTGCATGCCAGCTCCAGCCTGTGACCCCAGTACAGAAGCCAATGAATCGGCATGAGAAGGATCGTATTTTGGAGGGGGGCAGTAATGGTCGCCTCAATATTTCCGCTGTATAGGTTTCCTTTAATAACCACTCCACCCTCCTTTCAGTCCTTTGTGGAATGTGGAAAGTGAAAACATTTGTCTTCTATAAAGAAGCTGCAGTAAATTTCCACCATAAAATGAGAAGCGGGGGAGGCGGCACGTCCGGTTTTGATTGAGACATTCTGAGGATGGAGCAATCACAGCAGGAAATGTCATTTTTTATATGTGTGACACTTTTTTTTACAGAGTCTTTCTAAGATTTCTTGAAGTTCGTATTTTTCTTGCTGGGAAGATTTCTCTTTATTTCCTGTCCTGCAACCACAACAGGAAATGAAGGGAGGGGGTTTTCACCAGGAATGAGTCAAAGGTACCAGAGATCGCTTTGAATGGTAAAAACCAGTAATGGTCATTTTCTAGGCTAATAGGTAAATGATTGTCAAACAAATGGCATGGGGGTGGGCACTGCCCTGGGGTACGCTTACCAAAGCCACAAAAAAAAAAAAAGTTTTTTTTATTCCATTTGGCAGGGAGCAGCGATTTTATTCATGCTTAACCACTTCCATACTGGGCATTTTCACCCCCTTCCTGCCCAAGCCAATTTTCAGCTTTCGGCGCTGTCACACTTTGAATAACAATTGCGCGGTCATACAAAACTGTACCCAAATGAAATTTTTATCATTTTTTCCCCACTAATAGAGCTTTCTTTTGGTGGTATTTGATCACCTCTGCGGTTTTTATTTCTTGCGCTATAAACAAAACAAGAGTGACAAGTTTGAAAAAAACACAATATTTTTTACTTTTTGCTATAATAAATATCCCAAATTTTTTTTTTTTAAACAAATTTTTTCCTCAGTTTAGGTCGATATGTATTCTACATATTTTTGGTAAAAAATATCGCAATAAGCGTATATTTATTGGTTTGCGCAAAAGTTATAGCGTCTACAAAATAAGGGGATAGATTTATAGCATTTTTATTATTATTTTTTTTTTTACTAGTAATGGCGGCAATCTGCGATTTTTATCGTGACTGCGATATTGCGGCAGACACATCGGACAATTTTGACACATTTTTGGGACCATTCACATTTATACAGCGATCCGTGCTATAAAAATGCATTGATTACTGTATAAATGTGACTGGCAATGAAGGGGTTAACCAGGAGGGGGCGCTGTAGGGTTAAATGTGTTCCTAAGGAGTGATTCTAACTGTGGGGGGGAGGGAATTCACAAGGGGAGGAGACCGATCGGTGGTCCTATATACTAGGAACACACCATCGGTCTCCTCCCATCTGACAGGACGTGGATCTGTGTGTTTACATACACAGATCCACGGTCCTGCTCGGTTACCGGGCAATCGCGGGTGCCCGGCGGACATCGTAGCCGCCGGGTACGCGCAACGGGACCCGAGGGACATGGCGGGCGCGCGCGCCCCCTAGAAACCTGGAAGGCAGCACCGTCATATGACGGGGGCCCAGGATAACAGCTGCACCGTCCCGCCATCATATGACGGTGGGCGGGCAGCAAGTGGTTAATGCTTGGTTCACACATGTCCGGCTGCGGTTTCAGTGCGATTTTTAAAAAGTGTTCGGTGCGATTTTGTTCACCAGATCAGGTGCAAATTTATACTTGAAATCATGAAAAACGCACAGAACCGGCTCCATAGAGAATGCAGCTGGCATGTCATGCGAATTGGATGTGGTTTTAAATGCATCCAATTCGCATAAACAGTGCCTTAAAAAAAGTATTCATACCCCTTGAAGTTTTCCACATTTTATCATGTTACAACCAAAAACGTAAATGTATTTTATTGGGATTTTATGTGATAGACCAACACAAAGTGGCACATAATTGTGAAGTGGAATGAAAATGATAAATGGTTTTTTAAATTTTTTTACAAATAAATATCTGAAAAGTGTGGCGTGCATTTGTATGGCGCCCCCCTAAATGAATACTTTGTAGAATCACCTGGCATCATCTGGCTGTATGTTTAAAGTTGTTGTCCTGCTGGAAGGTGAACCTCTGCCCCACTCTCAAGTTTTTTGCAGACTCTAATATGTATTTTTCTAAAACCCCTTTCACACTGAGCCGCCCTGGGCGTCAGCGGTAAAGCGGCGCTATTTTTAGCGCCGTTTTACCATCGTTTTAGCCCCCGCTATCGGCCGAAAAGGGGTTGAATCTGCCCGCAAAATACCGCCATAGCGGCGCTTTGCCGGGGGTTTAACAGCGCTGCTCCATTGTTTTCAATGGGCAGGAGCGGTGGAGAAGCGGTGTATTCACTGCTCCTCCACCGCTGCAAAGAAGCGGCTGGCAGGACTTTTTGTGACACCCTGCCAGCGCAGCGCCCCAGTGTGAAAGCACTCGGGCTTTCACACTGGGTTTGCAGCTGAGGCTTTTTTCAGGCGCTATTTTTAACGCTGTAGCGCCTGAAAAACGCCTCAGTGTGAAAGGGGTCTAAGATTGCCCTGTATTTGGCTCCATCCACCTTCCCATCAGCTCTGACCAGCTCCCCTGTCTCTGCTGAAGAAAAAAATCTCCACAACATGATGCTGTACGGTGGGGATGATGTGTTCTGTACATCCCCAAAGTATAATGCACCCTGACCCGTGCACTCCCTCACTACCATTTACCTCCTTATCCCCACTTGCAGGTCACCTACCCAACACCAAAATGTAATGCACCCTGACCCGTGCACTCCCTCACTACCATTTACCTCCCTATCCCCACTTGCAGGTCACCTACCCAACACCAAAATGTAATGCACCCTGCCCCGTGCACTCCCTCACTACCATATACCTCCCTATCCCCACTTGTAGGTCACTTCCCCATCTCCAAAATGTAATGCCCCGTGCACTCCCTCACTACCATATACCTCCCTATCCCCACTTGTAGGTCACTTCCCCATCTCCAAAATGTAATGCACCCTGCCCCGTGCACTCCCTCACTACCATATACCTCCCTATCCCCACTTGTAGGTCACTTCCCCATCTCCAAAATGTAATGCACCCTGCCCCGTGCACTCCCTCACTACCATATACCTCCCTATCCCCACTTGTAGGTCACTTCCCCATCTCCAAAATGTAATGCACCCTGCCCCGTGCACTCCCTCACTACCATATACCTCCCTATCCCCACTTGTAGGTCACTTCCCCATCTCCAAAATGTAATGCACCCTGCCCCGTGCACTCCCTCACTACCATTTACCTCCCTATCCCCACTTGTAGGTCACTTCCCCATCTCCAAAATGTAATGCACCCTGCCCCGTGCACTCCCTCACTACCATATACCTCCCTATCCCCACTTGTAGGTCACTTCCCCATCTCCAAAATGTAATGCACCCTGCCCCGTGCACTCCCTCACTACCATATACCTCCCTATCCCCACTTGTAGGTCACTTCCCCATCTCCAAAATGTAATGCACCCTGCCCCGTGCACTCCCTCACTACCATATACCTCCCTATCCCCACTTGTAGGTCACTTCCCCATCTCCAAAATGTAATGCACCCTGCCCCGTGCACTCCCTCACTACCATATACCTCCCTATCCCCACTTGCAGGTCACCTACCCAACACCAAAATGTAATGCACCCTGCCCCGTGCACTCCCTCACTACCATATACCTCCCTATCCCCACTTGTAGGTCACCTACCCAACACCAAAATGTAATGCACCCTGCCCCGTGCACTCCCTCACTACCATATACCTCCCTATCCCCACTTGCAGGTCACCTACCCAACACCAAAATGTAATGCACCCTGCCCCGTGCACTCCCTCACTACCATATACCTCCCTATCCCCACTTGTAGGTCACTTCCCCATCTCCAAAATGTAATGCACCCTGCCCGTGCACTCCCTCACTACCATTTACCTCCCTATCCCCACTTGCAGGTCACTTCCCCATCTCCAAAGTACCCTGTTTTCCCGAAAATAAGACCTAGCGTGATTGTCTGTGATGGCTGCAATATAAGCCCTACCCCCCAAATAAGCCCTAGTTAAAGTCCTTGTAAGTCTTATTTTCGGAGTAGGGCTTATTTTCAGGGAAACCGGGTATAATGTCCCCTGCCCCATGCACTCCCACTTTTGACACATTTTTGGAAATATTCACATTTATAAAGCAATCGGTGCTATAAAAGTGCACTGATTACTGTGTAAATGACACTGGTAGGGAAGGGGTAACACTAGGGGGCGATCAAGGGGTTAAATGTGTGTTCCCTCAGTGTGTTCTAACTGTATGGGGAGAGGACTGAGTAGGAGAGGAGACATTTCGTTGTTCCTAGATAGTTTACACACACAAATCCCTGTGCTGGCGCTCGTGCATGCGGTCACGCGTGGCCGGCGGCGATCGCGACCGCTAGCCACACTCATCAAGTGGTCCCCCGCCGTGCAGCAGGTGTGGGCCCTCTGGCGGCTCTTAAAGGAACCCCGTACCTGTACGGGGTTTCATGCAGGGGTGCCATTCTGCCCCCGTATAAAGACGCGAGCCGGTTGGGAACGTTAAAATAACGTTATAAAAATGCCAGTAGCTTTACAGTGAGTTTTTCAAGGTTTTTGCACTAGCGTCTTTTAGCGTTTATTAGTGTTTTTTTGTTTAAACTTCCAAAAACATCCATTGTGCATGAGGCCTCAAACATAACCAAATATTATAGAGGTAGGATGGGGGGGGGGGGGGTGGTTATGGTATATATATTGCATTATAAACCAATCAGGGTTCATGGTGGGACAGTTGGGCATTAGGTAGAAATCCTACATGCTGCTTACCCATGGCAGCCAATCAGTAGCTACCTTTCATCCTCTAGCCTGTGCTAGAAAAGCCCTGCTGCAATTTGATTGGTCAGAGTGGATTGCACAAGTTGTGCTGGAGGATATAAATATTGAATACATCGTTTAAAAGTTCTCATCGGGATCCATGAAGAAGAAATTCTGCCAACCCCAAGTATAAAATATAATTCCATGGAAGCTTCAGAGACAAAGGATGGAGATGACAGCATTCAGGGGGAAATCTATACCAAGGGGTGAGAATAACTTGTAAAGGGATGATTTGGATCCAGCAATGTAGATGACTGGTGTACAGGGATGGGGGTGACTGGTGTACAGGGATGGAGATGACTGGTGTACAGGGATGGGGGTGACTGGTGTACAGGGATGGGGGTGACTGGTGTACAGGGATGGGGGTGACTGGTGTACAGGGATGGGGGTGACTGGTGTACAGGGATGGGGGTGACTGGTGTAGAGAGATGGGGATGACTGGTGTACAGGGATGGAGATGACTGGTGTACAGGGATGGAGGTGACTGGTGTACAGGGATGGGGGTGACTGGTGTAGAGAGATGGGGATGACTGGTGTACAGGGATGGGAGTGACTGGTGTACAGGGATGGAGATGACTGGTGTACAGGGATGGGAGTGACTGGTGTACAGGGATGGGGATGACTGGTGTACAGGGATGGGGATGACTGGTGTACAGGGATGGGGATGACTGGTGTACAGGGATGGAGATGACTGGTGTACAGGGATGGGGATGACTGGTGTAGAGAGATGGGGATGACTGGTGTACAGGGATGGAGATGACTGGTGTACAGGGATGGGAGTGACTGGTGTACAGGGATGGAGATGACTGGTGTACAGGGATGGAGGTGACTGGTGTACAGGGATGGGGGTGACTGGTGTACAGGGATGGGGGTGACTGGTGTACAGGGATGGGGGTGACTGGTGTACAGGGATGGGGATGACTGGTGTACAGGGATGGGGATGACTGGTGTAGAGAGATGGGGATGACTGGTGTACAGGGATGGAGATGACTGGTGTACAGGGATGGGGATGACTGGTGTAGAGAGATGGGGATGACTGGTGTACAGGGATGGAGATGACTGGTGTACAGGGATGGGAGTGACTGGTGTACAGGGATGGGGATGACTGGTGTACAGGGATGGGGATGACTGGTGTACAGGGATGGGGATGACTGGTGTACAGGGATGGGGATGACTGGTGTAGAGAGATGGGGATGACTGGTGTACAGGGATGGAGATGACTGGTGTACAGGGATGGAGGTGACTGGTGTACAGGGATGGGGGTGACTGGTGTAGAGAGATGGGGATGACTGGTGTACAGGGATGGGAGTGACTGGTGTACAGGGATGGAGATGACTGGTGTACAGGGATGGGAGTGACTGGTGTACAGGGATGGGGATGACTGGTGTACAGGGATGGGGATGACTGGTGTACAGGGATGGGGATGACTGGTGTAGAGAGATGGGGATGACTGGTGTACAGGGATGGAGATGACTGGTGTACAGGGATGGGGGTGACTGGTGTACAGGGATGGGGGTGACTGGTGTAGAGAGATGGGGGTGACTGGTGTACAGGGATGGAGGTGACTGGTGTACAGGGATGGAGGTGACTGGTGTACAGGGATGGGGATGACTGGTGTACAGGGATGGGGATGACTGGTGTACAGGGATGGGGATGACTGGTGTACAGGGATGGGGATGACTGGTGTACAGGGATGGGGATGACTGGTGTACAGGGATGGGGATGACTGGTGTACAGGGATGGAGATGGCTGGTGTACAGGGATGGAGATGACTGGTGTACAGGGATGAGAATGACTGAAGTACAGGAATGATTTGGATCCAGGGATGAGAATGACTGATGTAGAGGGATGAGGATGTCCGGTGTAGAGGGATGGCTGTGATCCAGGGATGAGGATGACGTCCGGTGTACAGGGATGGGGACAGGGGAGTGGGGAGTTTTATGGTATCAGTAGAGAGTGGTGACGTCAAAGGGGGTGTGTCCGGGTTTCGGTTAGCGCTCACCTGGTGGGGGGAGGAGCCCGGAGATCACGTGTGAAGTGACCACACCTAGAGAGAGAGATTACCTGACAGTGCGGGAGGACAGGAAGGGACACACAACTTCTAAGGAGGACTCTCCGGGGCCACAGAGTAGAGGACACAAGAGGACTCTCAGGGGCCACACACAGCTGGACAGGAGGACTCTGAGGGGCCACACACAGAGGAGGACCCCCTTGCCCCTCTTTGTATCCAGGAGTTTCCTAAGCCCGGAGGAAGGACCTCAGGGGCCCCGGATTGTTAGGGCCACAGCAGGGCTCCTTCCACCCCTAGAAGTCACCATGAGGGGCTCCGATTCTTCCGATATAAAGTACAACAACCGACCGCAGGTAAGTCTTACACAACCACCTACCTGGAGGATGAGGTGTAGTCTGCCCTCCTATAGGGGGCGGGAGGGGGGTGGTGTCTTCTGCCCTCTATAGGGGGTGAGGGGGGGGGTATCCGCCCTTTTTCGAGGGGGGGGGGGGTCAAGGTTGTATGTGTGGGGGTAGGGCTGTCTGCCCCCTATAGGTGAGTTGTTGTGAAATCTGCTGTATGTGTTCTGTGTGCCTTACCTGGAATAATGTCCATCACTGTATACATTGTACATATCTCAGGATCGGTGATATACATTGTATCTTTGTGTATCTTTGTGTTTTAATAACAATGATCTCAGATCTGTGTTTATATTATACAGTCCTGTGTGTTATTATATTATAGTGTTATATATGCAGACTGATTGTATGTTGTACAGAGCTGGTAATGAGTTCTGTTCTCTATATCCGGGGTTGTTATCTCCTGTATGTATAGACAGGTCACTATTGATCTATATTTGTGTGCAGATTGGTTATCACTTCATGAGATTATCTGTAATAAACCCAATTGGAAGCTCATAATAAATAAAAAAAAATAAAAATAAGTGTGTGTGTATACATACATACATACATACATACATACATACATACATACATACATATCTGTATACCTGAACGTGGCTTTCTTTCTTTTTCATCTGGTGAGCCAGCAATACCCGTTTCACAAAATCAGATCTGCTTTTCAAACTTTCAAGCGGACAACGGAATCCATAGATCAGAGCGGGCTCAGTCCATGTCCGCTTTGCAGAAACTGAGCAGACACGGACCTGTCATCCGCCCGCTCTGCTCCAATCAGCAGGAGATCTGTGAGCTGATCAGAACGAAATCCGCTCCTTGTAAAAGTGGCCTTTGTCTGGTGGTGGTGTTTTTTAATTTTTTTTATTTAACAGAACAAGTTGTCCTGCAAATGCAGCAGTTTTGCTTGTTGGAACAAAGCATTTACCACTGACTGGGGTGCTAACAATGATCAGCTTTTATGTAAAGCCTAAATTCCCCCCCCCCCCAAAAAAAAAACCTGTTGCTGTAACTGCAGTGTGAACTGGAATTTGGGTTCAATTTTTAGTTTATCTAAATCTGCTAATACATCTAACACCCCCCCCCCCCCCCAAGACTGACAATGCTACTGTATACAGGTGTCTCCTGTGCTCCTTCATCCAGAGTGGTGGTACTCTAATACAGGAGGTGTGTGTTACTGGCTAGATCACCAGGTAAAAAGAGCCTAAAAAAAAACGAATGCAGCCACCACATGTAATGATTGGTAAGCTGCAATATATTCTTTTTTTGGGTTTAACGCTTTAAAGTTTGTCTAAACCAAAGAACAAAATTTGATAGTATTTCAGTTCACCAGTCCGCGTTAGTTTTCTTTTTTCACAAAAACTTTTATTTAATTTTTAACCTGGTAATCCTGCCATTAACTCGCTTCTTAGTCCTAGGTTGAAAGTATTGAGCAGCACAGCAGAGTACAACTCCCTCTTACCCTTAACAGGGGGAGGTGTTTTGTAGTCTGGGAAGAGAGCAGGGAGCAATGTTAAGTTAAATTTCTAGTTCAGTAAGGGCTTATTTACAGTGAGGGGGGAAAAGTATTTGATCCCCTGCTGATTTTGTAGATTTTCCCACTGACAAGAAAATGATCAGTCTATAATTTTATTGGTAGGTTAATTTTTAACAGTGAGAGACAGAAAAACAACAAAAATATCCAGAAAAACACATTCACAAAGGTTAAAAATTGATTTGCATTTTAATGAGTGAAATAAGTATTTGACCCCTTGGCAAAAAATGACTTAGTACTTCGCAAAACCCTTGTTGCTTATCAGAGGTCAGACGTTTCTTGTAGGTGGCCCCCAGGTTTGCACACCTCTCAGGAGGGATTTTGTCCCACTCCTCTTTGCAGATCCTCTCCAAGTCATTAGGGTTTCGAGGCTGATGTCTGGTAACTCGATCCTTCACATATTTTCTATGGGATTAAGGTCTGGAGACTGGTTAGGCTACTCCAGGACCTTAATGTGCTGCTTCTTGAGCCACTCCTTTGTTGCCCTGGGTGTGTGTGTTTTGGGTCATTGTCGTGCTGGAATACCCATCCACGACCCATTTTCAATTTCCAGGCTGAGGGAAGGAGGTTCTCACCCAAGATATGATGGTACATCGTCCCTTTTGATGCAGTGAAGTTGTCCCCTTAGCAGAAAAATACCCCCAAAGCAGGGGCGTCGCTAGGGGGTGGCTATTGAGGCTATAGCCCCGCATCTGGAGCCCATAGCCCCGAGTCTCTTGCCGCAGGGTCCCTGCCTAACCAGCAGGTCGCGGCCGCAGCTGCTGCGGCGGGCAGGCTGGCTGCATGAGACAGACGGAGGAGATGAGAGAAGTGAGCGGGTGGACAAGCAGAGATGACAGGTGATGGTGGCAAGTAACACGCTGCATCTGGTGGCAGGAGATAGGGCAAGTGACACGCCCAGGGCTCCCACTGATTCTGTATTATGGTGAGTTGAACCACTTCATTATATATTAGAATGTAACAATAGAAACTATGCGCTTCAATTCACCCTGACACCATATCAACCATGGTGCCATGATGATTGAAGGGCCAACACCAGCCATTGCCCACGAACTATGGCTTACCACCGGCGTGCCCCCCCCCACCACGGGCCTGCAAAAAGGTTGGTGACCGCTGCTATGGGCTCTAGCCCCAGATCTTTTGAAGACCTAGCAATGCCCCTGCCCCAAAGCATAAAGTTTCCACTGCCATGTTTGATGGTGGGGATGGGGTTCTTGGGGTCATAGGCAGCATTTCTCCTCCTCCTCCTCCAAACACGTTGAGTTAATGCCAAAGAGCTCGATTTTGGTCTCATCTGACCACAACACTTTCACCCAGTTCTCCTCTGAATCATTCAGATGTTCATTAGCAAACTTCAGATGGGCCTGAACATGTGCTTTCCTAAACAGGGGGACCTTGCAGTCGCTAGAGGATTTTGGTCCTTTACGGCGTAGTGTGTTACCAATTGTTTTCTTGATGACTATGGTGCCAGCTGCCTTGAGATCATTGACAAGATTCTCCCGTGCAGAGGCGGCTCTAGGCTTTGTGAGGCCTTAGGCAAAACTTACACATGAGGCCCCACGGACTAAGACGCTCCGTGATGAGGCCGCTATTCCTCAGGCTGCGGGCAGTATCTGATTTGTCCGTCAGCTCCTAAGCCACAGAGTCCCAGTGGAGGTAGGCGGAGCCGCTGGCGTCAACTTCAGTAATTGAGAACAGGCAAATTAGGCGGCCGCGAGGCCCCTGTGAGTGCGAGGCCTTAGGCGACCACCTAATTTGCCTAATTAGAGAGCCACCTCTGCTCCCGTGTAGTTCTGGGATGATTCCTCAGTTCTCATGATCATTGAAACTCCACAAGGTGAGATCTTGCATGGAGCCCCAGACCAAGGGAGTTTGACAGTTATTTTGTGTTTCTTCCTTTTGCAAATAATAGCACCAACTGTTGTCATCCTCTCACCGAGCTGCTTGGTGATGGTCTTGTAGCCCATTCCAGCTTTGTGTAGGTCTACAATCTTGTCCCTGATATCCTTGGACAGCTCTTTGGTCTTGGCCATGGTGGAGAGATTGGAATTGCTTCTGTGGACAGGTGTCTTTTATACAGGTAACAAGCTGAGATTAGGAGTACTCCCTTTTAAGAGAGTGCTCCTAATCTCAGCACGTTACCTCTATAGAGGACACCTGGGAGCCAGAAATCTTGCTGATTGATAGGGGATCAAATACTTATTTCACTCATTAAAATGCAAATCAATTTATAACTTTTTTGAAATGCGATTTAATGGATATTTTTGTTCTGTCTCTCACTGTTAAAATAAACCTACCATTAAAATTATAGACTGGAAAAACGGCAGCCAACCGGCTCCTGATCAGCGATCTCAGCCAATACCGGAGTGTTCTGACTGTGGAGCCCCCCCCCCCCCCCGTCAGAACACAACAGCTGTACTAACCTCGGACTGTTAGTACAGGGGCTCCGACCAGAGCTGTCAGGTTTTTTTGTTTTTTTTCTTTATTCAACCCAAAAAACTTAAGCTTAAAGCCTATCCCCAGGGAAAACACAAATCCTCCCTTGCAGTGGGGCTGCTTCTAAACTCAAACAGTTCATTGCTCATTTACAATGCAGATACTGGAAAACGGTTTTAATTCTCTGATCCCCCAGTAGCTGGTATTCTTCTCTACTCCCCTATGCTCCCCCAGTGGACTGTCCCTCAGCATCTTCACATCCGATGTAGGGCAATGGGCCATGCGTTGTACTTCATGTCAGAGGACCTGGGCCCATCGGAGCATAGGGGTTTAGAGGCTGTATGGACTGGTCTAGCAGTGCCACGAGTCCCACCTGACAGGAAACGCATTCAACAATAATGTTTAAAAGGCCCCTCCCTTCCCTCTGTCCCTCAGTTATTGATTTGTGTTTCCTACAGAATGGCAGCGAAACCGTTTGTTATTTTTTATCCTTAGGCCAAGGTCTCCCCCTGGGAAGTCAGAGAAAGCAGTCAGTGGAGGCTGCAGGGTCTGGCAGAGCTTGGCTCTTTCCAGAGGGGATATTTCCCCTTCTATAGTAATGTCTCGGGGAGACATTCTGGACCTTATGCCAAAAGCCTCCCTGGATCCTGACAATATGGTGAATCGCTTACTGAAGTCCGGATGGAGAAGCTTACCCCCCCCTCCCGAGACACTGGTGGCTGTGGATACGGGGAGGGTCTCCACAGCCCCAGGGACCTTCTATCCCACTCTCCCCTCCTACCTGACAGTGGTGGATGGCTTAGGAGGGGAAACTGGAGTGTCTCCCTTGAGGGGTTTGTGCCCTCATGCGGAGCATTTGGGTCTGCTTGGCGTGGCGCCATGAGACTCCAGGCTTGGCGTTGTGGGAGCCGGCATGGTTCGGCTCAGTACGCATGTCCTGAAATGGAGGGTGCACTCGTAAGACCTAATTTCTGCCGGCCTCTAGGCTGCGGCAAAATGGAGGCTAGACAGCGCGGCAGGCTGATAGAAAGCGGTAACGGAGCGGAGGTCCGTGGTCCGTGTTTCCTGCCATCCTTTCCAGAGCGATCCGCTAGAGGAATGGAGATGGAGGATGGACCGAAAGTAGCAGCATCAGAGATCGCCACAGGGGGTGAGTGACTCGGCTGTTGGGGGGAGAGGATTTGGGGTGGTTCTATTTCCCTCTCCCCTTCACAGGATTCCCCTAGAGGGTAAAAGCTTATGGGCAGGACCCTGGCAAAAGACTGACACAGAGTGTTCTCTATTTATTTTGTTTTTCAGAAACTGATTGCCCTGTTCAGGGGTCAGCCAGTAATCTAAAAAAGCCACAGCTAAATCTAAACGCTGTGGTAACTGTAATGAGAAGCTCCCGCCAGCCCAAGCTAAACCCTTTTTTCTTCTAGATGCATTTATAGGTTAGCAGGAAAGAAGTCTGCGCAGGCTATGAAAGAATGTTGGGCGCTACAGGCTGAGATGATAGCGACCCTCCAGTCATTTTAAAGCCTCGGTGGAGAAGCAGCAAGAAAACCCCTTCCACTAGAGTTCCCCTTCTCAGGATGGGACCCTGGCAAGCCACACTGAGGGGTCCCAGGCTTTGGCCCCATATTCTGATGAGGAAGAAGCAGAGGCCTCGGATCAGAACTCTCGCGAGGAAGGAGAGGATTCTGACTTTGACAGTGAGCCTGGGACAAGCCAGGGAGGACATCTCTTCGCATCTGAGGATATGGAGGGTCTCCTCAAGGCTATCTATCCCTCCTGGGGTATTCAGATACCCACTACCCAAGTCTCAGCACAAGATAAGCTATACAGGGAACTTGGCAGACCAGGGCCGGTCCGAGGCGGGGTGCACGGGGTGCAGTGCACCCCAGCGCCAGAGAGGTGGGGGCGCTGTAGCGCCAGAGTGCTCCCTTCCCTCTTCCTCCTCTTGTTTGTGTCCTGCGGCGCCTTTCCGCTGGTGTTCTAAGAAGAAAGGCGCCGCTGTATTCAGTGCTCAAGCCCCTCCCTCCTTCAGCCAGCCGAAGATGAGAAGGGAGGCAGAGCGGCTGGTCTCTGTGTGGAGAGAGACCAGCCGTGCAGTGAGTGATGTCGTGGGGGGAGGGGGAGCGGAGCGGTCCGTGCTGACACATTCTCCTCCTCTCTGTGTCTCTCACTCCTGCTGTGTACTCTTCTGTTCTCCACCCGGGCGGCGCGGCTGCACACTCTCCTCTCCAGCTGCCGCCCGGGTGTTTTTATCATGTACTGTACCCTAATGGAGGGGGGGGGGGGTCTGTAGTAATGGAGGAGGGGTCCTGCCCTGGGGGGTCATTACTAATAGAGGGGGGCTCTGTCCTGGGGGGTCTGTAGTAATGGAGGGGGACTCTGTCCTGGGGGGTCTGTAGTAATGGAGGGGGGCTCTGTCCTGGGTGGTCTGTAGTAATGGAGGGGGGGTCTGTAGTAATGGAGGGGGGTCCTGCCCTGGGGGGTCTGTAGTAATGGTGGGGGGCTCTGTCCTGGGGGGTCTGTACTAATGGAGGGGGCTCATGCCCTGGGTGCTATGTAGTAATGGAGGGGGTCTGTAGTAATGGAGGGGGGCTCTGTCCTGGGGGGTCTGTAGTAATGGAGGGAGCTCTGTCCTGGAAGGTCTGTAGTAATGGAGGGGGGCTCTGTCCTGGGGGTCTGTACTAATGGAGGGGGGTCCTGCCCTGGGGGGTCTGTACTAATGGAGGGGGGTCCTGCCCTGGGGGGTCTGTACTAATGGAGGGGGGCTCTGTCCTGGGGGGTCTGTAGTAATGGAGGGGGGCTCTGTCCTGGGGGGTCTGTAGTAATGGAGGGGGTCTGTAGTAATGGGGGGGGGGTCTGACCTGGGGGGTCTGTAGTAATGGAGGGGGACTCTGTCCTGGGGGGTCTGTAGTAATGGAGGGGGGCTCTGTCCTGGGGGGTCTGTAGTAATGGAGGGGGGCTCTGTCCTGGGGGGTCTGTAGTAATGGAGGGGGTCTGTAGTAATGGGGGGGGGTCTGTCCTGGGGGGTCTGTAGTAATGGAGGGGGGGTCTGTCCTGGGGGGTCTGTAGTAATGGAGGGGGACTCTGTCCTGGGGGGTCTGTAGTAATGGAGGGGGGCTCTGTCCTGGGGGGTCTGTAGTAATGGAGGGGGGCTCTGTCCTGGGGGGTCTGTAGTAATGGAGGGGGGCTCTGTCCTGCGGGGTCTGTAGTAATGGAGGGGGGTCTGTCCTGGGGGGTCTGTAGTAATGGAGGGGGGCTCTGTCCTGGGGGGTCTGTAGTAATGGAGGGGGTCTGTAGTAATGGGGGGGGGTCTGTCCTGGGGGGTCTGTAGTAATGGAGGGGGACTCTGTCCTGGGGGGTCTGTAGTAATGGAGGGGGTGCTCTGTCCTGGGGGGGTCTGTACCAATGGAGGGGGGGTCCTGCCCTGGGGGGTCTGTAGTAATGGAGGGGGGCTCTGTCCTGGGGGGTCTGTAGTAATGGAGGGGGGTCTGTCCTGGGGGGTCTGTAGTAATGGAGGGGGGCTCTGTCCTGCGGGTTCTGTAGTAATGGAGGGGGCTCTGTCCTGGGGGGGTCTGTAGTAATGGAGGGGGGCTCTGTCCTGGGGGGTCTGTAGTAATGGAGGGGGGCTCTGTCCTGGGGGGTCTGTAGTAATGGAGGGGGGCTCTGTCCTGCGGGGTCTGTAGTAATGGAGGGGGTCTGTCCTGGGGGGTCTGTAGTAATGGAGGGAGCTCTGTCCTGGAAGGTCTGTAGTAATGGAGGGGGGCTCTGTCCTGGGGGTCTGTACTAATGGAGGGGGGTCCTGCCCTGGGGGGTCTGTAGTAATGGAGGGGGGCTCTGTCCTGGGGGGTCTGTAGTAATGGAGGGGGGCTCTGTCCTGGGGGGTCTGTAGTAATGGAGGGGGTCTGTAGTAATGGGGGGGGGTCTGTCCTGGGGGGTCTGTAGTAATGGAGGGGGACTCTGTCCTGGGGGGTCTGTAGTAATGGAGGGGGGCTCTGTCCTGGGGAGTCTGTAGTAATGGAGGGGGGCTCTGTCCTGGGGGGTCTGTACTAATGGAGGGGGGTCCTGCCCTGGGAGGTCTGTAGTAATGGAGGGGGGGGGGGGCTCTGTCCTGGGGGGGTCTGTAGTAATGGAGGGGGGCTCTGTCCTGGGGGGTCTGTAGTAATGGAGGGGGGCTCTGTCCTGCGGGGTCTGTAGTAATGGAGGGGGTCTGTCCTGGGGGGTCTGTAGTAATGGAGGGGGGCTCTGTCCTGGGGGGTCTGTAGTAATGGAGGGGGGTCTGTAGTAATGGAGGGGGGCTCTGTCCTGGGGGGTCTGTAGTAATGGAGGGGGGCTCTGTCCTGGGGGGTCTGTAGTAATGGAGGGGGACTCTGTCCTGGGGGGTCTGTAGTAATGGAGGGGGTGCTCTGTCCTGGGGGGGTCTGTACCAATGGAGGGGGGGTCCTGCCCTGGGGGGTCTGTAGTAATGGAGGGGGGCTCTGTCCTGGGGGGTCTGTAGTAATGGAGGGGGGTCTGTCCTGGGGGGTCTGTAGTAATGGAGGGGGGCTCTGTCCTGCGGGTTCTGTAGTAATGGAGGGGGCTCTGTCCTGGGGGGGTCTGTAGTAATGGAGGGGGGCTCTGTCCTGCGGGTTCTGTAGTAATGGAGGGGGCTCTGTCCTGGGGGGGTCTGTAGTAATGGAGGGGGGTCTGTCCTGGGGGGGTCTGTAGTAATGGTGGGGGGTCTGTCCTGGGGGGTCTGTAGTAATGGAGGGGGGGTCTGTCCTGGGGGGTCTGTAGTAATGGAGGGGGGCTCTATCCTGGGGGGTCTGTAGTAATGGAGGGGGGCTCTGTCCTGGGGGGTCTGTAGTAATGGAGGGGGTCTGTAGTAATGGAGGGGGGTCTGTCCTGGGGGGTCTGTAGTAATGGAGGGGGACTCTGTCCTGGGGGGTCTGTAGTAATGGAGGGGGGCTCTGTCCTGGGGAGTCTGTAGTAATGGAGGGGGGCTCTGTCCTGGGGGGTCTGTACTAATGGAGGGGGGTCCTGCCCTGGGAGGTCTGTAGTAATGGAGGGGGGGGCTCTGTCCTGGGGGGTCTGTAGTAATGGAGGGGGGCTCTGTCCTGGGGGGTCTGTAGTAATGGAGGGGGGCTCTGTCCTGCGGGGTCTGTAGTAATGGAGGGGGGTCTGTCCTGGGGGGTCTGTAGTAATGGAGGGGGGCTCTGTCCTGGGGGGTCTGTAGTAATGGAGGGGGGCTCTGTCCTGGGGGGTCTGTAGTAATGGAGGGGGGCTCTGTCCTGGGGGGTCTGTAGTAATGGAGGGGGGTCTGTCCTGGGGGGTCTGTAGTAATGGAGGGGGGCTCTGTCCTGCAGGTTCTCTAGTAATGGAGGGGGCTCTGTCCTGGGGGGGTCTGTAGTAATGGAGGGGGGTCTGTCCTGGGGGGGTCTGTAGTAATGGAGGGGGGTCTGTCCTGGGGGGTCTGTAGTAATGGAGGGGGGGTCTGTCCTGGGGGGTCTGTAGTAATGGAGGGGGGCTCTGTCCTGGGGGGTCTGTAGTAATGGAGGGGGGCTCTGTCCTGGGGGGTCTGTAGTAATGGAGGGGGGCTCTGTCCTGGGGGGTCTGTAGTAATGGAGGGGGGCTCTGTCCTGGGGGGTCTGTAGTAATGGAGGGGGGCTCTGTCCTGGGGGGTCTGTAGTAATGGAGGGGGGCTCTGTCCTGGGGGGTCTGTAGTAATGGAGGGGGACTCTGTCCTGGGGGGTCTGTAGTAATGGAGGGGGGCTCTGTCCTGGGGGTCTGTATTAATGGAGGGGGGGTCTGTCCTGGGGGGGTCTGTACTAATGGAGGGGGGGGGTCTGTCCTGGGGGGTCTGTACTAATGGAGGGGGTTTTTCCTGGGGGGGTCTGCACTGTGTAAGGTCTGTACTTAGGGAGGGGTTTATACTTAGTGCAGGTTCTGCACTGATGGAGGGGGTCTATACTTAGTGGAGGGGGTCTATACTTAGTGGAGGGGGTCTGTACTGAGGGGCGATTATAGTTGGTGGAAGGGGGGGTGACCCCAACCATAGTGATGCCAATGCAGCTGCGGGCTCTTCTTTCCCCCCTCCCTCTCCCCCCTCCCTCTCCCTCTTGCGCACGCTGCTGTACTAGTGAGCAGCGCTTGCCAGCACAGCTGCCCACTATGTATCTTCCCCTGCCTTCATATACCCAGGGAAGAAACAGAATAGAAAAAGGAGCAGAGAAGAGGATTGTGGGACATGTAGTCCCGAGGACTGGCAGCCCCACTGTAACACAGAAACTGCAGCTCACACAGCATGCTCAGCTAAATGGGAGAGAGAAAGAGATACAGGAGCCCGGGAAAGCTTTCAGGGAAATACACCCAGGACTCCAGAGGGAGCGGACAGTGCTGAGAGAACCCCGCTGACCTGCGCCACCAGAGGGAAAGCCACACAGCCTAGCGCCATCCCTGGCAGAGAAAGGAATGGAGTCATTGCCGGAATATAGATCTGGGCTCTACACAGCGAAGTCGCCACGGGCAATTCAGAGTGAGCTGACTCCTGATCAGAGGAACCACCGCTGTATCGCTGGGTCAGGTGAGAGGGCCGATCGGCCATTATCTACTAACGTCCATAGGAACTGCAGTCTCTGATCATCTCCTTTATTATGTCTGCAGTCTCTAATCATCTCCTGTACTATGTCTGCAGTCTCTGATCATCTCCTGTACTATGTCTGCAGTCTCTGATCATCTCCTGTACTATGCCTGCAGTCTCCGATCATCTCCTGTATTATGTCTGCAGTCTCTGATCATCTCCTGTAGTATGTCTGCAGTCTCTGATCATCTCCTGTACTATGTCTGCAGTCTTTGATCATCTCTTATATCCTGTCTGCAGTCTCTGATCATCTCCTGTATTATGTCTGCAGTCTCTGATCATCTCCTGTATTATGTCTGCAGTCTCTGATCATCTCCTGTACTATGTCCGCAGTCTCTGATCATCTCCTGTACTATGCCTGCAGTCTCTGATCATCTCCTGTATTATGTCTGCAGTCTCTGATCATCTCCTGTATTATGTCTGCAGTCTCTGATCATCTCCTGTAGTATGTCTGCAGTCTCTGATCATCTCCTGTATTATGTCTGCAGTCTCTGACCATCTCCTGTACTATGTCTGCAGTCTTTGATCATCTCTTATATCCTGTCTGCAGTCTCTGATCATCTGTAGTATGTCTGCAGTCTTTGATCAACTCCTGTACTATGTCTGCAGTCTCTGATCATCTCCTGTACTATGTCTGCAGTCTCTGATCATCTCCTGTAGTATGTCTGTCTGCAGTCTCTGATCATCTCTTGTACTATGTCTGCAGTCTCTGATCATCTCCTGTACTGTGTCTGCAGTCTCTGATCATCTCTTATATCCTGTCTGCAGTCTCTGATCATCTCTTGTATTATGTCTGCAGTCTCTGATCATCTCCTGTACTATGTCTGCAGTCTCTGACCATCTCCTGTACTATGTCTGCAGTCTTTGATCATCTCTTATATCCTGTCTGCAGTCTCTGATCATCTGTAGTATGTCTGCAGTCTTTGATCAACTCCTGTATTATGTCTGCAGTCTCTGATCATCTCCTGTACTATGTCTGCAGTCTCTGATCATCTCCTGTATTATGTCTGCAGTTTCTGATCATCTCCTGTATTATGTCTGCAGTCTCTGATCATCTCCTGTACTATGTCTGCAGTCTCTGATCATCTCCTGTACTATGTCTGCAGTCTCTGATCATCTCCTGTACTATGTCTGCAGTCTCTGATCATCTCCTGTACTATGCCTGCAGTCTCTGATCATCTCCTGTATTATGTCTGCAGTCTCTGATCATCTCCTGTAGTATGTCTGCAGTCTCTGATCATCTCCTGTACTATGTCTGCAGTCTTTGATCATCTCTTATATCCTGTCTGCAGTCTCTGATCATCTCCTGTATTATGTCTGCAGTCTCTGATCATCTCCTGTACTATGCCTGCAGTCTCTGATCATCTCCTGTATTATGTCTGCAGTCTCTGATCATCTCCTGTATTATATCTGCAGTCTCTGATCATCTCCTGTATTATGTCTGCAGTCTCTGATCATCTCCTGTAGTATGACTGCAGTCTCTGATCATCTCCTGTACTATGTCTGCAGTCTCTGATCATCTCCTGTACTATGCCTGTAGTCTCTGATCATCTCCTGTATTATGTCTGCAGTCTCTGATCATCTCCTGTATTATGTCTGCAGTCTCTGATCATCTCCTGTATTATGTCTGCAGTCTCTGATCATCTCCTGTATTATGTCTGCAGTCTCTGATCATCTCCTGTAGTATGACTGCAGTCTCTGATCATCTCCTGTACTATGTCTGCAGTCTCTGATCATCTCCTGTAGTATGTCTGTCTGCAGTCTCTGATCATCTCTTGTACTATGTCTGCAGTCTCTGATCATCTCTTATATCCTGTCTGCAGTCTCTGATCATCTCCTGTACTATGTCTGCAGTCTCTGATCATCTCCTGTACTATGCCTGCAGTCTCTGATCATCTCCTGTATTATGTCTGCAGTCTCTGATCATCTCCTGTATTATATCTGCAGTCTCTGATCATCTCCTGTATTATGTCTGCAGTCTCTGATCATCTCCTGTAGTATGACTGCAGTCTCTGATCATCTCCTGTACTATGTCTGCAGTCTCTGATCATCTCCTGTACTATGCCTGTAGTCTCTGATCATCTCCTGTATTATGTCTGCAGTCTCTGATCATCTCCTGTATTATGTCTGCAGTCTCTGATCATCTCCTGTATTATGTCTGCAGTCTCTGATCATCTCCTGTAGTATGACTGCAGTCTCTGATCATCTCCTGTACTATGTCTGCAGTCTCTGATCATCTCCTGTAGTATGTCTGTCTGCAGTCTCTGATCATCTCTTGTACTATGTCTGCAGTCTCTGATCATCTCCTGTACTGTGTCTGCAGTCTCTGATCATCTCCTGTAGTATGTCTGTCTGCAGTCTCTGATCATCTCTTGTACTATGTCTGCAGTCTCTGATCATCTCCTGTACTGTGTCTGCAGTCTCTGATCATCTCTTATATCCTGTCTGCAGTCTCTGATCATCTGTAGTATGTCTGCAGTCTTTGATCAACTCCTGTATTATGTCTGCAGTCTCTGATCATCTCCTGTACTATGTCTGCAGTCTCTGATCATCTCCTGTATTATGTCTGCAGTTTCTGATCATCTCCTGTAGTATGTCTGCAGTCTCTGATCATCTCCTGTATTATGTCTGCAGTCTCTGATCATCTCCTGTATTATGTCTGCAGTCTCTGATCATCTCCTGTAGTATATCTGCAGTCTCTGACCTTCTCCTGTACTATGTCTGCAGTCTTTGATCATCTATTATATCCTGTCTGCAGTCTCTGATCATCTCCTGTAGTATGTCTGCAGTCTCTGATCATCTCCTGTAGTATGTCTGCAGTCTCTGATCATCTCTTGTACTATGTCTGCAGTCTCTGATCATCTCTTGTACTATGTCTGCAGTCTCTGATCATCTCCTGTACTATGTCTGCAGTCTCTGATCATCTCCTGTACTATGCCTGCAGTCTCTGATCATCTCCTGTATTATGTCTGCAGTCTCTGATCATCTCCTGTATTATGTCTGCAGTCTCTGATCATCTCCTGTATTATGTCTGCAGTCTCTGATCATCTCCTGTATTATGTCCGCAGTCTCTGACCATCTTCTGTATTATGTCTGCAGTCTCTGATCATCTCCTGTATTATGTCTGCAGTCTCTGATCATCTCCTGTACCATGTCTGCAGTCTCTGACCATCTTCTGTATTATGTCTGGGGGCTCTTTCTAACAGACTCTCTAACAGAAGCCCTCTCTGTGTGCATCAGAGAGACTCCCCTCCAGGTCTCATTAGTGTACGCTCTTCCTGTATTTTCTTTATTAAAAGATCACAGGAGGATCCCAGGGTAACAAAGACTTCTTAGGGGAGCATCTCTGTGTTTGAGTCGTTGCCATAGAAACATTTGTAAAGGGGAGGAGTTGGTAAGATGACCACGCCCATGTGGGGGCGCCAGAAATATTTCTGCACCCAGGCGCCGGTGACCCTAGGATCGGCCCTGTGGCAGACCTCAGGCCAAACTTTCCCAGTACACCAGTCCCTTAAGGATATTATCCTTAAGTGAATGGAAAGAACCAAAGCCGAAGGTTTTAAAATTAAAGACCTGGGAGCGTAAATGTCCTTTTTTTAAAGCAAAGAAGGAAGAGAAATTCTTTAAAATTCCACGTTTGGATGCTTCCCTAGCACAAGTTTCCAAACGTTTCGGCTCTCTCCTTTTTGTAGGTTCTGGAAACATCTGGGATCAAATGTATAAAAGGTCAGAAACCTTATTGCGCAGAGCCTGGGATGCCAACGCTGCAGCTATGGGTCCAGTAGTGGCTGCCGCTTGTGTTGCCAGGAATGCTGATGCATGGGTCAGCAAGTTGTTAGACCATGTGGCACGAGTAAATAAATCCAAGGAGGTGTTAGATTCCTTGGAGGTTATTGGTAAAGCTGTAGCTTACCTAGCAGACGCTGTGGTAGAGACAGAACGACTGCTAAATCTGCAGCTCTTTTAAACTCCGCTAGAAGAGCCCTTTGGGTTAAAACCTGGAATGGGGATTTTACTTCTAAATCACATCTCTGTAGGATACTCTTTGAGGGCTCATTACTCTTTGGGTCCAGCCTAGAACAGGTCTTATCCTGTTCGTCTAAGGGCAAAAAATTCCCAACGAAACCCAAGAGAGATGGGGGGGGGGGGGGGGGGGAATTTTTTTTCGAGGCCCCCCGTCAAAGGACTGCTTTAAAGGAAAGAAGGAGCCTAGAAAGAAGTGGGGGTTCGACAAGGGAAAAAGAAAAGGGGTATCCTTTTTTCTGGGGCTGGACCTTCTAATAAAGAGTCGAAATGTCGCCAACATAAAGGTTGGTGGAAGGGATCACACAGAGCCCTTACATTCTAAGTCTGGTAAAGGAGGGTTACAGACTGGAGTTTTTGTCCGTTCCCCCTCTGAACTTTATCATTACTTATCCCCAGGGACCCACTGAAGGCAGAGGGCCTTCTGGAGAGTGTCAGTGTACTGGCAGAACAGGAAGTTATTGTCCCTGTTCCTGTGGGTCAGATTGGCCGGGGGTTTTATTCCCACATATTTGTGGTACCCAAGTCCTCGGGCAAGTTTCGACTAATTTATAAATTTAAAGAAACAAAACCAGTATGTACTCTACAATAAAAATCAGAATGGAAAGCATTTACACGGTCAGAAGACCCCTCCAAGGAGGTGTCTTCATGGTCACGCTGGACCTAAAGAATGCTTATTTGCATGTACCCATTGCCCCGAAACACCAGAAATATCTGCGTTTTGCGGTTCAGACAGAACAGGGGGTCCAACACTGGCAGTTCAGGGCACTCCCCTTCGGCTTAGCAGCCAGCCCGGGGATCTTTACAAAGGCCCTCGCTGGTGTCATTTCTACACCTACAGGGGATAGCTTTGATCCTGTACCTGGACGACGTGCTAATTTACAGCCCAGTCTGACCGAGACAGGGTGCTGTCAACTCTAAAGACCCTGGGTTGGATGGTCAGCCAAGAGAAGTCCTCCATGGATCCTGCACAATCCAAGATTTTCCTAGGGTACCGGATAGACTCGTTGACCCAGAGAATCTTCCTTCCCCAAGAAAAGATTACAAAAGTGCAGAGGGCCATGTCCACTCCAAGGATTCCTTCTCTCCTCTTGGGATGGGAGAAGAGGATCCCTGGATATAAGGGTATCCCTCTCGATGGAGATAAAAATCTCCCTGGACTGGTGGCTCAACCCATCCAACCTGTCAGGTCGTCGGACCTGGAACCAGCAGGACCCGCTGAAGGTAACTACTGACGCAATTGCCTGGGGCTGGGGAGCTCATCTAGGAGATCTTTTTGCCCAGGGTCCTTGGGACCGGGAGCAGACCTTGGCTTCCTCCAATTTCAGACAGCTGCTAGCGGTCGGAAAAGCATGAAGCTTTTTCAGAGATCAAATTCGGGGTCAAGAAGTACAAATCTTCTCAGACAACGCAGTAGCAGTGTCCTATCTAAATCACCAGGGGGGAACAAGGTCCAGCAAGTTAATGAGACTGACCCAGGAAATCCTGGGAGAAGCGGAGGAAACAGTTTTCTCAATCTTAGCAGTCCACATAAGAGGGTCCCTCAATGTGCGGGCAGACTTTCTCAGCAGGCAACCCATTCATCAGGGGGAGTGGGAGCTGAGCAATGAGGTATTTTCTCTAGTTTGCCAACGCTTTGGCAAGCCGGAGATAGACTTGTTTGCCTCCAAGAAGAACAGGAAGGTGCACAAGTTCTTCTCTCTGGCCAGGGTACAGGGCTCCTGGGGAGTAGATGCACTAGCCCAAAGCTGGGATTTTGCCCTAGCATATGCGTTTCCTCCCCTGGTGCTTATTCCCCGGGTTCTACAGAAGCTATCCCGGTCAGACAGGTGCCTTATTCTAATTGTGCCCTGGTAGCCGAGACGGGCATGGTTCCCCACTCTGAAGAGATGGTTGGTGGCTTCTCCATTCCATCTCCCCTACAGTCGCTATCTCCTCCACCAGGGACCAGTTTTACACCCAGATCCCGGCTTTCTTTCCCTGACGGCCTGGAGTTTGAAAGGGAGATCCTAAGGCTGGCCATACACTATTCAATTTTCCTGTTCAACTTTCCTTTAGATTTACCAAAAGCATATAATAGGAGGTCAAACCTAAACACTTTCAATTTGGATGCAATCAGGCAGGCCCTTGTACTACATAGTTGAAGGTAAATCTAAAGAAAATTGAACAGGAAAATTGTATGGTGTATGGCCAGCTTAAGACGTAAGGGCTGTTCTGAAAAAGTAATTGATACGCTTTGGGAGCCTACAGGCTCTGACAATTAAAGAGCCCTTTTTGTTGCTCCTGGAGGATAGGGTAATCCTCAGACAGGATCCTTTATATTTGCCAAAAGTGACCTTGGATTTTCACAGGAGATTATTCTACCCTCCTTTTTGTCAGTTTTCTAAAAATAAGGAAGAAAAGTTTCATTTATTGGATGTTAGAAGATGTCTATTGGTCTATTTAGAAAGAGTGAGTTCAGAAGGTCAAACCATTTGCTAATTTAGTTTTTCGGGCCAAAAGAAGGGTCTTCAGGCCTTCAAGCCAACAATAGCCAGGTTGATTAAACAGACTATCACTGTAGCCTATGAACATTCAGGCAAGCCTGTCCCAACTCATTTAAAAGCTCACTCAACTAGATCTCTGGCGACCTCCTGAGCAGAGAGCGCAGGCACTTCATTTGATCAAATCTGCAGAGCAGCAACTTTGACGAGCCAAAATACCTACCTGAGGCACTACAGAGTGGAGCTGTTGTCCTCTCGGGACTTGGCGTTTGGCAGGAAGGTCCTACAAGCGGTGGACCAACCCTAAAGTAGGTCTGAACTTCTTGTTCATTGTCTCAGGTGTGCCATCCTGGAAGAAAACTAGAGAAAATTACCAGTTACACTTACCGGTAACGGGTTTTCTAGGAAATCTTCCAGGACGGCAGGCCTACTTCCCTAGCCCTAATTGTTGGTGGTGTTTGTTTCACAGATTGTACCCTCTGGCACCAGTGTGGGTTTATACTTTGTCATAACTGAGGGAAGGGAGGGGCCTTTTAAACATTATTGTTGATCGTGTTTCCTGTCAGGTGGGACTCGTCATCTCAGGTGTGCCGTCCTGGAAGATTTCCTAGAAAACCCGTTACCGGTAAGTGTAACTGGTAATTTTCAGTACCCTAGACATTACACAGATGTTGTGTGTGTTTTTTTTTTTTTTTATTTATTTTTTTAACCCTTGTAGTGTGGAGGCAGCTCAATTGCAAGGAAGGATCTTTGCTTCTCCCAGAGTCCAGCTTTTAAAGGCCCTCAGATCTTTGCGTTTTGGTACTTGCTGCTGTGTTCGGCTGTTTTATTGGCAAGATAGGAACTGTCAGATCAGATCTTCTCTACACATTTTACTTTATTGGCACAGATGTCAGGTGATGTCACAATCCAATCTGTGCAGTTTGTGGTCTGCCAAGGAATTGTTTTGCTATGTGGAAGTCGGGGTGAGGTGGGGGGGCGCTGTCAGTGTCTTGTAAAGCAGTGTGGCCAGGCATGGCGTCAGATGCTACGGCCTGCTCACAATTATCCTCAGATGTTGCTGGATGGGTGGCCATAAATCAACCTCCACCTTCTGTTTTTTTGGGGACAGACTATGAAGTATTTAATCTTCAATTTATCTGCACTTCAATTTCACCGCTAAGTCTTTGCTAGTCTACAAGTCTGTAAAAGTTTTGATGTGGGAGGTTAGGAAATGTTCAGCAGGAGGAGTGAGACTTAAAGATGGGTGCAAGGGGGCCAATGGTGAACTGCTATTACCAGCCAATAAAGAAAAAACGACTATACTGTCTTCCTCATCCTTGCTTCCACATGGCCATACATGGATCAACATCCAGCTGGTTCAGCAGGAACTGGACAAATTTCAATCCATGTATGGCTGTTGTTATTCATGAGAAGAGTCGATCTATCGATGAATTTCTCAGAAAAACAAGACAGCTAAGAAATTTCAGTTTAAACAGCACAGCAGCCAATAGACTGTGGCACTGATCAATGAATTCTGACAGCAGGGAGTCTGTCCTCTATCAGAATACAAAGACAAAGCGGGGAGGATTTCTGCATCCACATCGCGATGGATGGGGGAAATTTTGTGTGTGTGTGTGTGTGTGTGTGTGTGTGTGTGTGTGTGGTTTTATTTTTTTTTTTTTTTTTTTTTTGTTGAACGGAAGAAAAAAAAAAAATTGGCCCATCAATGAGCATCTTTAAAGTGGACCTGTCAGTAACTTTACAAATCTGCATGAATACATTTCTTTATTATTAATATTCGGGATTTATATAGCGCCGACCGTTTGCGCAGCGCTCTACAACATGAGGGCAGACGGTACAATTTCAATACAGAGGGGAATCGGAGAGCCCTGCTCGTTTAGATCTTACAATCTATAGCAGCGTTAAATCAGCTGATCTCCAATAAGGGTTCAGACCACATACAGCCCTCGCTGTGCTGCAGAGGGAAACCTGTACAGAGATGAATGTCTATTGCTAGACAATAGGAAATATTGCTGAACTTCTCCTAATAATGCCGGTTGCCTGGCTGGCAGGCTTAATCCATGGCTTCAGTTGTTTCTGGAACAGGTATAAAAGATCAGATCTGGTTGCTGTTTGCTTGTTCCAGATCAGTATCGAGAGAGCCGGGCAATGGGCATTTTTATATAGAGAACTTAAATGGCGGCCTTCAAGAGCAGAGGACTATACTATACTATACGTTTCTGAAAGGCTCCCTTCTGGCAGTAAGCAGGAAAACGATTCGATCTTTCCAGGAGAACGCCTTCAAATTGGATTGTGCATTTGGGTATGAAGAGTGCTGTTCGTTTTATGATTATGAAGCACAAATCTTCCTCCGAATTTTGATGAGGCCAGATTGCAAGATTCTTTCTGGCCCTACGGCCCTATCTTGAGCCGGCAGACTTTGGCGCACTCAGCAGTGACTCACCCCCTCTCTCTGGCCAGCGAACGTTCTCTTCAGTCGTTCCCTGATCTTCTGTTTATAAAGCTTTGAGCAGATCTTCAGAATGTTTGTTACATTGTTTGTTCATCTTGCTGGAGAGGCCAGATTGGTGTTTACACGTTGTCGGCGATGAGGCGTGCACGTCTGATACTCCCAATCTATTGATTCCATAAAAGTGGGGGCACTCCTACTAAAGACTTTCTGGAGTTCTTGCACAATCGTTCGTGTATCTAAAGCCAAATCTTGTTCTTCTTCTTCTAGTTTTGTATGGAGTGTAGTGGGGTTGGATCTCCTGTAAGATTTTATTTGCGGTCTCTGTCCCTGCTGGGGAGATTCACCCCAGATTTTTTTTTTTTTTTCCCCCTGGTGACTATTGCCACTGGACTGAAAGTGAGGGGGAAATCCTAAACTTTCCATTTGTCACAAGAACAGGCTTAGAGGGGAAATATTCCAACAGGGGCATCTGTCTGCTGACGTGTGCGCAGCCCTTGCCACCCCTCTGAAAAGTGACCCAAGGTGGATCACTTTTCAGAGTTGTTTAACGGCAATATGTTGCCTCCTGACTTGACCCTGTAAATGTCACACCACGGTGCCACAATTGCATGCATTGCAACCCCTCAGTCGCATTCGGCTGTGGTAACACCGTCTTACGTGACGTGCCTTCGTTGTGTGTATGTATATAACTTGCACTATATTGTCAAACGTATTGGGACACCTGCCTTTATACGCACATGAACTTTAATGGCATCTTGGTCCGTAGGGTTCAATATTGAGTTAAACCAACCTTTGCAGCTTCAACTCTTCTGGGAAGGCTGTCCACAAGGTTTAGGAGTGTGTCTATGGGAATGTTTGACCATTCTTCCAGAAGCACATTTGTGAGGTGAGGCAATGATGTTGGATGAGAAGGCCTGGCTCACAGTCTCCGCTCAAATGTGTTCTGTTGTGTTGAGGTCAGCATTCTGTGCAGGCCAGTCAAGTTCCTCCACCCCAAACTTGCTCATCCATGTCTTAATGGACCTTGCTTTGTGCACTGTCTTGCAGTCATGTTGGTACAGGAAGGGGACATCCCCAAACTGTTCCCACAAAGTTGGGAGCGTGAAATTGTACAAAATGTCTTGGTATGCTGACGCCTCGAGTTCCCTTCACTGGAACTAAGGGACCAAGCCCAACTCCTGAAAAACAATCCCACACCATAATCCCCCCCCCCCCCTCCACCAAATGATTTGGACCAGTGCACAAAGCATGGTCCATAAAGACATGGATGAGCGAGTTTGGGGTGGAGGAACTTGACTGGCTTGCACAGAGTCCTCACCTCAACCCGATTAGAACACCTTTTTGGGATGAATTAGAGCGGAGACTGCGAGCCAGGCCTTCTCGTCCAACATCAGTGCCTGACCTCACAAATGCACTTCTGGAAGAATGGTCAAACATTCCCATAGACGCACTCCTAAACCTTGTGGACGGCCTTCCCAGAAGAATTGAAGTTGTTATAGCTGCAAAGGGTGGGCCAAGTCAATATTGAACCCTACGGACTAAGATGCCATTAAAGTTTGTGTGTGTAAAGGCAGGTGTCTCAATACTTTTAACAATATAGTGTATATACTATGTACAGTGGCTTGCGAAAGTATTCGGCCCCCTTTGAACTTCTCAACCTTTTGCCACATTTCAGGCTTCAAACATAAAGATATAAAATTTTAATTTTTTGTGAAGAATCACCAACAAGTGGGACACAATTGTGAAGTGGAACGAAATCTATTGGATATTTTAAACTTTTTTTAGCAATTAAAAAACTGAAAAGTGGTGCGTGCAAAATTATTCGGCCCCTTTACTTTCAGTGCAGAAAACTCACTCCAGAAGTTCAGCGAGGATCTCTGAATGATCCAATGTTGTCCTAAATGACTGATGGTGATAAATAGAATCCCCCTGTGTGTAATCAAGTCTCTGTATAAATGCACCTGCTCTGTGATAGTCTCAGGGTTCTGTTGAAAGCGCAGAGAGCATCATGAAGACCAAGGAACACACCAGGCAGGTCCGTAATACTGTTGTGGAGAAGTTTAAAGCCGGATTTGGATACAAAAAGATTTCCCAAGCTTTAAACATCCCAAGGAGCACTGTGCAAGCGATCATTTTGAAATGGAAGGAGTATCAGACCACTGCAAATCTACCAAGACCTGGCTGTTCCTCTAAACTTTCAGCTCAGACAAGGAGAAGACTGATCAGAGATGCAGCCAAGAGGCCCATGATCACTCTGGATGAACTGCAGAGAACTACAACTGAGGTGGGAGAGTCTGTCCATAGGACAACAATCAGTCGTACACTGCACAAATCTGGCCTTTATGGAAGAGTGGCAAGAAGAAAGCCATTTCTCAAAGATATCCATAAAAAGTCTCGTCTAAAGTTTGCCACAAGCCACCTGGGAGACGCACCAAACATGTGGAAGAAGGTGCTCTGGTCCGATGAAACCAAAATCGAACTTTTTGACCACAATGCAAAACGATATGTTTGGCGTAAAAGCAACACAGCTCATCACACTCAACACACTATCCCCACTGTCAAACATGGTGGTGGCAGCATCATGGTTTGGGCCTGCTTTTCTTCAGCAGGGACAGGGAAGATGGTTAAAATTGAGGGGAAGATGGATGCAGCCAAATACAGGACCATTCTAGATGAAAACCTGTTGGAGTCTGCAAAAGACCTGAAACTGGGACGGAGATTTATCTTCCAACAAGACAATGATCCCAAACATACAGCAAAATCTACAAAGGAATGGTTCACAAATAAACGTATCCAGGTGTTAGAATGGCCAAGTCAAAGTCCAGACCTGAATCCAATCGAGAATCTGTGGAAAGAGCTGAAAACTGCTGTTCACAAACGCTCTCCATCCAACCTCACTGAGCTCGAGCTGTTTTGCAAGGAAGAATGGGCAAGAATTTCAGTCTCTCGATGTGCAAAACTGATAGAGACATACCCCAAGCGACTTGCAGCTGTAATCGCAGCAAAAGGTGGCTCTACAAAGTATTAACACAAGGGGGCTGAATAATTTTGCACGCCCCACTTTTCATTTTTTTATTAGTTAAAAAAGTTTCAAAAATCCAAAAGTTTTCGTTCCACTTCACAATTGTGTCCCACTTGTTGGTGATTCTTCACAAAAAATAAAAATTTTATATCTTTGTTTGAAGCCTGAACTGTGGCAAAAGGTTGAAAAGTTCAAGGGGGCCGAATACTTTCGCAAGCCACTGTATATGTAAAAAAAAAAAAAAAAAAATTTCCACACGTGCATATTTTTCCTACATCTGGCACCTGTCAAAGCATTTATACTGGGAGAGACTAAGCCGTGTAAACTAATTAGTCTCTATTGCGTTACACAATATTGTTAGTATTACACAATAATTCACGTGAGTTTGTGTGTGAGGAAATAGTAGACTTTTTCCAGCAGTTGTAAATGCTGTTGCACACACTGTGTGTATAAACAGCCGCAAGTGTCAGCGGCGGCTGTCAAATTTTTACTCCGTACAAATCAATGGCGGGCACCGCTACAGTTTGTATGTAAACTGCTCATCTGAATAGATACATGCAAATACAGACCCTGGAGGCAGTCGGTGTGCATCTAGGGGCAGCGTTTCTGCTGAGATTTGGCCGCAGGTAATCAGCCAGTTTGCAGCCATTGCAGAGACTGTTGCTGTGTCCAGAGGCAGCATTTAGCTGCTCGTGAACACTGCTGCGACCTGGCTGTGATTTTACTGTGACATTGACGCGATTTTTGTGCCGATTTCAGTGAATGCCTGTGAAAACTTGAGGTCTGTGGATCTGAACTGGCATCAAAGTTGGACCAAGGTAGTACAGCACAGTCGCACAGATATAAATGGTACTTATTGGAAATCATGGGGTACAACTTGTCATGTGACTTTGCAGTGCCAAGTCGCAGGAAAAGTCGCACAAGTATGAAAGAGGCCTAAGTTTTCCCATGCAAACTCCTGTGTGAATGTAGCCTAAAGGCTGGTACACACTATGAGAAAATCGGGCAAACGATCTTGAGATTTATTTTTTATTTTTTTTATTTTTTTTCCCCTCAATGTTTCACAGCAAGTTGGAACCGAGGAAGGAATGATGTACGAAAGTTCGTATGACAAAGGTGCTTTTCTTTTGTTTATAGTTTCTGATCATTTTCTTTTCGGATATGTAAACAAAATTTGTTTTATAGGTTTTTTGTTTTATAGGTTTTTTGTTTTATAGGTTTTTTGTTTTATAGGTTTTTTGTTTTGTTGTTTTTTGTTTTTGTTTTCTGTTTTGTGATTGTCTACTACTGAAGGATTACTTCTATTTTGTATGGTGTGTTTTTTTTTTTTTTTTTTTTCTCTTACGAAAATGGTACACCTTATACGAAAATCGTTCCTTCTGTTCACGTACAATAAAAGTTTTGGAGTTTGTCAGGTTACGTTACACGAATCTCCCTTCTACATTGTAAAGTGCTGCATAACCTGTTGGCACTATATAAATCCTGTAAAATAATAATGAATCCTATTTGTCCCTTTGGAAAGTTTGAATCGGATGTCGAAAGTTGTGTCCACACTATACGAAAATCGAACGATCGTGCCTCATACGGAATTTTTCTTCAGATTTTCTCATAGTGTGCACCCCCCCCCCCCTTAACACTGGGAACATTCTTGCAGAGGGATGATAAATATTCTGCTGCTTCTTTGTCCTTTTAACAGGCAGGAGGATAGTCGTGACACCATTATATTTTGCTGTATTACAGGAAGTGGTGTCACCCTTATGCCTATGCAGTGTGATTAAATTAGCTGTCTGACTGGAGTTTAGCTCTTTATCCCGGGGGGTGGGTTCCAGTAGTAGTGCTATGATATGGGCTCCTATGTCTGTATAGGCCTTCCCTCATTCGATCGGGAACAAGACAGAGCTCGGTGCTGAGCACCCCGGCATTCTGCTCCGATGACTCTGGAAAACGCGTGTCCCTAATTACTCCATTAAACACAGTCAGAGTTAATGAGGTCAGGGAGATAATTGGGAAGTGATGTAACCATTAATCATAAGATTCTTCCCATGTTGCAGAGGAGTCTGAGAAACACTCATCATGGTGACTGGGCTTTCCTGACTAACATATTACAAGTTCATTCTTAAGTCTTCGAAGCATACAAGACAATCAGGTGATGTGCAGCATGCAGGTTCGTGTATCAGAAATTTTTCTTATTTACGATTTCTTGGCTGTTTTTCAGAGAATATAAATGATAACACAAAAACTTTTCTTTCACTCATGGTTAGTGTTTGGCTGAAGTCATTTATTATCAATCAACTGTGTTTACTCTTTTCAAATCATAATGGCAACAGAAACTACCCAAATGACCCTGATCAAATGTTTACATACCACAGTTAATGCTGTGTATTGCCCCCTTTAACTTCAATGACAGTTTGAAGTCTTATGTGGTATTTGTGGATGAGGCTCTTTATCTTCTCAGATGGTAAAGCTGCCCATTCCTCTTGGGAAAAAAGCCTCCAGTTCCTGTAAATTCTTGGGCTGTCTTCTATGAACTGCAGGTTTGAGATCTCCCCAGAGTGGCTCAATGATATTGAGGTCAGGAGACTGAGATGGCCACTCCAGAACCTTCACTTTATTCTGCTGTAGCCAATGACAGGTCGACTTGGCCTTGTGTTTTTATCATTATGTTGGAATGTCCAAGTACGTCCCATGCGCAGCTTCCTGGCTGATGAATGCAAATTTTCCTCCAGTATTTTTTGATAACATACTGCATTCATCTTGCCATCAATTTTGACCAAATTTCCTGTGCCTTTTGTAGCTCACATATCCACAAAACATCAGAGATCCACCTCAGTGTTTCACAGTAGGAATGGTGTACCTTTCATCATAGGCCTTGTTGACTCCTCTCAAATGTAGTGTTTACGGTTGTGGCCAAAAAGCTCAATTTTGGTCTCATAACTCCAAATGACTTTGTGCCAGAAGGTTTGAGGCTTGTGTCTGTGCTGTTGGTGTATTGTAAGCCGGATACTTTGTGACATTTGCGTAGTAATGGCTTTCTTCTGGCGACTCGATCGTGTAGCCCATCTTTCTTCAAGTGCCTCCTTATTGTGCATCTTGAAATAGCCACACCACATGTTTTCAGAGAGTCCTGTATTTCACCTGAAGTTATTTGTGTGTTTTTCTTTGCATCCCAAACAATTTCCCTGGCTTAAATATTCGCTATTGTCTTTTATCATTCTTCTCCCACCCAATCAGGAAGCCCCTATTGGCCAGGGAGTCTTGGGACTCCCTGCCAATCGTGTCTCAGGACACACTTCCTGTTCCTGTGCGGCCGGGAGGAGAATGTGCTCCCCGGGAGAATCGGTCCGAGCAGCCCTGGCACTTCCTTCCCCTTGCCTCCCATAAGGTAGGGAATCCGCTGTCTGTCTCCCGTGGGGGGGGGGGGGTGCCAGGTGATATCTGCCATCTGTCTCCCGGGGGGGGGGGGTGCCAGGTGATATCTGCCATCTGTCTCCCGGGGGGGGGGGCACTATCCTTCTCCCGTGGGGGCAGGAGGTGGTGATGACTCCCGTCCATCTCCCATGGGGGGGGGGGGGGGGGATTGAAACTGAAACAGTGTTGTAGGAGTCTTAAAACTGGGTGAGGAACAGCCAGACTGCTACTAGGTGAGGTTGTGGAAGACAGTTTCATGTTACAGGCCATACACCATGGCAAGACTGAACACAGCAACAAGATACAAAGTAGTTATACTGCATTAGGGAGGTCTCTCCCAGGCAAAGATTTCAAAGCATACTGGGGTTTCAAGATGTGCTGTTCAAGAAGCACAAAGATAAGGGGCAAGGTTGAGGACTGTAGACACAATGGTCAGCCAAGGAAACAATGCAGCAGATGAAAGGCACATCGCGCCTTCTTCCCTTTGACATTGGCAGATGGCCAGCGATGCCATCATCACAGAACTGGCGGAAACCAGTGGGACCCAGGTGCACCCATCTACTGTCCGGAGAAGTCTTGCCAGAAGTGGTCTTCATGGAAGAATTGCGGTCAAAAAGCCATAGCTCCAATGTGGAAACAAGGCTAAGTAACTCAACTATGCATGAAAACATAGGAACTGGGGTTCAGAAAAATGGCAGCAGGTGCTCTGGACTGATGAGTAGACATGTACGTACGTTTCAAATTAGAATTTTTTTTTTATTTTTTTTTTTTTTTTACGAATTTCGACAAATTCGTTAATTCGGAAATATCCAAATGAATGAAAACCCCTTTAACAAATTTTTCAGAATATTCGAAAATCTGAAATAATTACTAATTAATAATAACTTAAGTATTGCTAACTATTAAATAATTTCTTTCAAATTTGGCTGTTAAATTCGTGTTCGTTACGTTCACTATCTGAAGTTAGGAATTATTCAAAATAACGAATGTCGTATCTAAACAAATTGAACAGAACGAAATAACAAATAACATTCCGTTCCATTTGTTTAGATGCAGCATTCGTTATTTCAGATAATTTGTAACTTCAGATAAATTCGTATTTGTTCACTAATTCCAATACCTATAATAGTTAGTTATTATTAGTTAGTTTTTCAGATTTTCAAATTTTTCGAAATACGATCATAACTAGTGACCCAAAAAAAAAGACCCCCCCCCAAAAAAACGAAAAACGAAAAGGAACTGATTTTTCGGCAGTCCACATGTCTACTGATGAGTCAAAATCTGAAATGTAGCAGGGGGCAGTTTGTTCTCCAAATGGCTGGAGAGCGGGAGCCAGCCTAGGCAGCCTACCTCCACAGAAGATCTGTGATTAGTTCTCCAAGATGTTTCGAACAACCTACCTGCAGAGTTCCTTCAAAAACTATGCAAGTTGACTGAAAAAAATGGATGCTGGTTTGAAGCCAAAGAGTATTCACATCAAATATTAATTTGATTTGGATTTCTCTTTAGGTTTTTCTTTTTACTTTCTATTTTGTTCATTGATAAAAATAAACTATTAACACTTCTTATATTGAATGAATGCATTCTTCATTTACAGCATTTTTGCACACCTACCTAAAACTTTTTGCACAGTAATGTAGCTCTGGCATACTCTGCAGTGTTTTACAGAGAACACAAAGCCAGTCACATGAGTCTTCACCAGAGGAGCTCACACTCTAATGTACACTCAGTCGCACATTATTATTATACATTTATATAGCTCTGACGTATTCGGCAGTGCAGTGCCAAATACACCAAGACAGTCACATTAGTCTCTGCACCAGGGGAGCTTACAGTCTAATGTCCCACCACAGCCAGACACACTATATTTATTTATACATTTAGATGGCTCTGACATTCCTGCAGTGTTGTACAGAGAACACCGAGCCAGTCACATCTGTTTATGTACCAGAGGAGCTTACACTCTAATGCGCCCCCCCCCCCCCCCCCCCGCAATATTATACATTTAATCTATACTGTACAAAACTGCCATTATTGACCGTACGATTATAAATTATTTAAATGTACAATTTTTGGGCCATTTAGGTTTTACTAGAAGTTGGTTCTGTTGCTAGAAAAGATCTACTTTTGGAGATTTATTTATCGTCGCCACATGATTCTTCCTTCTCCTCGATGTGTGAAGGGAAGGAACGGCCCTGGTTGGACCGGACAACAGTACAAGATCTGTGGGGCACCTTCAGACACTGTTGTCGGTGGCTCATTAGAATAATCAACAAGTGAACAGGTTATAAAACTTTGCTTTGTAGTCCTCGTGATAGCTGTAGGTGTCTGCTGTGTGCCCATCCCCCTCCCTGCTCCTTAGGTAACCTATGAATGGTCACAAAGGAAATGTTCCTATTTGGGTCCAGCTGGAAGATAGAGGAGCCTGAGGGTATTGGGATTGTGCCTGCATGTCTGACTATCCCTTGCTGTCCTATAGCCACCTGGTTCTCTTCTGTGTGCTAATCGAGATGCATAATTAAAGTGGACCTGAACTCAAAGTCAAGATTTGCTATTAGTAGCGTAACTATAGGCAAACCCGATTTCCCCCCCCCCCCCCCCCCCCCCCACATTCTGTGTCCCATTGTGGAGATTTCCCTTCACTTCCTGTCCGATAGCCAAACAGGAAGTGAGAGGAAATCTCTGCAAATTAAGCAAATTCTTTAAGGACCCCCAGGTCACTAGAACTAAGTTTCCCCATTGGAAAATACCTCTTTTCCTTCTCTTACTTTCATGGGAACAGCCCAAAAATGGGCTTTTCTTTCATTTTATAATGGTAAACAGGACAAATGGGGTGAATCTCTCTAACGGGGGCACAGACGGCAATAAAAAATGACAGCAGTTGTAATCCCTCTCTACTCTATCCAAAACTGAAAAAAAAATGCCTTTAGTTATACTTTTAAATGAAAGTTTAGAAATGTTATTTATTACCTAAGCAGTACCCTATAAACAATTTGTCTAGAAATTTCTCCTGAAAAGTAGTAGTGCGCTTCATGTGCCTCGTCATTCCCGTTCTGTAGCCTCGTAGTCTCAGTCTTACAGGACCTCTGCTGACTGGAGAAATTGCAGTGAGTGTTGGCACATTCAAAAAAGTGGCATTTTCACCTCAGAAACTGTGGCAAGATCAATGGGTAATATTGCTATATTTATGTGGTAAAACAACCAAAGGTTTGATTTACAGTTTTCATAAAGACTTTTACCCGATGCACATTAAATTTGATCTTTTTTGGATTTATATTCTGGTGCTTCAAATCAAAAGCTGATTTCTACCTGCGTGAGATATCTACCTGTCTATGGTGTGTGTGTGTGTGTGTGTGTGTGTGTGTGTGTGTGTATAGTTGCATCCGGTAATATGAACTTGTTTTCCTAGAAATACAATATAAGTCCAGTATTTCTGATTTGGTTGAGAAGGAACTTGACCTCACTACACTTTGCTGCTTGAGGACACAGCCGCCTCACCCAAATATGGCCATACGCAAAATTTTTGAATAAACATTAATAAGGAAATTTGTACAAATTTACTTCAAAATATGATTTGCTTTTAACCTTCGATTTTAGGGTGACTGGACTTCCTGAAGGAAAACCATTTCTGGTGTTAGAAACAGTGGCGGCCCATCACACGTGTTTAGAGCCGGAAGTTCTAATTGGTTTAAAAAAAGGTGGCCTCGGAGTGGAGCACCGCGCTCTGAGCCCAATCACTTGTGTGACAATAGCGTATTATTATTTGCTATTGTCTTCCTGATTCTTCTCCCGGACAATCGGGAAGCAAGTCCTGAGACCCGATTTGGCCGCTGAGGAGGAGGAGACGCAGGAAGGATCCGAAACTGCCCACGACTTACGTGGGGTAGGTGTGGGGCTGGTAGGCGGAAGGACGAGCGAGCAGTGGGGGGTGGGGGTCAGAGGACTGACTAACCGGGGGGGGGGGGATGCGTGTTAAGGGGTTTGTCTGACTCCCCCCTCCCAACACCCCCCCCCCCCAAAATGGAGCACCAGCCACCACTGGTTAGAAATGTGTTCATTCAAGAAACATTTCCCATGTTGCTCCTTCAAATTTTCTCGCCACTGTGGTTGAAAACAAATAGTCTTAAAACAAAACAAAGAACTTGGCATTAAATTCTACTGGTTTGTGGCCCATTAAAAACTATGTTGGCCATAGCCAACAAGTGAGAAGCCTATCCTTTAAAGATCTGGGCCATCTTCAATCCACCTTGTAACTGCAGATGCCTATGTGGTGAATTGTTCCTTCTCTCTTCCCAAATAAAAGTGGAATTGTTTGGCCATTTTCGCAAAGATATTATATTTTTTTTTTTTTTTTTTTTTTTTTTTAAGCTTAAAATGAACCCAATAAGTAAAATTCTATATAATGTTCATCTTTATGCAACTGCAGAATTTGTAAGTCTTGTAAAACTTTGAGATTCATTAAAATAGTCCCTGTTGATCCTGTCATGATGGTTCTTCAACCACTTCCTGTTATACAGTGACAATGCTTTGTCCTTGTCTCCCAGTTGTGCTTCTACATTGTAACCTTGTTTCATGCTTTCCTGGTGGAGACTACAAGCAGTCGTGCCAACACACATTGCGCAAACATGGTCCACTGTTGTCAGGAAGCCAGTCCAGGAGCAAGGTTTTCCAGCCAGTGTAGTCTGGAAGAGTGAGTAGAGGGGTTTGGCAGCACTGAGATGAGAAAGCGAATGAAGAATTACAAAAGCAATGTTT
Organism: Lithobates septentrionalis; assembly: GCA_037952835.1. NCBI lineage: Eukaryota > Metazoa > Chordata > Amphibia > Anura > Ranidae > Lithobates > Lithobates septentrionalis. The sequence goes on along the minus strand of JBBDGP010000755.1, from coordinate 1,577,841 downwards.
TATAACCTGTTAAAAAAAAATGTTTTATGGGGAACAAAACAAGTCCTCCTATTTTGAGACTTATCCACTGAAATGTTTTCTACTGGAAGATTCTTTGTTGGTGAATTTTTCGTTCTTGGTGAAACTCCGTACAGTTTTTATAGACTTCCTACAGGGCTGGTGGCTGAGAGTTTAATCTAACACAGGGTTAGTATGTAGATTGTTTTATCTGTGATTATTTCCTAGTGTATGTCACACTGGTGCGAGAAGGAAAAAAAACAAAAAAACTGGACCTGCCATGGGGGTATCATTGACTCCTGGTGATTGAAGCTGGCCTGGACAATTGATCTCACATTCTGTGCAGAGTCAGTTGTACCAATTGGATGGATGACGTTTGTCTGAATTATGCAAGTGTATTTTACAGGCGCAGCATTCCTTGAGCTGCTAAATGCACAATCTTTTTTATTATGTAGATTGTACTAATAGATAAAGAGCAGCTTCTGCCGCCAGCATAATTTCCTTCCTCATATCATTCTCTGTAATAAAAAAAAAATATATACTCAATACATCTCTGCAATGCCTTCATTTGCACATATTTTTTTATACCCCTTTTTTTTTTTTTAACTGCTTAAAGAACAGAAAACTATCGATTTTTCTTCCAGCCAGAAATCCAGAGGCTTCTAACTTATTGCATGGGCCTGACAACCCTGGGTGTCTGCTTCACTGGAATCTCAAGCAGGGTTGTCAGCCCAGTCATTTTTCCAGGGAGCCCATACCACAGTAAATGGCCAGGATTCCTTCACATAGAAGAGATGGAAGAACTTCCGTTCCCTGATCTCTTTTGTGACGAATGAAGCAGCAGGCAATGATTATTTAGTCACAAAACTTGGTTTTAGAGCTGTGATGTCATGATCTGTGCTTGGAGGGCAGGGAAGACCTTGGGAGTCTGAGTTGGGTATAATCGCTGCACCATATTGTACAAAACATTGGGAGTCTAATGGTCTCCTGAAATCTTCATAAAGAGTACTTGTCACTCCCCAAAGCGATTATTTAGGGGGCTTGTTAGAACCATCGTGGCAGCTATAAAGTTAAATATTAAAAAAAAAAAAAGGCCATTTTTATTTAGAAGCATACACGCATATGTAAACAGCAATTGCACCACACGTGCTTTATCGCCACAAACATTAGAGTGAGGGCACTAATTCTAGGGCCATAATTTATGATTAAATCTACACTGATAACCTGTAAGGGCTTTTAAAGGGTCGTCTATGAAAAATGTTAGGTACCTGAAATGAAATGTGGGTAGTCTCTCGGAGTTCACGTTGCAGATCCTACACCAATCCTTCAGCCACATTTCTGCACTGCATCAGTCCAGAATCCTTGGGAACAGTTTGGAAACCCTCCTGGTCCCCTCTCTAGCACACTGCACCTGTAGTATGACCCATTAAGGAAGAGATGAACTGGTGGCCTTGGAGCTGCAAGATGGCGTATGTGACTAAATTTGGCAAGGCATCCCACCCACAAGGGAAAGAGCCGGCCAGAGATATATTATACTACATACAAAAGATCTTGGGGCACAGGAGACATCTACACAGGAGGACTCTGCTTCCTCCCCTGCCTCTGGGCTAGACACACATGAGGCAGCGGCCATGTTGCCTAGCACAGAGACCCCTGCTATCTCACAAGACAAAGTCCTAGCAGATACTAATGCTGATCCTGATAGTCAACAACACACTGGGGGAAATATTTTGGGCAGTCAACAAGTGCATTGCTTCTGCTAATACTCTCAAAGATCACTTTGGCAGCTTAAGGGAGAAATGTCCCTGTTGCAACGAGATCTCCAAAAGATCAGGGAGTAGACCACTACTACTGAAAGTCGCATCAGCTTCCATTCCTCATTAGAGATGCCTGAGCTGCTCCCCATCTGGCCACAGCCAGCAATAACAGGGCAGGCTACCAGGGTCTGGTGGAGTGAATGGAGGACAGAGACCCCACTGATTTTGTTGAGTCCTGGTTGCAGGAACTCTTAGGTAAGAAAGCGTTTACCGCCCTGTTCACAGAGAAAAGTGTCCACAGAATGCCATTGCTTCTGGGCCACCTGCTTAGCCTTGCCAGAGAACGAACCAAGATACAATATAATGGGGCAAGAGTGCCCTTTTACCCAGACTTTTCAGCTGATGCTCAACACAGGAGGGCCACATTTGCAGCACTCAAGAACTATGCCATGCTATACGAAGCCAAGCTGTGAATTACAGCATGGAGGCAAGCCCACTTTTTTGACATTGCTGCAGAGGTATCTTCATAACAATGTATTGTAACTGGAATGAGCATGGAAGCGACCTGTTTGGTATCTATTTACTCAACGCGACTTCCTCTTTTTTTTTTTTTTTTTAATATTTTGCCACAGAATTTGGCATTGTATTGTGCTTGTGTGCACTGAAATTCATTTTGGTGTATTTTTTTCCACAAGATTTGTGTTTTGATAAATGGCTTCACAAATATTGCATGTCATAAAAAATTGCTACAGCCACTATTTATTTTCCGGGTCCTTTGCTTTTTGAAAATTGTTTTTTAAGGGTTCTAAAGTGATTTTCTAGAGTTTTTTTTGAATGTGTAAAAAATTTAATTGCCTCACCCATCAAGTGCGTTTTAATGTAGACAAATCAACATTTTCAACCAGTGTTTACAAACGGCAAAGGATCTTTTTTCTTGTTCTCCTCCTTTTTTTTTTTTTTTTTTTTTTTTTTTTTTTTTTTCTCCCCCATTTTTCTTGTTCCTTATCTGAATGATTTAAATTCTAACTGTGTGGTTCTCCATCGGGAAAATTCATATTTACTGTAACGTGCATGTGCTAGGAAAAGTTGCTGGGATTAGAACTTTTGTGGTCATGAATATTCATTCTTTTAGCCCATGTTCACATCAGGCCGCTATTGACATGCGATTTGACACCGCGCAATTTCAAACTGGCCCTCAGTGTGAACGTGGGCTTAAAGGAGACATCCAGCCTAAGCTCGCTTGGCTGGGCTTCTCCTATGGGTCACAGGAGTGCAATTCGTTTTGCATTCCTGTGACCTGTTTTAGCAGAGAGCAGTCTGAAGTCCGCTCTCTGACGTCACCAAGATCAGTCCAGTCACCGCATCATCACAAAAATGGAAGTCTGGATCCGCCAGGTGCTTGGACTGATACCCATTTTGTCCTCTCAGCGAGTCTCAGAGCCTGAGACGGCCGCTCCCTGCCCCTCCACAACTCAGTACTACAGTGAGCGTGGAGGAGCAGAGAGCTGCTGATTTTGACAGTCACCAGCTCTCTGTTTGGGGAGTTGTCAGAATCGAGCCATCAGCGATGTTCGATCGCTTGGTTCTCAGTGTGGAGGCGCTGGGGGACAGGTGCACCATCAGACTGACGCTGCATCCACCTAGGTAAGTATGGAGGAAAAACCCCAAACCCATACTTCTCTTAACGATTATGTATGATATAGGAAGTATGATAGAAAAATACTATCTCTTGTGAATGCAAACTTGGATTTGTAAGTAGATTTTAGTGTTTGTGTAAATGTAGTATATCTAATAAAACCTCATGTCTATATACTTCTAATTATGCAATATATTGTTCAATATGTCTGGGAATCCTTTTAAGTAGTAAGCCTGGGTGAAATTCATAAGGGCCTTTAATCTATACGAGCTGCCTGCATGATGACATCATGGAATGCTCTGGCAAATGTATTTTTTCAGATATATATATATATATATATATATATATATATATATATATATATATATATATATATATATATATATATATATATATATATATATATATATATATATATATATATATATATATATATATATATTTTTTTTTTAATCAGAAAAGACTGTAGTACAAGCACATGTAAGATGCATTGACAGCTGTGTACAGTGTAACCAAGGCAGGTACAGCATTTAGATAATACAAAATAGGCCTGATAACAGAAAGTGCCTAGTCAGCAGCAGAATAAATCTGTCCTGACCTCGGACAGGTGGAGGTAGTGTGAGGGTCATACGGTTTACTTTCTTTCATTCAGCCAACGGGCTGAAATAAACTAAAATAAAAAGTTGATTTCTTCCATCCACATCATAAACGTGGTGGGTGGTGGAGCTGTTTTGTTTGCAGGTGCTGATCGACAAACGTTTTCCAGCTTGTCGATCAAAAAGTCAAATTCTGTCAAATGGGGATGGCCTCACACTTGTCAAAATTTGGCCAATCGCTGCTGAACTGGCTGAATTTTTATCAGCCTATGGCAGAGAGACTTCTGCATGTCCAACAGGGAGTAGCTGAGGACACCACCTAATTGGAATTAGACTTTGAAGAATTGATTTTTCAGATCTTCATAGGACATCCCAATGAAATATAAAGCTTGGCTATACACAGCTCATTCGCTTAAAAAAAAAAAAAAAAAAAAAAAAATCCTCCATCCACACAAACAAGATGGATGGTGGAATTCACTCCCCCCCCCCCCCCCCCCCCCCCCCCCCCCACCGGGACATTGTAGTCTGACGGGTGGCTCACTCTGCTCTCAAAATATATGCTGATCAGCAGCTGCAGCCGCCAATCCAGAAATGTTTTCTAACTTGTTCATTCAACCAAAGTTGATCAACTGTGATTTAGCTTTGAAATTTTGGCTGATCCCTGCTGAACTGGCTGAATTTAGATCCATATATGGCAAGCTTTACTGAAACAGGGTTATGGAGGGATTGGCTCCAATAGAGAGATGGCTAGGAGTGAGTTGGTTCCCTGTGACTCATAACATTTTATTATAGAGCATGTGACATTGTTTACAGGTTGAGTTTCTGTCTTTTATTCAGAGTTACTGATATGACAGGGTCTCTTTCTGTTCGGTGAGCAGCAGGTATTTCTGACATTTGAAATGCATTTAGTATCTGGTTTCATGCGGTCTGCCCCTCCCTGCTCTATATTCATCTCTCGCTGAATCTGGATTCTCATGTTATGGAGGTTCTTACATTGCTCTCTTAAGGCCCGTACATACGCTTTGATTTTCGGACGTCAATTGTGTTACGACAACCGATCGTCTGCAAATCTTACCGTTTTTAGTATGGTGCTTTCGACAGCCGATTTTTCACCTTTTCATCAGACAAAAGCTGGATATGCAGACTATAAAATTTTTGTCAGATGTGAACTCAACGTCTGATTTTTCTTTTCATTAGTACGGTTTTCCTACGAAAAAAAAAAATATTAAGGGCAAGACTACGCATGCTCAGAAACGAAAGAATGCATACAAAACTATTCAGCACGTTACGTCACTTCTGACGTATTCTGTCAAACGAAATTTCTCGTATCGTTGGTAACCTCCTCACTTTCGACAGACTAGCATACCACAAAAATTGGACGTTCTGTCATCCGAAAATCAAAGCGTGTGTATGAGGCTTTACTTTGTATTAAATATGCTTTTGTAGTCGCCCCCACCTTTCATGTGTCAGGGCACTGGCTGCTCTCAGGGCATGCTGGCACATGTGGTTCTCCAGCAGCTGCAGACAGCAAGTCAATTGAATATTTCTGAATATCAAACAGAATTGTCTGCTTCCTCCAGCATATCTTTGGGCTTGAGGTTTGTCCTGTTTTCAGATTTTTATTTTGCTAGTTTTTGTTTTTAAAAAAAAAAAAGGAATTCAACATGAACCTGTTTAAATTAACATATTGATTAAAATTGCCCTTTATTGAACCCAATTTTGTATTTCTCCAATACAGTTATCAGAGATGTTAAAGGCATTATAGCTTAGGGGTCCCTGTAACGCACATCTGTCTCCACATTACCTGTACCCTGAGGGCCCAATAACACACAACTGCCTCCTCTGTCTCCACAGTCTTGGGGCCCCTGTTATGTGATTATCATTTTGGAGTTCCGTAATGCACAGTTGTGTATCTGCTGTCTCGGGCCCCTGTAACATACTGCTGTGTTGGGGCCCCTGTACTGCACAATTGTCTATCTGCTTTCCTGGGGCCCCTGTAATACATCATTGTCTATCTGCTGTCTCGGGGCCCCTGTATTTCATACCTGTATATCACATATATTTTCTCTAACTGCAATCAAGGGGGGCCCTGTAATTTTATCACTACTTCTCCCCACAGTTTTGATGACCCAATAATACATAGCTGTCTCCTCTGTATAAGCATTTTGGGACCCATATAACACATGGCTATATGTATTTGCAGTCTCTTTGGCCCTTATAATATTCCCTTTCCCACTCTCCCGGTCTCCCTCTCTAACTCCCTCCCTCTCTAACGCCTGGTGCACACTAATCTCCGACAGCTCCGATTGGAGCTGCTGTACTAACGATCAAACATTAGTACAGCGATCTCCCTCGCTGAGCTGTTGTGTTCTAACAGGGGGTGTGACCAGCTTTCTGCGCTGGTCCAGAGCTGGTCGGCCGCTGGTTTTACAGCATGCACGCCTGACAGACGCTGACTTTTATTGGACCGGCTAATATACACATGGGCCGAATGTCTCCCAACATTCGGCCCATGTGTACGGGGCTTAACTCGCGCCCCCCCCCCCCCCCAACCCTCTCTCTCTCTCTCGCGCTCTCTCTCTCGCTCGCTCTCTTTTTCGCTCTCTCTCTCTCGCTCTCTTTTTCTCTCTCTCTCTCTCTCTCTCTCTCTCTCTCTCTCTCTCTCTCTCTCTCTCTCTCTCTCTCTCTCTCTCTCTCTCTCTCTCTCTCTCTCTCTCTCTCTCTCTCTCTCTCTCTCTCGCGCGCTCTCTTTCTTTCTTGCTCTCTTCCTCTTTGTCTCTTCATAAAATCTCAGGGCCCCAGTGACACCCAGCAGTCTCTCTGTAGACACATTCTTGGTCTAGTTGTTTGGCCTTGTTTCCTGCTGTGTAATCTGGTCACACCGGTTCTTCCAGTGCAATATGTCACCTTGTGTAACTTGGCAATCAGCAGCCCGCAAACACGGCAGAAATGGACGACCTGCTATCGAAACTACCACTGCAAGCAAAGATCACGTGGAAGTGAAAGTGTCCAGACTGGCAGGCGTGTCCTTGTGTACTCTGTGTGACGTTCCATATAAAGTCCTTCCTATGTGCTACTCTGGTAATGAGAATAAAAAAAGTGAGCTCACATTAGTTCAGTGGAGGATTTTTGGTTCCGTTTAGTATAGGGTTGCCACCTTTTCATCAAGCCAAACCCGAACACTTTAGCAGGGCACGGCAATTTTTTTTTTTTTGTAGCACATTAAATTCATTACCTCTGTACAATGCAATGAACGACAATTTTTTTTTATGTAGTATACACTATATATATAGTTTTGTGATTAAATAACATTTCTGGAGGGTATGACGGGGGCAGTATGTACAGGAGAGGAGTGTGGAGGTTGTGAAGGGGGCAGTATGTACAGGAGAGGAGTGTGGAGGGTGTGACAGGGCAGTATGTACAGGAGAGGAGTGTGGAGGGTGTGAAGGGGGCAGTATGTACAGGAGAGGAGTGTGGAGGTTGTGAAGGGGGCAGTATGTACAGGAGAGGAGTGTGGAGGGTGTGACAGGGCAGTATGTACAGGAGAGGAGTGCGGAGGGTGTGATGGGGGCAGTATGTACAGGAGAGGAGTGCGGAGGGTGTGATGGGGGCAGTATGTACAGGAGAGGAGTGCGGAGGGTGTGATGGGGGCAGTATGTACAGGAGAGGAGTGCGGAGGGTGTGATGGGGGCAGTATGTACAGGAGAGGAGTGCGGAGGGTGTGATGGGGCAGTATGTACAGGAGAGGAGTGCGGAGGGTGTGACGGGGCAGTATGTACAGGAGAGGAGTGTGGAGGGTGTGACGGGGGCAGTATGTACAGGAGAGGAGTGTGGAGGGTGTGACGGGGGCAGTATGTACAGGAGAGGAGTGTGGAGGGTGTGACGGGGGCAGTATGTACAGGAGAGGAGTGCAGGGGGTGTGATGGGGGCAGTATGTACAGGAGAGGAGTGCGGAGGGTGTGATGGGGGCAGAATGGGGAGGGATTTCTTGCAGTGTCTGTGGGGTGACCATGGAATGATGTCCCTCAGCAGTGGGGTAGGAAGCAGCTCTGAGTGATCTGTATGAAGTGGTCTAATGTAAGCTGGGGGGGAGTTGGGGGCTGAGAAGTGGTCAGATAGTAATGCCTATAATAAAAAAAAGCTATTGTGGTCATCTACTAAAATATACAACAATAATACTCAATGAAAACAATCTGTTATAAGATGCCAGCCCCCAGAACTCTATGTCCAGAATATGTGAAGGTAATTGATGACCATTGATATAACCCTGTGTTATCCAGGCTCTGAGTCTGGGCAATCAGAGGTGTAGACTCACCACATACACACAGGGTTAAGTGAATGGTCATAAATTACATAACATAATCTGGACAGAGGATGGGGGATGTTTGTATCTATAGATAAGTGTGCTGCTTGGGAGATACTGTGAGTCGGCTGTGATCGGGCTGCAGACTCTTCCCCCACACACACTCACTTGCTGTCTCTTCTGATTCTCCTTATCCTAACCCTTCAATGCTATGCAAAAGAAATCCTCCTGGAACTTTGCACCCTAGGAAACTTTCCTTAGAAAAATAAATAAATCAGCTCACCTCCTAGTGAGCAGCGGCCAGCCCGACAGCAGCTCCAGTGATCTCCTCAGCTCCGCCCCCCTCTTCTCTCAGAACACGGCACTAGTGATTGGAGAGGGGGGATCCGAGATAACAGAGACTGTAGGAGCCTGGAGGGGGGAGACAGAAGGCAGCTTCAGATTCCCAACACACACACCAGCACAGTGTGTGTTTTTACAGAGAAGCAATGACACTGCTGCTGTGACTGACTCCACAGTGACAAGTATGTTAATGAAGCTCCCCCTCTGCCAGAATGGTCTGTCCGGGTTTCAGGCAGTCTGAAAACCGGGCAGATGATTCAGAATCCGGACTGTCCGGGTGAATCCCGTACAGGTGGCAACCCTAGTTTAGTACCATATCATTAGTCCCTCTTCCATAGAAGCCATGGTTTTCATGCTCTGCACTAGTGATGGTCAAAAAGCCTGAAACAGCCTCAGGGCCCTTTCACAATAAACTTTTTTTTTTTTTTTTTTTTTTATTGCAAAAGATTCTGCATTTTTGCAGAGGAACCGTATGAAAGCAGCCAAAAAACACAACTGAAACGCATCTGACCAGTGTGAAGAGTTCTTTAGGATTTAAAGGGATGCATTTTTCTTCTACTTTTATTTGGACTGAAAAACTGATCAGTGTGAAAGGGCCCTTATGAAGTTTCTTGCACGGTGGCATGTCCCCCCCCCCCCCATCCTGCACCGTGGCATGTCTGCCCCCCCCCATCCTGCACCGCGGCATGTCTGCCCCCCCCCCCCATCCTGCACCGTGGCACGTCTGCCCCCCCCATCCTGCACCATGGCACACATCCCTTTTTAATATTGGGATCCATTCCTGCAACAAGCTAGGTAAATCCTTTTTCTTCTAAGAAGGCTCCACTGTGCAGTATGTGGGCCTTTCTGTTTACAATTATAAATTTGTTCTGCCTCAATTTTTTGGTACCGATATCTCATTGTGAATCAGTAGCTTGCAGGTTACTATTATTAATTCAGTGTAATTGTTGGCTGACCTGTCTGCATTCTTGAGCGTGATTAAAGTGTGCCAAACTGCTGTTTCCTGTAAGGCTTTCAGGGCGGCCACTTCTCAGGCCCGCTCTCTAACCTCAGCATTAATGCATTAGAAAATATTTAGCTGATAAACGAAACACCCCTGCCCCCTATAGGAACAGTTATTGCCAAAAAAAATAAACTTTTTCCACTTCTGAGGCTCCTTAAATTAGATGTAAATCCTAACTACATGACATTTTTTATGTCTATTATACACAATTGTCATGTTTATATCCAGTTTTCTATATATTATTTTTTTATCAATTGTTGCTGCTGATCTCCTGCAGCCCCATTTGAAGCCTCTTATATCTACATGCATTCCAGCAGCGACTGCATGGTATGTGGGGGGTGGGGGGGGGGGCTGGTTCCTGATGATTGGCCAACTTTGTGTGAGCTTTTAGTGTCCATCTGAAGCCCATGAGTGTCAGGGTGACAACGCTGGAGCACAGTCGGGAGACAATAGAAGGCGCCTGAACAAGGACCTTCATGACAGTATCCTTAGGAATCTTTTTAATTCTAGCTGTAGGTTTAAAGAGATCGAAAAATTACTTTTAGAATAACATTAACATTTTTAAGCTAAAAAAAAAAAAAAAAATTGATTGGAAGTGGACTCAAGCAATCCACTTCACTGTGTGTGTGTGTGTGTGTATGTATATATGTATATGTATATGTATATATATATATGTATGTATGTGTATGTGTATATATATATATATATATATATATATATATATATATATATATATATATATATATATATATATATATATATATATATATATATATATATACACATTTTTAAGTGACTGTTATTTTCAGTCCAATGAAAGTCACATAAATAAAGGCCCTTTGCCTTTTATGTCAAAGCTTTGTGAATTGGGCTCTATGTGCTGATCACAGGGCACCTGTTTTTAAATTGAATTGCAGCTTACCTGTTCTTAGATGTGATGGCTGCATTTGTTTTCTACTTTTAGTTGTTTTTTTTTTTTTTCCCCCCTTTATTTTCACCTGGTAATCCAGCCAGTAAGTCTGTTTTACTATTCAACTTCCTTTAACAGACCAAGCTGTCCAGCAATAGTGGCAGAGGGATGGGATAAACCATTTACCACGGTCGGGGGTGCTTAAATTGGTCAGATTTTATTTAAGTGGATGTAAACCCAAATGTCATCCTTTCTAAACTACTGCCATAGGGGTTATCTATAAGGATATACATGCCTCCTGCATGTATCTTTACCTGTCAAATGTCTCCCCTCTGTCTGTTATGAGACCCAAAAAACTGCATATTCTGTGATTGGATCTGTTGTCTGGAGCTCGGTGGGTGGAGTCGTGATGTCAGTACACTCCCCGCCCACCTCTACACTCCCCACCCACCTCTACACTCCCCTTGTCAATATGCATTTTCTCCTGTGTATTTCTTACACTGAACTTCTGCTATGATCTCTAACATCCAGTGAAAAGACAGGAAAGTAACCACATGACTTCAGCATGCCCAATCATGCTGAGGTGTGGAACAGCCAATCCTTGCAGAGCTGCTGAAGAAAGGAGTGGGGGTGGGAATTAAAAATACTGAATGTCTCTTAGGCTAGTGCACGAGATATGTAAATCACCTGTCACTCACAGCAAGGGGGAGGATTTGACAAAGTTTTTCTCTGTTTGTCAAGATTTATCTCACTGAACAATAAAAGAGGATTGCTCAGTGCTGAATTAACGCTGTGTGGCAAGACTGGGCCACACAATTCTCCTACGTCAGAATATTAAAAGTGATATGTGTTGTAGTTTGTTCCTATTGTATTTTCAAATGACAAATGTACTGATTTAAACAAAAATCTTACGATCTCCTATTGTATGAGAAAAAGTTTCATGTTTGTCCCATCAGATTATTTCACATAAATTTGCTCTCGAAGGCTGTGCACGAACGGTCAGGTTTTCGTACGATCGATTTGAAAGCGGTATTTTTTGTAAGATCTTCTGATTTGTGTGCACGTGCCAGAATTCTGGGCACACCAGAGGGTTAAAAAAACTTGCAGATACCTGCATTTAGACAAGCAATGTGGATGCAGGCCTCTACACCTCTGTGATAATGTTTTCTGACAGCAGGGACCCCCCCATCAGAATACAGTGATCAGTGCTGCAGAGGCTGATCGAACGTTGGTTTCCCAGCAGGACAGTCTAACTATCAGTTTATGTGGAAGAGAGGGCTACACGAGTTTGAAATTTGGTTGATTCCTGCTGAACCAGCTGAATTTCTATCCATGTGTACCCAGCATAATGCCACTCTCTTCCCAGACTGACAATACTGCTGCCTAAATATGTCTACTTTACTTCTCCAGAGTAGAGATGCTCTAAACCTGGCCATACATGGATCGAAATGTGGCTGGTTCAGCAGGAACCAGCTGAATTTAGACCCATCTATGGCCATTCCTGTTTATGGGAATTCGATCTATTGATCAACTTTTCATGACTGGCACCGCTAGAAAATTTCCATTCAATCAGCACTTGCAGTCAATCTTTTGCAGCGATGATCAGTATGTTCTTAGGACGGGGGATTCTCGCTGTCAGAATACAAGGACCCCATAGGAGGAGGATTCCTGTATTCATATCAAATAGGGGTGCAACGGATCAAAAAACTCACGGTTCGGATCGTTCCTCGGATCAGGAGTCACGGTTCGGATCATTTTCGGATCAACAAAAAAAAAAAATCTCCCCCACTGTATTATCCACAATCTCCCTATTGGCAGGGTATTGGCACTGCTGCCATCCGATCTCTCCCCTCCACTGTACAGATCAGTACACAGAGGGGAGGGAGGAACCGGCGTCAGGACATGACGCCGGTTTGTTACAAGTGATCGCTCCGTCATTTGACGGAGCGATCACGTGCAAGATGGCCACCGCTCCGGAGCTAGGCCGAAGCTGCGGCCTTTCCTATGGCCGAGGCCACAGAGCGCTCCGCGGATCGCGGGTGTCCCGTACGGATCAACCTCCGCGGATCAGATCGCGGATCAATGACTATCTGTTGCACCCCTAATATCAAATGTGTAGATTAGGGAATCGGGTCATTCAGTGGGCTGAAAAAAAAAAAAAAACTAAACCATGTGGCCAGCTTTAGGCAAGCAAATGTTACTGGCAGGATCACCAAGTGAAACCAAGGGGGAAAAAAAATTAAAAAAAAGAAAATTAATGCAGCCACATTTAAGGCTTGGTAAACTGCAAAAAAGTTATTTTTGGGTGTAATACCACTTTAAACTAGTCTAAAGTGCTTGTAACAACATAGGAGAATTGTGTGGCCCAGTCTTGCCACACAGCGTTAATTCAGCTCTGAGCAATCCTCTTTTATTGTGATAAATCTTGACAAACTGAGAAACTGTCAAATCCTCCCCCTTGCTGTGAGTGACAGGTGATTTTACATATCTCGTGCACTAGCCTAATGCTGGCCATACACTATACGAAAAATCGGCCGAAAAATCGTTCGTATAGACACTTCGTTCGTTTTTCGGCAAGTTAATGGGCACAAATCAATAATCGTTTGTGACGTTTTTGTGGTAAAAAAACGAACGGGATGTTTGGTAAATTTCTGCCGAACGTACGATAAATTGCAAGGTTAATGTGTTTCCCGTCCGAACTGCCTGCACTAGGTATATGTAAAAAAACGAACAAATTATTTATTCATGTCCACTGAACAATTTATCGGTCATTATATGATGGCACGATCGTTTGCGGTCACGGTCGAACGTTCGTTTTTCGAAAATGGGTTCGGCTGATTTTCTGTATAGTGTATGGCCAGCATAAGACACATGCATTATTTTTTAATTCCCTCCCCCACTCCTTTCTTCAGCAGCTCTGCAAGGATTGGCTGTTCCACACCTCAGCATGATTTGGCATGCTGAAGTCATGTGGTTACTTTCCTGTCTTTTCACTGGATGTTAGAGATCATAGCAGAAGTTCAGTGTAAGAAATACACAGGAGAAAATGCATATTGACAAGGGGAGTGTAGAGGTGGGCGGGGAGTCTACTGACATCACGACTCTACCCACCGAGCTCCAGACAACAGACCCACCCACAGAATATGCAGTTTTTTTGGGTCTAATAACAGACAGAGGGGAGACATTTGACAGGTAAAGATACATGCAGGAGGCATGTATATCCTTATAGATAACCCCTATGGCAGTAGTTTAGAAAGGACATCGTATTTATCTATATAACCTGCAAGCACTGTTTACTGAGATCATATACACAGGAGCTTCTGTCTGGGTCCAGGACCCCTCCGTCACCCTGACATTCAGGCCTAGTGATTTGTTTGGACGTACCTTGTATGGTTGAGGTCCCCAGGTGGTTAACATTGTAGTGAAAACTGTGTTAATTGACTCCTAATTATATGTGTGTATGGATATGAGATGGGACCTTCAAGCGGAAAGCTGGGTACACACACACACACACACACAGGTTTTTAAATTCAAACCGCAAGTTGAACAAAAAAAACCTGATCAATCAACATCAACATCAGTGATGATGTAGCAATTTCTCCTGCTGTGGGGGGTCCAACCAACCCCCCCCCCCCCCCCCCCCCGCAAGAATACACTTGCAGTCATTGGCTGAAAGCACTGATGAAAAACTGGTGTTGCGCAGATTATGTTGTGTGAGTGTATCACAGATATTGTACTCACTGGTATAACATAAAAATCATGAAATAAATATGTAGAAACAGACCTTTTTTTTTTTTTTTAGTGATTTTATATAGTCCATTGAGCTAGTGCATAAACACGTCATAGTAGGTAATAGTTAATTTTCCAACAGTGACGTGTCAAATACAATCACTAATCTCCAGTTAAAGTGCTGCTTTGGTGCAAATAAACAGATTGGTGTGCTTGCACCTCTTCATGCCACCTCTGTGCTTCCAGAACTCTCACCTTTTTAAAAAGGCAATAAATAAGCCTTATGACTTTAGTATAAACATGGTGTGCGTCAATCTTTTGATTCGTTCCAAATATTTCAGGAGTGTGCCGATTCCTTTTTGGTACTGGTCTCTTTAAGACTCCATCTCCCACAATTAAAAAAACCAAAAACCCCTCTGTACTGTGTCGATGGGGCGACTTAACTGTCTTGTGCATCACTTCCGGTCTGGCATGCCCAACGTGTGCATGTGACGTAACGCGTAAGGCTATCCAGACTGGGAGTGATGCAAAAGACTGGCAAATCGCCTTATCTACACAGTACAGAGGGTTTTACAACTATGTGTTCATGCACTACAGTAATGGATATAATATTATTATTATATATATTAGTGTGTTTCTACATGAGAGAGATGCACCACCATCCATATTCTTTGAAATACAATCAGAGGTTAAATGGGGCAAGTAATAGCAAAATGATTTTTATGTTATAATAGTGAGTACAATATCTGTGATTCACATGATATAATCTGCATGACTCCAACTTACATATTTTACATTGCTTACAGTTTGTGTGAACACAGTTGGCGGATGCAGCAGATTGTTATTATAATGTTAAGAGTATACACAGTCACCAACATATCACTTTTCATCACTGCATTTATTGTTGTTGTTTATTTAATCCTCACTTGGGTAGCGCAGAGGCCCACTCACAACTGATAGAAAGCTGGTTTGCCATCAGAACCATAAGGCCTCATGCACACAGGACGTTTAAAAAATGCCAGCGCTGCTGCCATGAAAAAGCAGCGTTAAAATCGCGCTTTTAGCCATGTTTTTGAATAGTGTTCTATTGGTGTTTTTATATGCGCTCTCCACGTTTTTGGCATTTGTTCAGTAAGAACACTCCCTATAATGTAAAAATGCTAGATCCTTGTTAGCAGCGCTTTGTGCTGTTTTTTTCCTTTTTTTCAGCTCTACAGCCTCTGCTCCTGGATGCACTGGCTGTCGTTTTTCTACTGCCCCTAAAAGCTTATGCCTCCAAACTCCTCTGGAAGTTGGTGTGCATGGACACATAGGCTAACATGGAGGGATGTTTAGAGGCAGTTAAAAAAAAAAAACGCCACATACCCCTAACAGCAGCTGTAGAAACGTCCTGTGTGCATGAACCCTTATGCCCCGTACACACGGTCGGATTTTCCGATGGAAAATGTCCGATCGGAGCGTGTTGTCGGAAATTCCGACCGTGTGTGGGCTCCATCGGACATTTTCCATCGGATTTTCCGACACACAAAGTTTGAGAACGGGATATAAAATTTTCCGACAACAAAATCCGTTGTCGGAAATTCCGGTCGTGTGTACACAAATCCGACGGACAAAGTGCCACGCATGCTCAGAATAAATAAAGAGATGAAAGCTATTGGCCACTGCCCCGTTTATAGTCCCGACGTACGTGTTTTACGTCACCGCGTTTAGAACGATCGGATTTTCAGACAACTTTGTGTGACCGTGTGTATGCAAGACAAGTTTGAGCCATCATCCGTCAGAAAAAATCCTAGGATTTTGTTGTCGGAATCTCCAAACAAAGTCCGACCGTGTGTACGGGGCATTAGACCGGCTTCTGTTGAACAGACAACTGTACATCCTGAACCTGGTGAACCGGCCGATCTTTGGTATGTGTGTACTGTGCTTAAAGCTGAGTTCCACCCAAAAGTGGAACTTCCGCTTTAAGTACTTCTTACCCCCTGACATGCTGCATTTGGCATGTAATTTTTTGGGGGCGGTAAGGGGGAAAAGCTGCAAGCTGTCAGTCGGGTGCCCGCAGTAGTAATGCCGGCCCCGCGTACAGGCGGGGGAGAGAACCGGGACTTTGGCGACCGCATCGCTGGATGTTGGGGCAGGTGAGTGTGGGTTTATGAAAAGTCAGCAGCTACAGTTTTTGTAGCTGCTGACTTTTAATAAACACACAACCGGGTGTAACTCTGCTTTTAAGCTTCATGAGGACAGGGACTGATGGGAAAGTACTATATGTAAAGTAATCTATATACATATACACACTCACTCTAGCAGGACACAATCAGTACCCAAGTATGTTCCTGACAAAATAAACAAAACCTAAAGAGGTTGTAGCACAGAGCTATTTTTATTGCTGATTTAGTAGATTCTGATCTGGCAATGTAGGCCTCTGTCCCTTTTTTTTTTTTTTTTTTTTTTTTTTTTTTTTTTTTTTTTTATTGCGCTACAATTAACAATGTAATCAAGAAACCACACATGATAAACAGATTAGACATCCAAAGAGATATATAGTAACAACAATGAGGCTCAGGTGGAAATGCTACTGAATGTCCTGTAAAAATAGCTGTGCTGACGACACCTCATTGTTTTTGTTTTTTCCCCACCCACAATGTCTTTCTACATTCTGTACACCTTGAGAATGCATTCTCTCTTCCTCCTCTGCCCGCCATAGGTTGGAGAGTTTTCTTTGATTCTGACATTCCTGTGCTATGATCTGCCCCTGAAACCTCCTCGACTTTCGTCTTTTTATTTTTTTATTTTTCATCCCCCGCAGCAAAGGACTCATCAGGAAGAAACTCATCTAGAAGAAACTGAAAAATTCCTTTTTATCCTGAGTCATTTCTATGTGATCTTGTCCTGAGCTGACTCGTAATCTCAGTTATCAAACTCTGATCTGTGATAAAAAGTCTGAAATTAGGCCAATGTGCCTAAGTTTTGTGTGTGTGTGTAGCCTAGGCCATCTTTATGTAGAGCAACAATTCTTTTTTTTTTTTTTTTTTTTTTTTTTCAGATCCTCAGAGAGTTCTTTGCCATGTTGCACATCTGTTCCCCATTCACATCTGAGACCCTGTAACACTAACGAGTCACATGACACTGGGGAGGGAAAATGGCTAATTGGGCCCACTTTGGACATTTTCACTTAGGGGTGTACTCACTTTTGTTGCCAGCGGTTTAGACATTAATGGATGTGTGTTGAGTTATTTTGAGGGGACGGCAAATGTACACTGTTATACAAGCTGTACACTCACTACTTTACATTGTAGCAAAGTGTCATTTCTTCAGTGTTGCCACATGAAAAGATAGAGTAAAATATTTAAAAGTATTTGCTTCCCTGCAGATTTTTCGTTTGCCCACTGACAAAGAAATGATCAGTCTATAGTTTTAATGGTGTAAAAAAACATCCAGAAAAACGCATTTCAAAAATATTATAAATTAATTTGCATTTTAATGGTTCTTATCAATCGGCAAGATTTCTGGCTCCCAGGTGTCTTCTATACAGGTAATGAGCTGAGATTAAGAGCACTCTCTTAAAGGGAGGGCTCCAAATCTCAGCTTGTTACCTGTATAAAAGACACCTGTCCACAGAAGTAATCAATCAGATTCCAATTTCTCCACCATGGCCAAGACCAAAGAGTTGTCAAGGGTGTCAGTGACAAGATTGTAGACCAACACAAGGCTGGAATGGGCTACAAGACCATCACCAAGCAACTTGGTGAGAGGGTGACAACAGTTGGTGCGATTATTCGAAAATGGAAAAAACACAAAATAACTGTCAATCTCACTCGGTCTCGGGCTCCATGCAAGATCTCACCTCATGGAGTTTAAATGATCATGAGAAAGATGAGGTATTGGCCCATAACTACATGGGAGAATCTTGTCCATGATCTCAAGGCAGCTGGGACCATAGTCACCAAGAAAACAATTGTAACACACTACACCGTGAAGGACTGAAATCCTGCAGCTTCCGCAAGGTCCCCCTGCTCAAAAAAACATGTACAGACCTGTCGGAAGTTTGCTAATGAACATCTGAATGATTCAGAGGAGAACTGGGGGAAAGTGTTGTGGTCTATTGAGGCCAAAATCGAGCTCTTTGGCATCAACTCAACTTGCCTTGTTTGAAGGAGGAATGCTGCCTATGACCCCAAGAACACCATCCCCACCATCAAACATGGAGGTGTAAACATGCTTTGGGGGTGTTTTTCTGCTAAGGGGACAGGACAACCTCACCGCATCAAAAGAACGATGGATGGGGCCAAGTACCATCAAATCTTCGGTGAGGACCTCGTTCACTCAGCCTGGGCATTGTAAATGGGTCGTTATAGGGTATTCCAGCATGACAATGACCCAAAACACACAGCCAAGGCAACAAAGGAGTGGTTCAAGAAGAAGCACATTAAGGTCCTGCAGTGGCCCAGACCTTAATCCCATAGAAAATATATGGAGGGAGCTGAAGATTCGAGTTTACCAAACATCGGCCTCAAACCTTAATGACTTGGAGAGGGATCTGGAATGAGGAGTGGGACAAAATCCCTCCTGAGATTTGTGCAAACCTGGTGGCCAACTACAAGAAATGTCTGACCTCTGTGATTGCCAACAAGGGTTTATTTCACTCATTAAAATGCAAATCAAATTATATATTTATATTATATTATATTTTTTTTTCTGGATTTTTGTTGTTCTGCCTCTCACTGTTAAAATCTACAATTAAAATTATGGACTGACCATTTCTTTTGTCATTGGGCAAACGTACAAAATCAGCAGGGGGTCAAATACTTTTTTCCCTCACTATGTATGTGGCAGAGCACTAAAGGCTAAAGTGGTTTACATTACTTTTAGCCCCGAAGCAACTGCTAAATTTTTCTTTCGGGCTTACCGTTCCCATCTTCACAGTGTTTCTCCTAGGGGTACTTATCACTCGCTCAATTGAAACACTGGCTCAAACACTTAGTCTTTTTTTCCAAGCTTTTTAAGTAACAATATACGCAATAGAAAGGTAGAGGGAGAAAAGGGATTTGGGTACCTTGGATCTTGCGGTTTGAGGTATTTCTATATCCAGCGAATAGCACTTCCACAGCTGGATTCAGCAACCACCGGACAGGCCTCTCTCACTGACCTAGCAGCCGATGCGATGCTCGAACACGGTCTCTGCCACAGACCTTACAATCTTGGGTGAACTAATTGCTGTGATCTACTCAGTCTCTGCCACAGACCTTGCAGTCTTGAATGAACTGACTGCTGTGTTTGATCCAAGATGCGTCTCAGACTGAGTTCCCAGGCTCTTCTCGAGATACCAGCCTTATGCTCGGTCCTCTCGTGCAGAGTCCTCCCCTGGTCACTGCAATCCCTTGCTTCTTCCCGCAGGCCAGACAGCAAAGAGACCATCATTCGGACCAATAGGCCACTAAACCTCGGATCCTTCCTTTAGTAGCTAGGCCTTAGTTCTGCCAACCTCAAGGCAGAACTTTAAGGAACCGCAGTCCCCCAGGCCAGGAGGGCTATGAGATGAGGGAGCGCGAACCCCCTCCCAGACTCTGAGGTCAGGAAGCGCGAACCCAGAAAAGATGGTGTCTGTTCCTTAAATACCCCTACCCAGAATGTCCGGCGTGTGAACCACTCCCACCGAATAACTTCTGAGCAAAGAGTACTCTGTACTTGACAGTGCTGCCGGGTGTATCATATACAATACTTTTAATTATCTTACAGATTTACTGGCCACTATTGGCACAATACCCAATATACTACATTTGTTCCCTGGTTGGGGACATTTTCGGTGTGGGCCTGTTACTTATGGGCGGACTTCTATACCTCAGCTCCCGTGGAGGCTTGATATGGTGACCCCTGCACACCGGGATTATTCGGAGTTCAGTGTTCCAATGGGATGTAAGTCTGCGGATTTGACCATCTCTATGCTCTATATATATATCTTTTACATATAATACTTTCCATATCATGGGCCCCATTTTTTGATTTAGAACATCTCCATTATTTACAGATATTCAATATCCGCTCCTGATGAGTCGGCTTACCGACGAAACGCGCCGAGCTTTTGAGGATGTAACCCCTCACATTTCCATCAAGATTTTTATGAATTTTACTGTATATTACAAGTTATACTCATGAAATATGTATTATTGTCCCCTTGTTATGGCAATTATGTTCTACACTCTGTTTATATGTATGTAATTTACTTCCCAAGATGTCTGCATATGCACTGAGCAATTTTTTGTTATATATAACGTTACGCAACTTGATACTCATGTACATTAAAAATATTTATCTTTACTCTCAAATTTGTGTTTGAACCTGCCTCATTTAAAGTCCCATACTCTTTTATTATTTTTTGAATTTATAATTAGGGATGGAGGCGCACTACCCCCCTTACCTTGTGCGCTTCATTTAAAGTCCCAGTATATGGAGATATACATTCCCCCCTCTGTTGTAAGAGTATTCAATGTGCTTGACCAGACTGTATTTCCCACATCCACCAATGATGACAGCACCACTCATGGTTGGATGGAAATCAGCACAGTCCAGCCAAACTGGTACAGCAACCATTAAATTTAGGCAATAATAAGTTGAGCCTAACTGTAGCTTCTAATTCTAATCTAACTAATTTAAATTTCAAAAGAATAGCGTCTGCTCTTCTTCAGGAGCAGGGCGCTACATATAAATTTACACACACCCCTACCTGGTGAGCTGCCTAGAGATGTCTCGCTCATTGTGATTATAAAAACAATTTCAGTTTAGGGCTAGTTCTAGAAGGTTGCACCCTTCATTCTTGTATCTCTGGGGTCTCCTTCATGAAATTTCCCAGACGTTGCTTCTTTCTTTCTTTCATCCATGTGCTGCTGTCATTACCCTAATTGACTTGTGTTTTTTTTTTTTGTTTTTTTTTGTTTTTTTTTTGTTTTTTTTTTTTACATTATGGGAAATTCAGCAACAGCAAAATAAAACCAGCCATAGATTTGTGATTTCCTTTCTTGCAACCACGGGTTGCAGGAAAGAAAATCACTTAAATCCCCCATCAACCCAGACATTTTTACTGCTGCTCTTTTTAGCTTCAGACATTTTTTTTTTCTTTTGCATCCAGTAAACTCCCCAGCAATAGTAAGTTTGAAGAGGAGTTTCTGAGCTGTAAAAACGCTCTAACTCTAATAAAAGCTTAAAAATTTGGCTATCCTGCGTCTGAGCATTTTTGAGCCAAAAGCTTTTGTGGGAGTACGGTTTTGCTAAAAGATTGGCTGCAAAACTCTTTCTACAGCTAATGGTACTGCCATTTTTATAATGTCAAGTGTGCATGAGGTCTCAGTGTTGATGGAGGAATCCCCCCTGCAGAGCCAATGTCTGTCTACTCCCTGCAGATGGGGGTGTAATATCGTGGGGAGCCATGCCTGCTGGAAGAACACAGTGATTACTGCTGGCAGCCAAAGCCGATGGCAATTATCGCATGCTAAAAATCCGACTGATCCAACCAATCGATGGATCAATTTGGGTTTAATCAGCCTGCTCTTCAATGGATCGAATCTCGGCCGATCCCTGCCCAACCAGCAGAGATTCAATCCATCTATAGCCGGCTTAAGACACCCTGTTAGACCTTGCTACCAGAACCCTAAGAGTTCCTTGAGGCCTGGGGTTCAATTAGCCCAAAAAAGTTTATCCATAACTGAAATATCAGTTTAACGTGGAGATTGTGCCTCGTGTCACTTACCTTATCACTTGTCCCTTGTGAACTGATGGGCTGGATGTTGGTTTTGCTCTTTAATAGCTGTAATTTCTGTCACTCTCCATAGATATGTTATGGGCGGAGGTGTCCTGGGAATAGAAGTGTCTGGCTCAGTTCTTGTGATCTCTCACTGGCCATAAATTTTACAGTTCGCAATGAATGGGTTACAGAATTATACAAGCAGGTTGTAAACCAGACTGAGAACTGGCAATCTGTTGCAGAGACTAGCTTTTTTTTTTCCCCCTCTATCCATGAAGTGTGGAGTAAACTAGTAAAGGGATCCCTGAGAAATGATGTGGTAACGGGCATTGTCAGGAAAAGAAATGCAGGTTACGGGTCAGCAAGAAAGGACTGAACCAAGACGGGTGTGAGGGGGTTTAACGCTTTCTAATCCAGATTCTGAGCCATCATTCCCCATCTACTGTAGCTGGGAAAGCAGCTAATCAAGCGTGATCTGTGCTTGATTAGCTGCAGGGAAGACATTGAGGGTCTAAAAGAACCTTGATTTCTCCATAAAGAGCACCTGTCTCCTGCCCATGATATCACCTAGGGGGTTTGTTAGCCCTCTTGTGATGACCATGAAGTTAAATGAAAAAACAGAGTTTAAAATTTTGTAGTACATTTTAAAAAAAACTTAAAAGTGCCCCTGAACACACCCAAATGTTACGGAGTACTGTAGCTTATGCACAAGTATGAAAAGTTAAATTGCACCACGCATGTGAGGTCTCATTACAAAAATCTGAGTCAGAGCACTAATCCCAGGGCCATAATTCCCAGTTCACTACGAACCTGTAGGGACTTTTAAAGCATCGCTTATGGAAAATTTTGGGTACCATACTTTTTTCGGTTTCGCGGGTGCACACAATTGTGAAGATTGACATGCTTGGTATCGTTTACTCGACGCAACGCCATCTTTTTACATTCTACTAGGGATGCACCGATCCTATTTTTTTACAACTAGTGGAAGCACCAATTCCCCCCCCCCCCCCCCTTTTTTTTTTTTTTTTCTCGCCGATACCTACAGTAACTGTTTTTGTTTACACTTCAGCACTCAGCAATGGTACAAAGCATTGAAAGGTTATTTACAAATGAAATTTTGCGGCTTTTTTCCCCAATGTGTGAACGTGTAGCTTTACGTTATCTGAAAGTATCTGTCTCAGGTATCGGATCATTTTGCACGAGTACCAATACTCGTGTAAATTCTTAGCAGCAGCGCTAATACCAGTATCGGTGCAACCCTACATTTTACCAAAAATGAGTATTATATTGTGTTTGTGTCATAATTGCAGAGATAATCTGGCTCAGTGCACCGTGGGTGATTAGCCCCAGTACATGGGGCACAGGTGTATCATCCAGCCTTGCTGCAAGTCGCCTGTCCATTTCTGAGAGCCTGGCAGCTGCTCTGTCTGGACAGTGCTCCTGGCAGTACGTACATTTAGGGAAGTGTGTGCCCAGGAACGGATGCCCACAATGCAAGATCTTCAGCTAGTAAGTCGATTCCAGCACATTTGATCTACTTCAGAACAGAATGACAGGGCATAGACAGGGAAAAAGGAAAGGGCAATTGCTGTGCAGGATTACTAAGTGCTTATTTCCACTCTTTGCTGTCATCTGGAGCAATAAGACTGTTTTATTACCCTTCATGATCCTCTTTTTCATCATTCCAGTACACACTTTATTCAACTGTGCCAAGCCCTGATGAAAGGGGGCTCTTTCAACACCTGAAACCCCATTGCATTTTAAGGACAAGAGTCTGAATAAAAATAAAATCTGATTTGTAAATGTTCCACTTTTTATCTTTTTTTTTTTTTTTTTTTTTCTTGGTACACTCCGTCCCTTCTCTAACACAGAGATGACCTTTGGCCTACCACTCTTGGGAGAATCCTCTCCTCTGCACTGTTAAGACCCAAGAAGACGCCCACTGCTCCAAGAGATCCAGCGCCCCACACCTTTCTACTACCACTCTAAACCACGGGTGTCTCTGCCCGCTAGACAACCTTGGCTGACACTTGGGCTGCTTTCACACTGGGGTGTCGGGTATGTTGGCGGTAAAGCGCTGCTAGTTTTAGCGGCGCTTCACCGCTGTTTAAGCAGTGCTTTTTTTGGCCACTAGCGGGGCGCTTTCAACCCCCACTAGCAGCCAAAGAAGGGGTTAAAGGCGCCTCGGTTGCCGCGCTTCGGAATTGCTTTTCAGGCGCGTTGGAAGCGCTGCCCATTCATTCCAATGGGCAGGGGCAGTGTAGGAGTGCTGTATACATCGCTCCTACACCGCCCCAAAGATGCTGCTTGCAGGATTTTTTTTTTTTTCCGTCCTGCAAGCGCACTCTGGCTTTCACACTGGGGAGGCATGAGAGGCTGTTTTCAGGTGCTATTTGTAGTGCTAAAACACCTGAAAATTGCCTCAGTTTGAAAGGGGTTTTAGTGAAATTTAGGTCCTATCCCAGGAACTGGAAAGGGGCTCACAGGTCAAAAATAATGAATCAATAAGACCCCTTTTCACACAGGGGGCCAGGGGGCTGTAAAAACTGGCAGTTGTATTACTGCCCAAATTACCGACCAAACGACTAATACCTAAACCCAAATTACCAAGCGGCTCCTTCGGGAGTAGCGCTACATACGTTTTTAGTAGACTGTTTATTTGCCCCAAAAATGAACAGAAGGTGAAGTTGTCAGAGGTGCCCATATGAGAAAGGCGATACTTGAAAACTGTCTTCAGAGGGTAGGTATTTTCTGGTCTAACACCTTTCACACTGAGGAGTTTTTCAAGCGCTTTTGCGTTAAAAGCGCCTGAAAAGTTTAAGAAACATGCTGCTTGCAGAATCTTTGGATTTTAAAAAAAAATGCACCAAAAACGCTCTTACCCATTGAAATGAATAGGAAGCGTCTCAAAAGCGCCATACAGCGTGTTTGGTGCAGTTTTTGAGTCACCTGCCCTTAAAAAAAAAAAAAACCCACCGCAAACGCCTCAAAAGTGCCGCTCAGCGTTTTACTGGCAGTTTTGAAGCGAACCAGTGTGAAATGGGCCTTAGAAAAATGGACACATTAATACCATTGACACATTTTGTGGCACAGGTGCCACCTCTCCAGGATGGGTGTAATGGGCACGGTAAAGAAATGTGCAATACAAGTGCAGTGTAATCAATTCAATAGAAACAAAAATGAAAATACAAACAAAAGTGAAAGCCATATAACTTATAAGGAAGATGCTGATAAAATACATAATGGTGGCTTTATCCTCCTATACAGATAGTATATAATGTAGTACATGATGTTGTATAAGGTTTGCATTATAAGTGTTGATATTATATATTGAGTTGAGGATGTTGAAATTAGTACATGGAAAAGCACTCAAAGTTCTGGTTATTGACACTAAGAGGTAGAGAAATCGATGGTGCAATTTTACCTTTTGGTGATCGTTTAATCTGTATATGATTTTCTATGTTCTCTAACAGAAACCAGCATTGATCTGTACAGAGAAATGCAGGTCATCTCTGGGGCACATAGATAACAATTGTTTTCTATGTGCCCCGTTCACACTACAATGTTGCGGTGATGGGCCATGATGATGAAAAAAAGCAGACATGCTGCATTTTTCCACAATACATCATACCCCGCTGCTGTGTGCATTTGTAAACTCCCAGTAAAATTTTTTAAATGATAAAATCGTTTGATGTGCCGAACATCGCGTCACACTGCTGTCTCATGACACGTTAAAATGGACAGTGAGAGTTTGAGTGCAGGTAGTGTGAACGGGCCATTAAGACCAGAGGTCGGAGCCTGCCTGTGCCGCACTTTGCGCCTGCTGTATTTTGGCTGGTGGCATGCACGGGGGAGGGGGCGGAGTTGGAGTGTGGATAAGGTAGGAGCAGCAAGCAATTTGCTGTCTGACATTTATATTATTACTGTAGGTATTACTCATGTGATGTTATGTGCTCATTTGTGTCATTTTCCTCCTCCTTTTTAGAGTCTCAATGGCTTCGAGGAAATGGTGGAGTTTCTTCCCGCCACCAACACCAAGAAGGTGGAGAAGATGGCACCAAAGACAAAGCTGCTGATTGCGGGGTTGGTGGTTGGCGCCTTCCTCCTCTCCCTCACTGTTGGGCTCCTGGTCTGGCACTTCGCATGTAAGTCTTGGTGGCCCTTCTGTTTAATATTTGGTGACATTTTGATGCTCTGTGCTCAGCACTGTGTATGTTCTGTCTTGCAGATCGGAATGCCCCGGTGCAAAAGGTCTATTCTGGCTACTTGAGGGTGACAAATTATGCGTTCATTGAGGCCTATGAGAATCCATCCTCACCAGAGTTTGCTGATCTATCCTCCAAAGTAGTTGAAATGGTACTGAACTTTCTTCTGGCAATTTAGTTGTCTTCATTCAGCTTAGTTGATGTTATGACTAACCAGAAGCATTCCTTTTTTGCATCAGTGTCTCAGTAATCTTTAAAAATTCCTTTTAGTTCAGGTGTCTCAAAACTTTCTAAACAAAGGGCCAGTTTATTGTCCTTCAGACTATATAGAGGGCCAGACTGTGGCTAGTGGGAGCAGAAAATGCCTGGGGCTTAGTGGTCAGTGAAAGTAAAAAAAAAAAATTACATGGTGAATGTGGAGGAGGAATAGTGCCAATAGTTTGTGTCAGTTAGAGGAATAGTGCCCCATCGATGGTGCCAGTGGAAGAAGTGGTGCCCCATCGATGGTGCCAGTGGAAGAAGTGGTGCCCCATCGATGGTGCCAGTGGAAGAAGTGGTGCCCCATCGATGGTGCCAGTGGAAGAAGTGGTGCCCCATCGATGGTGCCAGTGGAAGAAGTGGTGCCCCATCGATGGTGCCAGTACAGAGTAATGCCTTGTTTCGATGAAAGGAATGGTGCCACAAGGGCGTGGGGTCTCTTGTGTATCAAAAACAATGAGGGGATATTGGGGCGGATGGCCTAAGTCGGCAACCTTTTCCACTTTAAGCCCACATTCACATTGGAACGATTTGGCATGCAATTTGACATGTCAAATCGCATGCCAAATCGGGGGCTATTTCCGGCAATGGCACCGTCCGAACCGGTGCGACGCCAACTTTGCGGCGCGGCACCGATTCCCAAAGATAGTTCCTGTACTACTTTTAGCGACTTTGGGGGCAATTTCAATAGATGTCTGTGCACGAACCCGCACAGATGTCTGTCAAATCGCCCCCAAAGTTGGACTGCATTGCCGGCTGAACTCACACGATTTCAAACCCGCATCATTGTGAACCTGGGCTAAGTGTCATGTTCACAATCAATAGACAACGGGTGTGGCAGTGAACAGTAGTGCCTAGCTGGCCATACACTAATAGAATTTGGAATGAATGGGGTGACGAATATCCATCCTGCTCCTTCGAAATTTTCTCATAAACAAACAAAAATCGTTGATTTGACCCGACTAACCTCTAGAAAATAAAATGAATGTTTTGAAACCAAATGTTTTCATTTAAAATTCTACAAGTGTATGTCTAGCTTTAGATTGTATAAGTTTGCAGTTGTACTGCTACTGACAATTTTAAATTCAGTTATTATGGAATAATAAGTTTTAACTTGTCATTAGATGTACAACTATGAGTGGAAAAGCACACGCAAATCATGTCCCTCTACAATGCATGCACTACAGACCCCCAGATCGGCCCCAATGCATGCACTACAGACCCCCAGATCGGCCCCAATGCATGCACTACAGACCCCCAGATCGGCCCCAATGCATGCACTACAGACCCCCAGATCGGCCCCAATGCATGCACTACAGACCCCCAGATCGGCCCCAATGCATGCACTACAGACCCCCAGATCGGCCCCAATGCATGCACTACAGACCCCCAGATCGGCCCCAATGCATGCACTACAGACCCCCAGATCGGCCCCAATGCATGCACTACAGACCCCCAGATCGGCCCCAATGCATGCACTACAGACCCCCAGATGCCAGTGCAAACGTCATCGCGTGAGATATATCTGCACATTGGCAGTGGTGGTGTTAATGGCTCTAGTTTGTGTTTTCCCACAGATTAGCCCCCAATGCATGCACTTCAGACCTCCGATCAGCCCCAAAATGCAGTCGCTTACGACCTCAGATCAGCCACAAACTCTGTTATCTTTGGAAAGCAGTGCATTACTGTAGGAATACAGGCAGGCTTCTTTTGCACAACATGCTGAAGTCCCCAGCCAATGGCAGGCTTTCAGTGATGTCCAGGAGTTGGGTAGTCCAGGTTTTGTAATTGCCTAATGATCTGTCAGTTACAGCCAATGGCAGCAGATGCAGGGCCATGTCCTCACATGAGATATAGCTGCACATCGGCACTAGTGGTGGTAATTGCTCTAGTTTTTGTTCTTCTGATCAGATGTTCTTCTCATGTTCTCTCTACAGTTGCAGAATACGTACCAAAGCAATCGAGCGATTGGTCCACACTTTGTCCAATGCAATGTGACGGCGTTTAGGTAATCTACACTGTTGTTGTTTTTCTTTCTTGGTTCATTTATATGTAGATTTTACAGGTAGTTTTTACAGTTTACAGGCAGATAAACTATTTGGAGAAGCCAGGAAAGTAATGGAGACCCATCAATTATTAGAACCAGGGGAGACAAATGTCACAGAATTTTTCCCCATTTTTGCGACTCAATTTACTCCCAACATGGGAAAGGTCTTACACAGAGCCTTTTGTCAGCTTGAACTTGGTGGAACTTGGTGCCTCCACCTCTGGCTCAGGCCCTCTCCTCCCTGCTCACCACTATAACTTGTAAACACAGAAGCCTGGCTTCTGTGTTTTTACAAGTGACAGCTCGTCTCCGGATTTACCCCAGTGAATGCAGGATCAGGATGGGGTCAAGGGAGATTCAGGTGCCCGGGGTGCAGTGCAGATGCCGACACACCCACTAAATGTTCTCTCCGCAAGTGAGAGAGGTGGAGCCAACTACAGTGTGTGGGGAGGTACTAACGCCGACTCGGTGCTTCAGCCTAATACAGAAACAAAAGTAAGGAAGATAGTGGAGCTTTTAAGGAGGTGGGGAGAAGATGGGGGGGGGGGGGCAGAGAAGTGGGGGTTATTGCATGCAGAGGTCAGAGCTGAAAAGGGGTGAAAGTTAGATGTGGATGGGGGATGCAGAGGTAAGCAACTGTGGAAGAAGTCTAAACTCTGCACTCTGTATGCAGCACACCCCGAACACTGCACTCTGTAAAATCCTCCCCCCCCCCCCTTCCAGGAACTCTGCATGTAATGCTCTCCTTCCACTGTTGGTGACATTTCACCACACCTGCTTTTTGATGCAGTTTGGAGAGTGTGGGGGGGGGGGGGTCTTGTTAGAGTTCCTGTACCTATTTCCTGAGAAAAAATGTCCTGGTCTTCCGCTTTTCTTATCACTGATATGGGCGAATTTCTTTATGAATTTGTTACGGTAATGGCGTCATAGAGTAAACAAGAACAACCTGAATTATTCACATGCGTCGGTACTAAGAATGGAAAATGTTTCAGGGTTTTTATAAATTTGGTGGAAGGGTTTTGACTATAGTCATAGTCACCATATAACGGTGCCAGAAATGTGTGGCAAATGCCTTAATGAATCGCTGAGTGGATTTTAGCTGTGATTTCGGACAGTAAAGTTCGAGTTTAGGGATTCTTGAAGTCTACACAGAGCCTGGAGATCTCTACAAATCAGAACTTCCTTCTCCCAGCACCATCTTCTAATGTATTGCACTGCAGATCTCTCGTGGCTTTGATCCACTTCTGAGGATGTTTTCCCTCCAAGGTTCCATGGAGGGTACTCCTGGTGCTGTGTTTCTGGGTCTGTGGAGGAGGAACGACCTTCACTTTACTTTTGAAGACCTCCATTTTGTAATCTGCTGCGTTGTGATACCATTCATAGTAATACCTTGTGCATTCCCTTATTCATACAGTGAGGGCAGTGTCATCAGCTACTACTGGTCTGAATTTTCTGTGCCAGCATATCTGGAGGCTGATCTGGATGCGGCCATTTCGGAGCTGAAAGTGCAAACTGTCAATCTTCGTCTGAAAAACCCCCTGTCTGTGGATTCCTTTGTAGCTTACCGTAAGTAATACCATTGTTCAACAGACATCTGCTGCCAGCATCAAAAGAGCTTCTTCATAGAGCCCACTGTACCAGTCACTCCATACCTGCACTGGCGGAGCTTACACTTTAACTACTTCCATACTGGGCATTTTCACCCCCTTCCTGCCCAAGCCAATTTTCAGCTTTCAGCGCTGTCGCACTTTGAATAACAATTGCGCCGTTATACTACACTGTACTCAAATGAAATTTTTATCATTTTTTCCTCACTAATAGAGCTTTCTTTTGGTGGTATTTGATCACCTCTGCGGTTTTTATTTCTTGTGCTATAAACAAAACAAGAGTGACAAGTTTGAAAAAAACACAATATTTTTTACTTTTTGCTATAAGTACCGTATATACTCGAGTATAAGTCGAGGCCCTAATTTACCACAAAAAAATGGGAAAAACGTATTGACCCGAGTATAAGACGAGGGTGAGAAATGCACAGCTACTGTAAGTGGAAAAGAGGGTCAACAATGCCCATTTGCATGCCTCACTGTGCCCATTTGCAGCCATAGGTCCCCTGAACTTCAAACTCGGTAGTTAAGGGTTCCTAGATGCCCCCTAACTGCAGCCAAAATTTGGGGTCTCTGAACCCAAAGGGTCCCGAAATGACATTGCTGCAGATGGACATAGTTGACCGAATTTGAGGCCCCGTATCTCGGGGCCACTTAGTGCTAAAAACCTCAAATTTGGTGTGCAAACCCAGTGGAACTAGCACCATAAAAATTTCCAAAGCTGGTGTTTCTAGCACTAAGCGGCCCCGAGATACAGGGCCCCGAATTTCAGTCCAGAAAATGTCAAGCACTTTTCTGCAGCAGAGAGACATTTTCTGAACCGGTTTTGGGGCCCCGTATCTCAGGGTCACTTGGTGCTAAGAACCCCAGCTTTGGATATGTTATGGTACCAGTTCAACTGGGTTTGCATACCAAATGTGGGGTTCCTAGCACCTAGTGGCCCTGAGATATGGGGCCCCAAAGTCGGTTCAGAAAATGTCAAGCACTTTTCTGCAGCAGAGAGATATTTTCTGAACCGGTTTTGGGGCCCCGTATCTCAGGGTCACTTGGTGCAAAGAACCCCAGCTTTGGATATGTTATGGTACCAGTTCCTCTGGGTTTGCACACCAAATTTGGGGTTCCTAGCACCAAGTGGCCCTGAGATACGGGGCCCCAAAGTTGGTTCGGAAAATGAATTTTTTTTGCTGCAGAAAAGTGCTTGACTCGGGTATAAGTCGAGGGGGGCACTTTCAGCACAAAAAAATGTGGTGAAAAATTCGACTTGTACTCGAGTATATACGGTATCCAAATTTTTTATTTTTTTTTTTAAACAAATTTTTTCCTCAGTTTAGGCCGATACGTATTCTTCTACATATTTTTGGTAAAAAATATCGCAATAAGCATATATTTATTGGTTTGCGCAAAAGTTATAGCGTCTACAAAATAAGGGGATAGATTTATAGCATTTTTATTATTTATTTTTTTTTACTAGTAATGGCGGCGATCTGCGATTTTTATCGTGACTGCAATATTGCGGCGGACACATCGGACAATTTTGACACATTTTTGGGACCATTCACATTTGTACAGTGATCCGTGCTATAAAAATGCATTGATTACTGTATAAATGTGACTGGCAATGAAGGGGTTAACCAGGAGGGGGCGCTGTAGGGGTTAATGTGTTGCTAGGGAGTGATTCTAACTGGGGGGGGGGGGGGAGGGGATTCACAAGGGGAGGAGACCGATCGGTGTTCCTCTGTACAAGCAACACACCATCGGTCTCCTCCCATCTGACAGGACGTGGATCTGTGTGTTTACACACACAGATCCACGGTCCTGCTCGGTTACCGGGCAATCGCGGGTGCCCGGCGGACATCGCGGCCGCCGGGCACGTGCACCGGGACCCGAGCGATGCGGCGCGCCCCCTGAGCTGCCTGGAAGGCTGCGCCGTCATACAACGGCGGCCCAGAACAACAGCTGCACCGCCCCGCCGTCATGACGGCGGGCGGGCAGCAAGTGGTTAATATCCCGCCACATTCACACACTAATATTGTGATACATTTATATAGCTCTGACATTTTCCACAGTGCTGTACAGAGAGCGCTGAACCATTCATTGAAGTATCTGCACCAATGCAGTTTACGTTCCAATTTACCACCACAGTTGCACTATTGTTATACATTTATATAGTGCTGACATATTCCGCAGTGGTGTACACTGAGAACAGCTTACATTCTAATGTCCCCCAAGAATCGCACTCTATTATTCTTTTTCATTTGCAGTATATAGCTCTGACATATTCTGCAGTGCCGTACAGAGAACACTGAGCCGATTAACAGTCCCTACATGAGAAGAGTCTATGCTGTAATGTCCCATCAGTCACACAAATTCTGAAGAATAGAGACTGTATAAAATTAAATACCTGGATGTACACCCAAAAACAGAGGAGATACGAATTTAGTACTGTTACCGCATTGCTAGGGATCAGTGGCAGCTGGTGCGCTGTTTTTTTGGGAGGGGGGCGGCATACAAACCTGCCCAATTACCCCATTCAGGTCACGGGCGGCTTCTCCCCCTGGCCAATCTGGTCTTAAGACCCACTTCCTGTCCTGATTGGCCGGGAGGAGAAGCAGGAAGACAACAGCGAATGTTCATTCGCAAATGTCACAAGTGGGTGAGCCCAACCTTTTTGAAGCCAATTAGAGCTTTAAGCCCTAATCGTGTGCTTTGAAAAAAAAAAAAAAAAGACCCCCGTATAAATCCATGCGTCCGGAAATTAGGGGGCCGCGCCCCTTATGGACCGGCTTCTGTTGCTGGGGATGTTGCTCTGTAACAGTCAGTATAGACTTTTATGTATAGTATGGTTCTGTAATTCCTGGTATTACGTTATGCCAGCCTTTACAGCCCTGACTTCCCATATAGACTTGCTTCCCACGCGCTCATAATTCTCAGCTGTAAACCTGAACCCCCTACTGGCCATTAATTGTATTACAATAGTTCATCCTAACCTCTACCCCTATAAATCATGTTGCATTTAGATAATCTCTCCTGTCTCCCTCTCTTGCCTCTGCAAATCCCACTAAGTGTGAACACACAACATAATATTTTAAACCTTTCTTTGCTTGCTTTCTCAGCTACCGATCCTCTGATGGCCAGAAATTTCCGAAACAGTAAGTGTAATATTTATTTTGCTTTACTGGGGACACTTCCAACAATTGTGAACTGAAGTCTTTTGAGGTTTCCATGAAATGGTTTTTGTAGGTGAAAAACTTGCATTGCAAAGAATTAATGTTCTGGACAAAAATCTGAGTTTTT
The DNA here is from genome assembly GCA_037952835.1 of Lithobates septentrionalis. Taxonomy (NCBI): domain Eukaryota; kingdom Metazoa; phylum Chordata; class Amphibia; order Anura; family Ranidae; genus Lithobates; species Lithobates septentrionalis. The sequence goes on along the minus strand of JBBDGP010000755.1, from coordinate 1,544,428 downwards.
TGCATTTTTTTAAACAGTTCTGCAATGACCTATTAACCCTGATATGACAGAATGTAACACCCTGGGGGATGAAAGCTGGAGTGTTCACTTGTTTTCAGTACACTTTTATATAATACAGTGGTTTTCAGTAATGTTAATAAAAAGCAATGAACTGCCAGGCCCCCTGTATATTTCCTATTCACTTGAGGTATAATTTACAGGTTACATTTGTGTATTAAGTTGATTGCAACCTCCTTAAATTATAGCACCCATTTTTATATTTTCCTAGAAACCTGTCACTTTGTATCTTCCCTTTTTTTTTTTTTTTTTTTAAGTGAAAACTTTTCTTTTGTTTCCTACAGACAAATGTACGTTTTTCCTGCACGCCACGGCTGGATCTGTGACAAAATTCTCTAGTCCTGGATTCCCACATGCTTCATATCCACCCAATTCCCGCTGCCAGTGGGAGCTGCGGGCTGACGCCGGTCACATGATCCTCCTTCATTTCAAAACCTTCAAGATGGAGACCTGCAGATTGCCCAAAGGAGATTATGTGAGCATTTATGATTCCCTGACTGCTGTGGAGCCACGAATCATGACAAAGTGAGTGCCGGAAACTCTCTCCACGCTTCTAGAATCATCTTCACTTTATTTCTTTTTCGAACACTAAGGCTGGGTTCACACGTAAGAAAGCAGCGGCTCACAGCACAAGTCTGGTGCGTCTCCATTCATCGTTTTGGGTCCTATTTCAGCCCAATTTTGGGCTGAATTCATACATGTATATGTGTATGTATGTATGTATATGTGTGTATATATATATATATATATATATATATATATATATATATATATATATATATATATTTATATAATTTATACTTGCTTCCACTGTGCAGCTCGTTACTTGCCTCCACTGTGCAGCTCCTCCCCACATTTTATTTCAGTTACTTATATAGCGCTGTCAATTTACGCAGCACTTTACATATACATTGTACATTCACATCAGTCCCCACCCTCGAGGAGCTTACAATCTAAGGTCCCTAACTCTCATTCATATACTAGGGACAATTTAGACAGGAGACAATTAACCTACCAGCATGTCTTTGGAGTGTGGGAGGAAACCGGAGTACCCGGAGGAAACCCACGCAGGCACAGGGAAGACATGCAAACTCCAGGCAGGTAGTGTCGTGGTTGGGATTTGAACCAGCGACCCTTCTTACTGCTAGGCGACAGTGCTACCCACTACACCACTGTGCCACCCATCAGATAACCCCCTGGGTGAAGCGCTCTGCCGGGGGATTACCAGCATTCGGCGTCCATAGAGGCCGAATGCAGGACTCTGCCCCACCCCTGCGTCATTGGATTTGATTAACAGCAGTGAGAGCCAATGGTTGCGCTGCTATCAATCTATCCAATCAAGAGCCAAGAACCCCAGGCAGAAAGACAGCACGTCCCCGTGGGTCAAGTTCCGTTGCTCAGGTAAGTAACATGTGGGGGCTGGGAGGACCGGTCACTGCCAGGTGTTTTTTCACCTTAATGCATAGGATGCATTGGGATGAAAAGACACGTAGGTTTACAACCCCTTTAAGTAAATAAAATATACTTGGGTACTAATTTTAAAATATGAAAAAAAAAAAATAGTGGTTGTTTCCCAATGGGGTGTCTAGGTGATAAGTGGGCAGTGTGAAAATCTAAGCGCCCCACTGAGGGTTAGAGTCCCATAATGAGGTTTTATTCCTTGTTCAATCGTTTTTATTAACCGTTTAAAGCAGTGCAATAAGAAAAATCAGGTTAACAACCCTGTGGCGGATTGTTAAAAAATTAAGAATGATCTTAAACTCCACACTTAGACAAAATAAGAGGTATTTCTGTTGGATTGCGTAGCAAAAAATTTATAAAGATTACTGAAATTGTCCATACAAAGAAAAAGAGAAGGGTATACCAAGAAAAATGAGGATTGCTCTGTGTTATTCCATAGAGCAGGTACAGCAGCCAATGTGTTTTGGGGCTGATTCCATGCTCTGGTCATCTCCAGTGCTTGTATGAAGCACTTGGCAGCTCAAGCCAAATAAACAAAGGGCCCATTCACATTATGTGTGTATCAGTGCCCACATAGATGAGGCTTAAGAAGAAGGAAAAAAAAAAAAAGCCTTTATATTTGTAAATTTATATTTTGTACTAGAAGTGTAATTTAGTGTCATCATAAAAAGAACAAAGTATAGAATAATATTTATACTCTGTATCCAGTGTAACACTCGTTATTCATACAGATCAAATGTGTGTTTTTTATTTTTGTTTTTTTCTCATTTGTTACATATATTTGTTTATAGATTACATACACTATTATTATTATTTTTATTTATTTTTTTGCAAGTCAATATTTTGAAAGGTTTTCGGTCTGCTTACTGAAGATATCTATCTATCTATCTATCTATCTATCTATCTATCTATCTATCTATCTATCTATCTATCTATCTATCTATCTATCTATCTATCTATCTATCTATCTATCTATCTATCTATCTATCTATCTATCTATCTAATTTATATTTATTTTTTTATTATTTTTTTTGCAGGCTATGCGGCACTTATCCACCCTCCCATGAACTCACCTTCATCTCCTCGCAGAATGTCATGTTAGTAACGCTGGTGTCAGACGACAAAGAAAAACATCCTGGATTCAAGGCAGAATTTTCCCAGATCCAGAAAACAACACGTAAGCTTGATCTGCATATGTTATGAGTTAACGCGTTTCACCCAGCAAGAGCTTTATGTCCTACAACCTCTACAATTAAACCCTTGGTGAGAGAAACATGTCAAAGTGAGGTGGCTCTGGGTGAATGATTTGTGTGTGTTCAGGACAATAAAGCTTTACTGTCGCTGATCTCATTGAAGTACAGCTGGATTCCTTGCCAGTATTCATTATACTGGAACAGAACTTAAAGGATAATTCCACTTTTGCTTCTAAAAAGGAAAATGCTGCTTCTCAACACCCTCCCCACTCCCATGTCTGCCAACTTGCCATTCTATACACTTCTCACTTCATACACAGCCCCAGGAGCTGTTTGTGAGAATAATTCCAGCAATGGTGAGAAGTGTTTAGCATAGTCACATGCACAAGCGGACCACTGAGAATCTGTCCTGGAAAGAATGAAGTGATTGTCATTGGTCATATCACGGCCACGTGACCATGCTGGCCAAAAAACGCTCACCACTGCTGGCATTATTCTGATACACCGCTTCCAGGGCGATGTACAAAGTAAGAAATATATAGATTGGTAAATCGTCAGACGTGGGCAGTGGTGAGCTTGCTAAATAGCAATTAATTGCAGCAGGGAATGAAGCAGTGGGGAGGGTGTTGAGAAGTAACAATTTCACTTTTGGATTCAAAAGCGGAATTACTCTTTAGGCACGCTAAGGTGGCCTCTCAAACAATATTGCATGTGATATCACATAAAAATAGAGCTAAGTTAGCATGCCTTATTTTTTTTATACCAACTGCAGTGCAATAATAAGCTTTGTCACAAACTATTCACAAATGGTGGAACTGTCCTAAGGTGATGTCTATAATTCGAAATTAAACTCTGTGCGTGTTTTTGGAAAAGAGACATTGAGATAACTACAGGATCAAAGGGATGAGAACTCCTCCTCTAACAAGCTGATTGCTGCAAATGAAAAGAAGAAAGTTACTGTTTTTAACTCATTTTCATGAGATACTGACTAGCTGAAAGTTGAAATGGAAAGGATAGTTCTACTAAATTACAAATTTAAGTTTGCAGGAGATGTACAGTGGGGACGTAAAGTATTCAGACTTAAATTTTTAAATTAAAGTGGGGTTCCACCCAAAAAAACAAACATATCTAAAAAATTCTAAAAAAAAAAACAAAAAAACATTTGGATATTTTTTTTTTTTTTTTTTTTTACTTACCTCTAAATGCCTGTTGCTAGGTGGTCCCTCGTAGTCTGCCCCTTCGTCTGCCTGGGCTGGTGACATCACTTCCCCCTCGGCACAGGAAGGGCTCGGCTCTTCTCCCTCCCTCCTGTCAATCATCTGGGACCCATTGCAGGTCCCAGGTGATTGAGCGGCCAATCACGGCGCTCGGCGCCACTCGCGCATGCGCAGTGGGTGCCAGGCTGTGAAGCCACAGCCCGGCGCCCACAGTTGAAATGCCGGCGCCGACGAGCGGAGGGGGGGGACGAGCGGGGCTTCGATCCCCCGCACCGCTGGACCCAGGGACAGGTGAGTGTCCAATTAAAAGTCAGCAGCTGCAGTATTTGTAGCTGCTGACTTTTAATTTTTTTTTTTTTAATGGCCCCCCTGGGTGGAACTCCTCTTTGAATTAAATGTTTCACTCTTTGTTATATTGCAGCCATTTGCTAAAATCATTTAAGTTAGTTTTTTTTCCTCATTAATGTACACACAGCACCCCATATTGACAGAAAAACAGAATTGTTGACATTTTTGCAGATTTATTAAAAAAGAAAAACTGAAATATCACGTGGTCCTAAGTATTCAGACACTTTGCTGTGACACTCATATATTTAACTCAGGTGCTGTCCATTTCTTCTGATCATCCTTGAGATGGTTCTACACCTTCATTTGAGTCCAGCGGTGTTTGATTATACTGATTGGACTTGATTAGGAAAGCCACACACCTGTCTATATAAGACCTTACAGCTCACAGTGCATGTCAGAGCAAATGAGAATCATGAGGTCAAAGGAACTGCCTGAAGAGCTCAGAGACAGAATTGTGGCAAGGCACAGATCTGGCCAAGGTTACAAAAAAGTTTCTGCTGCACTTAAGGTTCCTAAGAGCACAGTGGCCTCTATAACCCTTGAATGGAAGACGTTTAGGAGGACCAGAGCCCTTCCTAGAGCTGGCCGTCCGGCCAAACTGAGCTATCAGGGGAGAAGAGCCTTGGTGAGAGAGGTAAAGAAGAACCCAAAGATCACTGTGGCTGAGCTCCAGCGATGCAGTCTGGAGATGGGAGAAAGTTGTAGAAGGTCAACCATCACTGCAGCCCTCCACCAGTCGGGGCTTTATGGCAGAGTGGCCCGACGGAAGCCTCTCCTCAGTGCAAGACACATGAAAGCCCGCATGGAGTTTGCTAAAAAACACCTGAAGGACTCCAAGATGGTGAGAAATAAGATTCTTTGGTCTGATGAGACCAAGATAGAACTTTTTGGCCTTAATTCTAAGCGGTATGTGTGGATAAAACCAGGCACTGCTCATCACCTGTCCAATACAGTCCCAACAGTGAAACATGGTGGTGGCAGCATCATGCTGTGGGGGTGTTTTTCAGCTGCAGGGACAGGACGACTGGTTGCAATCGAGGGAAAGATGAATGCGGCCAAGTACACGGATATCCTGGACGAAAACCTTTTCCAGAGTGCTCAGGACCTCAGACTGGGCTGAAGGTTTACCTTCCAACATGACAATGACCCTAAGCACACAGCTAAAATAACGAAGCAGTGGCTTCACAACAACTCCGTGACTGATCTTGAATGGCCCAGCCAGAGCCCTGACTTAAACCCAATTGAGCATCTCTGGAGAGACCTAAAAATGGCTGTCCACCAACGTTTACCATCCAACCTGACAGAACTGGAGAGGATCTGCAAGGAGGAATGACAGAGGATCCCCAAATCCAGGTGTGAAAAACTTGTTACATCTTTCCCAAAAAGACTCATGGCTGTATTAGATCAAAAGGGTGCTTCTACTAAATACTGAGCAAAGGGTCTGAACTTAGGACCATGTGATATTTCAGTTTTTCTTTTTTAATAAATCTGCAAAAATGTCAACAATTCCGTGTTTTTCTGTCAATATGGGGTGCTGTGTGTACATTAATGAGGAAAAAACATGAACTTAAATGATTTTAGCAAATGGCTACAATATAACAAAGAGTGAAAAATTTAAGGGGGTCTGAATACTTTCCGTCCCCACTGTACGTAATCTGAATTGTCTGCAAGCCTTTTATGCGTCTGATTTCCTTGCAGTCTGTGGAGGAACGATTCGGGATGCCAGTGGAGTGTTCAGCACACCGTTCTATCCTGCGCACTACCCCCCCAACAGAGATTGCGTGTGGGACATCCAGGTGAGCTGCTATCTTTCTACATAGATGTGAACAGGAAAATATTCACACTGCTAATACACAGAGAGTATACCAATGTAGTAATACTGTGTAAGGATAAATGTTGTGTCTCTCCAGTCAGTGCACATATTTTATTTTTATGAAGACCGTTTTTGAAAGTCATTTTTCATGCATTCTTGCTGTTCCTATTTTGAACACACTTTCACACACAGACCTGTAATTGCTCCCTTTGGACGCCAGTATATCTGGGAATGTAATTGGCATCCCACTTTAGAAAGAGTGGTCAGGACAGAAAGAAAAGGGCTCTGACTTCGTTGAAGGTCTTGACTTCCTGCTTTTGTGAGTTGCTGACCTGGAACAAGCAAACATCCAGTGAAGTATTTAGATGTCCGATATGGACACCGAATGGTGACCGCAGAACCCACACCTTCAGACTTCATTCAGCTTCTTTATTTCTGTCATGTATTCTTTTTAGCCACCATTGAGATAAGACCAACTAGATTTGGATCAAGTTTTTTTTTTCTTTTGGTTCTACTCCATAGACTTCCTGAGAAGGGAACTGTAAAGCTAAATCACTGCACAACACTAAAGGCAGGAAGCAGATCCTGCCCTTGTAATCGGCACTACCTCCATATACATCTAGTATACACTACATGCAGAGACCAGAGTCATAAAACATTAATGCTTATTGGGAAGATCTACTGGAAAACTGCAATGTATTATATATGAAAAGTGCAACTATCAGTGAATAACTGTAGCGTCTGGCAGGAAACAAGGTATTAAAGCTCACTGAAAATGTCTGCTATTGAAGGAAAAATGTTTTATATTTGGTGACATCTGTCCTAAAATAAGAGTTTTTCACACCTTTTTACCTTGGAAGGCAGCAAGAAGAGACATTGTCCACAGTGGCTTTATACAGTATCTCACAAAAATGAGTACACCCCTCACATTTTTGTAAATGTTATTTTATCTTTTCATGTGACAACACCGAAGAAATGATACTTTGCTACAATGTAAAGTAGTGAGTGTACAGCTTGTATAACAGTGTAAATTTGATGTCCCCTCAAAATAACTCAACACACAGCCATTAATGTCTAAACCGCTGGCAACAATATTGAGTACAATTCTAAGTGAAAATGTCCAAATTGGGCCCAAAGTGTCACTATTTTGTGTGGCCACCATTATTTTCCAGTACTGCCTTTAACCTTCTTGGGCATGGAGTTCACCAGAGCTTCACAGGTTGCACTGGAGTCTCTTCCACTCCTCCATGACGACATCACGGAGCTGGTGGATGTTAGAGACCTTGCGCTCCTCCACCTTCTGTTTGAGGATGCTCCACAGATGCTCAATAAGGTTTAGGTCTGGAGACATGCTTGGCCAGTCCATCACCTTTACCCTCAGCTTCTTTAGCAAGGCAGTGGTGGTCTTGGAGGTGTGTTTGGGGTCGTTATCATGTTGGAATACTGCCCTGCAGCCCAGTCTCCTACAGGAGAGGATCATGCTTTAGTATGTCACCGTACATGTTGGCATTCATGGTTCCCTCAATGAACTGTAGCTCTCCAGTGCCGGCAGCACTCATGCAACCCCAGACCATGACACTCCCACCACCATGCTTGACTGTAGGCAAGACACACTTGTCTTTGTACTCCTCACCTGGTTGCCGCCACACACGATTGACACCATCTGAACCAAATAAGTTTATCTTGATCTCACAAGACCACAGGACATGGTCCCAGTAATCCATGTCTTTAATCTGATTGTCTTCAGCAAACTGTTTGCGGGTCTTCTTGTGCATTATCTTTAGAAGAGGCTTCCTTCTGGGACGACAGCCATGCAGACCAATTTGATGCAGTGTGCAGCGTATGGTCTGACCACTGACAGGCTGACCCCCCACCCCTTCAACCTCTGCAGCAATGCTGGCAGCACTCAAAGACAACCTCTGGATATGATGCTGAGCACGTGCACTCAACTACTTTGGTCGACCATAGCGAGGCCTGTTCTGAGTGGAACCTGTCCTGTTAAACTGCTGTATGGTCTTGGCCACCGTGCTGCAGCTCAGTTTCAGGATCTTGCCAATCTTCTTATAGCCTAGGCCAGTGATGGCGAACCTTGGCACCCCAGATGTTTTGGAACTACATTTCCCATGATGCTCTGGCACTCTGTAGTGTAATGGAGCATCATGGGGAAATGTAGTTCCAAAACATCTGGGGTACCAAGGTTCGCCATCACTGGCCTAGGCCATCTTTATATAGAGCAACAATTCTTTTTTTCAGATCCTCAGTTTTTTGCCATGAGGTGCCATGTTGAACTTCCAGTGACCAGTATGAGAGAGTGAGAGCGATAACACCAAATTTAACACACCTGCTCCCCATTCACACCTGAGACCTTGTAACACTAACGAGTCGCATGACACCGGGGAGGGAAAATGGCCAATTGAGCCAAATTTAGACATTTTTACTTAGGGGTGTACTCACTTTTGTTGCCAGCGGTTTAGACATTAATGGCTGTGTGAGTTATTTTGAGGGGACAGCAAATTTACACTGTTATACAAGGTGTACACTCACTACTTTACATTGTAGCAAAGTGTCATTTCTTTATGTGTTGTCACATGAAAAGATATAAAATATTTACAAAGATGTGAGGGGTGTACTCACTATTGTGAGATACTGTATATAAGAAAATCGTCAAAATCAATACTCCTCATGAAAAACAAACAGCCAAAAATATCTAACAAATTATAAATGGACCTTTTTTAAAGAGGATTCACATGATGGTCAGAGACAGTGGCGGCTGGTGAAGTTTTTAGGACAAAAGCCCGCAAATGAAGCGCCGCGTCTGCAATCTCATGATTGCATAGACGTGGCGCTTCCCATAGTGCACTGTGTCCGGCGTCCGAACACAGTGCACTTAAGGACCTATTATTTTTTATTTTTTTTTTTTAAGAACAAATTTTTTGTGACTGTCTAGAGGGGGCGCCCGTGCGCCCCCTATCGATGGGCCACCACTGGTCAGATGTCTTTTTTTACTCATTAGTGTCTATGGCTCTGCTCTCCTGTGTCTAGGTGCACATCTGCTTACCTCAGCTGTAGAGATAATGCATTGAGAGAAGTTTATAGTGACATTGCAGTCTGTGGTGAGAAGTGAGATTAAAAGAAGCCATTACTAATGTGAGCTGGGGTTGGGGTTACATGCACCCTAATCATTCGGTTTTTGCTTAGTTAGTTAAACTCCAGTCTTCTCTTCAGTCATACCCAGTTGTACAGGCTCCGCTCCTGTATTGATATATTGTTTACTCTGATTTCACTGCACACTGTGAGCTTCTTATGTGTATTGGCTCTAGCACAGTGGTTCTCAACTCCTGTCCTCAGGACCCACTAACAGGCCAGGTTTGCAAGATACTTGAAATACATCACAGGTGATATAATATGCCACTCAGTGATTGCAGTATTCTAGTCTGCTTCTCCCCAAGGTAATACTTAAAATCTGGCCTGTAAGGCCTCATGCACAGGAGATGCTGTTAAACTCTCGTTCAGAAGCAGTTGGACACTTTTTTTCAACTGCCCCTGAACACATTCAATGTTATCCTATGTGTCCATGTACACAGTCTCGTTTTTAGGCAGTTGCGTTTCACCTCATTTTTCCAGAAGCAAAAAAATGGGTTCAGACACAAGTTTTCCACGCTTCAAACGCCAAACGCTGGTACCGCGTTTAGGCACGTTTGTGTTTATAAGTGTTTTTACAACCCGACTTTGGGGCCCAATATCTCGAGGCCACTTGGTGCTAGGAACCCCAAATATGGTGTGCAAACACAGTGGACCTAGCACTACAACATATCCATATTTGGGGTTCCTATCACCAAGTGGCCCCAAAGTCGGGTCGGAAAATGTCATTCTCTGCTGCAGAAGTGCTTGACATTTTGCGACCCGACTTTGGGGACCCGTATCTCGGGGCCACTTGGTGCTAGGAACCCCAAATTTCGTATGCAAACACAGTGGACCTAGCACTACAACATAACCATTCGGGGTTCCTATCACCAAGTGGCCCCGAGATACGGGGGCCCCAAAGTTGGGTCGCAAAATGTCATTTTCTGCTCTGCAGACACTTCTAGACTCAAACTCTGCATGCCAACCCGGCAAAACGGGCGTTTCTAAACGCCAGTTTCAGCTTTTAAAAACGTGTTCAGCAGAGTTTGCACCAGCGTCTCGCGTGCATGAGGCCTTAGTGGATCCTGAGGACAGGAGTTAGGAACCACTGCTCTAGTATGTCAGAGCACAAATGTCTTAATTTTCCATACAGGAAGATTAAACTTCAGCTTTAAATTCAAAATTAAGAATTTTTTTGTGTGTTTTAAAGGCCAAAAAGAACCAATATTAGGCCCCTGTATACCCCCTGTCCACTGCCAGCATTATACTGTCATTATCCTATTAAGCCACAAGCTAAGTCTATGTGTTCTGTTGGTCAGAGGTCATTTGGGGATGTGATTAACATTGAATGTTTTATTCGCAGGTTCCCGAAAACAAGTTTGTGAAAATTCGGTTTCAGCTGTTTTTCCTGAATGATACTCTTCTGTCCTCCACCAGTTGCCCCAAAGACTATGTGGAGGTCAATAACCAGAGGTGAGAGGCTATGTGGCTTCCATGGGCCTGTGTGTAGCAGAGCTGATCTGGCTGCTTGCCTATAAAGCCTTGTTCACACCGGCGTTAGGGGGGGTCTGCACTGATTGTTTATCAGCGCAGCCCCCCCTCAGATCACCCCACTGGACCACCAGGGATGCCACTAGGACCACCAGGGAAGGGGCAACGTGGATGGCCAGGTATGTACCCCATGGCCATCCACATGTGCCCAATCTGTGCCAATCAGTGCCCACAAATGGGCACTGATTGGCACTATTATGTCCATGATCTGCCCAGCAATGCTCTATCAGTGCCACCTGTCATTGCCCATCTGTGCCACCTGTCATTGCCCATCTGTGTCACCCATATATACCAATCGATGCCACCTATGTGTGCCCATCGGTGCCACCTATGTGTGCCCATCGGTGCCGCATACCAGTGCCATCTATCAGTGCCCATCAGTGCCCGTTAGTGCCACCTCATTGGTGCCACCTCATCGGTGCCCATCAGTGCCGCCGTATCAGTGCCCATTATTGAAGGAGAAAGCGTACTTATTTACAAAAAATTTTAACAGAAACAAAGAAAAACGTGTTTTTTTTCGAAATTTTCGGTCTTTTTTTTATTTGTTGCGCAAAAAATAAAAACCGCAGAGGTGATCAAATACCACCAAAAGAAAGCTCTATTTGTGGGAACAAAATGATAAAAAATTTGTTTGGGTACAGTGTGGCATGATTGCGCAATTGTCATTCAAATTGCAACAGCGCTGAAAGGTGAAAATTGGGCTGGGCGGGAAAGTGTCTAAGTGCCTGGTATTGAAGTGGTTAAGCATGCATCCATGTAAAGGCCATGTTTGCCCCACAGGGATGAACAGGTGTTCATGCATCCTCATGCAGGCAGTCCAATTTATGTCAATGGGACACAGCAGCTGCACAGACACAACCACTGCTCCTAAATTTTTTTATTTTATTTTTTTTTCCCCCACACAAATTTTTTATTAAGAAAAATTTTTTAGAGTATACATAGCTTTTTACATAAAAGTACAAAGATTATAACATCAAAACAGAAATGTACCAATTGGTGGAACATAGATATCAAAAGGTAAATGTGATCCCGTCCCTGCAAGAGCGAGATCTAGCACTGCTCTTAATTTGACATCAGTGTGGGTCTCCAAACTCGCACTATCTGCGTTTTAGGGACCTGCACCCACATGGATCTCACACTAGGAGCAGTGCATCCCCATGTGGGCAAACAGCCCTCGCACAGGTGCATGCTTAAGTGCACACCTGTGTGAACGAGGCCTGTCAGTGCACCTAGCTGCCTCTTCAGATTTGTTGGTTTCCAGCAGCTGGAGAGTAAATTGGTATGACTGTGCAGATTATAAATGTCTCCACTAATTGGAATTGTTACACATTTGCTGAACCCAGTTCTACCATTGTCATTTTACAAGACAGCAGACACATTAAGAGACTGCTGAGGTACAGACAGTTGCCACGTTACAAATGACTGATAGTGGATTACAATAGACTGTTAGACTGTTGCCCTGTTAGAACATGAGCTACCTCTGCATGTTAACAGAAGTCCAGGACAAAGAAATGTTATGCAGCATTATTGTACTGCAAGCTGAACTGCACCCTGATTAGTCTGACTTGTACCTGACCCTTTGCCCCTCAATTCTGTGTTCTATCACGGCCTGAAGCCTGACCTCCACCCTTCTCTCTCCTGCACAGGTACTGTGGAGAACGGCAACCATTTGTTGTTTCAAACAACAGCAGTAAAATAATGGTTAAGTTCCACTCTGACCAGTCCGTCACAGACACCGGATTCACAGCACAGTACCTGTCCTATGAGCCGACCAACCGTGAGTACACCAAGGTTTTCACATATAAGGACTAAGGTGGAGGGGGGGGATTATGGGGACTACTATATGCAGTGCTAAGATTTTGTGAAGCCAGTTATGTGTCTGGGGTGTCCTGGGGAAGGGATGGAGAGTTGTAATTACATGTCTAAGGAACGTGGCATGGGGGAGTTAGTGGACTTTGCCGCCTTTTTGAGTGCAAAATCGGGACCTACTTCTGGGGAGACGGCTGGTCAGTTAAAGGACAAGCTCGCCTTTGGGAACATGTTACATGTTCCCACTGCGGCAGCCACTGCCCACTGCTCGTTCTCCCTGTGGCAGCAGTACGGGGAGAAGTTTCCTGTGCTAGCTGTCAATTTTTGATAATGGCATAGCTGTGCAGGGCTTCGTCCACACGGCCGTGTCATTCATACACAGACCTCTGTGTATGAATGAACTACAACTCCCGTCATCCTTTGCGACTGTTGGCTTGTAGTTTTTGATGAACTACCACAGCACAGTGAGCTGCGGTAGTTCATTGATTCTTGCTGTCAGAATCTGCTGATCACTGGCGCAATGCTTTACAGGCTCCTGCAACAAATTATAAATGCACTTTTTTTTTTTTTTTTCTTTTTTTTATAGTGAACTTATCCTTTAGTAGTAGTAAAAACCTGCAAGACAATAGCATAATGTGCTAGTATGCACATTATGAAATACTTACTTAGAACAAAGCCCCCCGCAGCAGCGCCCGGTCACCACTGGGGCGGCTGACATGTTCCCCCAGCTTTTCTTCCAGGTTTGCAGGCTTCGGCACTGTGAGTGGCCGGCAAGAAGCTCTGAAGTTCCAGCATGATACTCTCGACCTTCAGAGGGGTGAAAAAAAAATCATTCATTTCTGAGCAGCCAACTGTTCTATGCTGAAACATCTGGCTGTATACTTCTACCCTGAAAATAAGTAACGCCAGTTTCTAGAAGTCAATAAACCCCACCCATTCCATGGTGGCTTGTCTGAGGGTAAAATTGCACCATGCAACAGCTTTAAGCCATTCAGCACTCCACCTGATCTATACATGCCTTCCTTCTTTTTAGTATAAATGCTGTGCTTTATGAAATTGCAGCCAGTTTACACAGAAGCTCAGGTCCACAAATGTCTGGGCCACATTGTGAGCTCCTTGTTGCCAAAAAAGCAGCTTTCAGTATTAATGTTAGCATTGTATTCCGGAAGTCAGATTATAACCATGATTGATTTGTGTTTGCTGCAGCTTGCCCTAATCAGTTCACCTGTAAGAGCGGCCGCTGTATAGACAAGATTCGTCAGTGCGATGGATGGAATGATTGTGGGGACAACGGCGATGAGGTGTCGTGTGGTGAGTAGAGCTGAACTATTGACCTATGGAAACTGCCCTAAGTGTCTGTAGGGTGATATCGCAGCTAAAATACAATTTTCCATTCCTCTGCTAAAAACACATAAACCTATCTTTCTGTTCCTCAGATCACCCCTTTAGGCTCGGTTCACACTAGGACGACTTGTCAGGCGACCTAGTCGCCTGACAAGTAGCGTCCCGTTCTGTACAATGGAACCGTTCTAAGGGGAGCGACGCAAGTCGCTCCGACTTAGAAAAAGGTTCCTGTACTACTTTGGGGGCGACTTGCATAGACTTCTATACAGAAGTCGTTTTGCAAGTCGCCGTGGAAGTCACCGAGGCGACCTGCAAGTCGTGCCGCCCCTGTGTGAACCGGGGCTCAGTCTTCACGATCTATTACTTATTTACAAACATGACCTATCCATATGGATGTCGCACCATTTCCTTTGTCTTACCAAAACTGAGCTCATGACATTTCCTCCCCTGACTGTTCCATTGAGGTCAATAACACAACTATCAGTCCATTTCCTCATGCCAGGATGTTGGGTCTTTCCCTGAACTCTGACCCCACATGCAAGAACTGTCCAAATCGTGCCATTATCACCTTCACTACTACTAATTCAGTCCCTAATTCTAGCCTCAGCGATTGCAACTCCCTCCTTGTTGGCTTATTTCTTTCCAGACTATCAGCCCTTCAGTCTGTAATGAACGCTGCTGCCAGACACGTTTACCAAACCAGCCATTCAGCGCCACCCCTCTTGCTAATCCCTCCACTGGCTTCCAATTGTTGAACAAATAAAATTCAGAATACTAACAAGAACATACAAAGCAATTTACAACTCTGCCCTGAGCTATATTGCCCAATCCATTCTTTCCAACACGCATCCCCAGGACTTCACCAGAGCCTCTCCCATCCTCTGAAACCTCCTACTCCAAAATGTCCAGCTATCTTCAACACTGTCTGCTTTTGAGGCGATACCTGAAAACTCATCTCTTTAGGGAATCTCATCCCGCTGCTACTTAGCTACTGAACTTTTACTTTCTCCATTAAATCCCCACACAAGATATCTTTTATATCACTTGCCCCTTTCCAATAGACTGAACGCCCTCAAGAACAGGGCCCTTATAACCCTCTTGTCTTGAATTGTATTGTAACTGTTCTGTCTCCCTTTTTATATTTTAAAGCGCTGTGCAAACTTTTGGTGCTATATAAACCCTGTACAATAATACAAACATATTTTCCTTGCATCTACTTCCATCTACATGATTTTGTTTGTTAAATTGCCAGTATGTTTTTTGTTTTATTGTGTATTGACTTGTTTTTTTGTTTTTTTTGTCTTTGGATCAGTCTGCACTGACAAGCAGTTTCGCTGCAGATCCAGCCAGTACTGCAAACCTCGTTTCTTCCTCTGCGATGGCGTGAACGACTGCGGCGATAGCTCAGACGAGCAAGACTGCAGTGAGTATTTGTGATGTTTCTGGCTGCCATCCTATGGACCTTGCTTATTGTAGTCATTATCACTAAAGCTGAATTGTAATGTCTGTTTTTCAGAGTGTCCTGACAAGCACTTGAAATGCAGAAACGGAAAGTGCATCCCAGAAGCACAAAAATGCGACAACACCGACAACTGCGGAGATGGTACAGACGAGTCAGTTTGTGGATTAGGTGAGAGCTATTTTATGAAAGTTGTGAGAAGTAAAAATTGGGTTTTTTGAGTATTTTATATTTTTGTGGGAACATGAAATTGACTAGATTTTTTTTTTTTTTTTAATTATTATCATTGCGTAATGAAAAAAAATAGCAACCATCCTATGGAAATGTGGAGGTGGTGCTATGCAAATCCTAAAAGGGTGGTGGCAAAGTAGAACCAACCCACCCACCTCTCCATTTGCATACACTGTAAGGATTATGGGGAATTTATGTGACATGAGTTGAGTTTTCAAGTTCTTTTCCTTGACTTTTCCTTCCTGTAATGTACAGGTAATCCTCTAATCTGCCATTAACTGTAACTAATTTGTTCATAATTTATCTCCATCCATATCCAGCGCAGCCGACTAGCTGTACAACGTACACCTATAAGTGCCAGGACGGCCAATGTATTAACAAGCTGAACCCAGAATGTGATAGCGTGTCGGACTGCACTGACGGCTCTGATGAGACTTCGTGCCGTAAGAGAATATTTATTTTCTTTGTACATGTCATGTTCTAAGGAGGGTCACGCCAACAAAAATATAATTTTTATACTAGGTCACTTTTTTTTATGACCCCCACACCTTGGTGAAATCCTGTGTCTCTTTTGGTTCCAGCTATAAATCCAAATTTTACAGGAAGGCTGTATGTAGCTAAAGCTGGCATAGATGGGTAGTTTTTTTAAAATTCAACCAGCAAGATAAAAAAAGGGTTTCTCCATCCACACAAATGATCCGGGACATTGCTATGACAGTGGGACCTGCTGCTGTCAGAATACATCGGTTGATAGTTTTCCAGATTGTCCCTTTTGATGGAAGTTGATCAGAGGATTGACTTCTGTCGAGCGGGTCCTACTTAAACCAGAGGTATTTCCAACAGTGTATGGCCAGCTTAAGGCAGATATTTTAGGGTGGTGTATATGATATGAGATGAACCATCAGGCTTGTTTATGGATTGGGGGTAGTTAGTATGGCTCCAGAAGAATCCAATAGCCAGGACATTATCAAGGCTTCTTGGAGCATTCACCAAATGCTGAGGGTCTCATGGACATGCATCAAACTAACCAAGGGTTTTGCACGCTTGCTGCCCCCCCTAGATTTAGTAGAAATACAGAAGAATGAAGCCAGAAAAAGACCAAATAGTCCATTAAATCTGCCCCTTTTATTATATATATATTTTTTATATTTTAACTTTTGTCTGAGTATGGGTCTATCTTGGTCCCAAGCATGTTTAAATGTACTAACTGTAGATGGACTCGCCTACCTTTGCTGCAAGTAAGTTGCAAGCATCAACTACTTTCTTGGGCCAAAAAATATGGCCTTCCTGAATCTTATTAATACTCACGTATTTAAAGGTTTCAATCATTCCATACACCCACCCTCCGTCCCCCTTCCCTTCAGACTGTACATATACTGTTCCTGTGGTCTCTCCTTATTTTTTATTTCTCAGTTCCTTCACCCCTTTTTTGTGGCCTATCTCTGGACTCGTTCTGTATTATCAATGCCTTTCTGTAGGTGACATCTTCACAGTATTCTTCATAAGTTCTGTGTCTATATAGGGGAATCGGGACCTCCTTTCTTCTCGGGACCTCTTTCGTGATGATTAAACGTAGGGATTTGGGCCCGCCTGCTGTGGGGATCCCTCTATATAAAGATCTATAAAAAGGAAATCTGGACCTTCTTTCCTCTTGCTGGGGATCTCTCTAGTGATGCACCCCACAATTGTATTCACTTTTCCCACTTCCAGGCCACATTGTTTTTACTCATTTTGCAATCATCTGAAATAAGTAATCCCAGATCTTTTTCCTTCTGTCGTTCTGGCTACATTATACCCCTAATGTTGCATGGTAATACCATGCTGTATGCCTGCTGTGCAGGTGAGGCATGCAACCTTTTCATCGGTGTGTTTAAAATCCACAAAAAGACCTGTAGAAACAGCATGCTAAAAAGGTTGTGCCAAATGCCGCTAGAACTAACTTACAAAATTCCTTCATCTTTGTGGTTTAAAGTTCTTTTAGGTGCATTTAGTTCCCATGTATGGCTATTTAAAGTACCAAGGTCTAAAGCATTTCACAGATCTGTTGTGTCACAGCCATCTGTGACACTACTGGTCTAGAACCACTTTTTTTTAAAGGTGAACGTGTGAGGCAGGTTTATTCTTTAAACATAACCTGGTCAACAAATGAAAACTTTGAAAAATTGAAAAATCTCAGCAACGCTTCGGTTTCCTAAGATTACTTAGGAAAAGTGGTCTAGGGAGAAAGGTCTTTTAGTCTGGTACCTAAATTGTTTAGTGAGGGATAAGACTGTTCTCCATACAAAAAAATCCACACTGCGCTCTAAATTTTAGGATGTAAACTTTTGTCCCTAGATGACATTTAGGGGTCCCGCTGTCTATGTAGAGCAGAGAAAGTATTGATAGAGTTGTCCCGCCCTAGTCGCCATGCTTTTGAATTATTGCCTTCTGGCAATAAGTTTGGTTTAGAAATATCAAAGTGAGGACAAACCGATTTTAGAGGTTTTTTTTTTTTTTTTTTTTTTTCCAAGGGCTATAACGGCATTAAATATGGAAATATTGTAGTAGTGTAACAACGGGGGAAAAGAGTAAATTGAGATAACCATTGCATTCACAAAAGTTCCATAATAAATGGGGTGGGCCTGTCATAGTTTCCAAAGGTAACAGCACCCTGAAGTTAAGCATGCAAGTAGCTCTCAGAGTTGCTCTTTTTAAAAACTTCAAATTCTGAAATTAACACCTTTTTATATGAGCAAAACTTCAATAAATATGAAATCAGTGATTCCACTCACATGTAGAAAAGTAATGTGCCTGTAAATGGTCTCTAGTTGGTGTTCACATTGCTTGCCATGGCCAGCAGACAGGCTGTTTTCCAGGTACAGTTTTCTCCCAGTGCTCAGGATCTGAAGAACGATGACCCGCCAGAGATGGAGGAGGAGCAGCCGTGTCCTCGAAGCTGTAGTGTGAGGCAAGGCATCTACTTTGGGTCTGACTGCCTACATGCGAGTGGAACCATTGATTTTACAATTAATAAAGTTCTTCTCATATAATGTACTATTGCAGCCTTTGTACAGATGCACTATAAATGGCAAAGATTTGCTATAACTTTTGATGTTTTTTACTAGAGCAGCTTTGAAGTGAGTGCAATTATTTTTCTAATGTAGCCTCTCTTAGTTATGCTTAATATACTAGAGCAATGTTTCTCAACGCCAGTCCTAAAGTACCCCCAACTGGTCATGTTTTCAGGATTTCCCTCAGATAAAACTGCTGGCGTTTTTTTCCTCAGGCAGGGAAACTGATCAAATCACCTGTGCAAATTAATGGAAAGCCTGAAAACATGACCTTGTTGGGGGTACTTGAGGACTGCAGTTGAGAAACATTGTACTAAGAGGCATCATGTGTGTATTGTTTGTTTTTTTTGCACAGCTTGGTTTGGGCCTCACTCAGGAAACTCTAGAGTGGCAGATGCGCATCTTGACAATTTCCATTAATTTAAAACCTATTTTTACTGTAATTTAAAACTATTTTTTTTTTTCCTATTTTAGAGTGTGGGAAACGCCCTTACAGCAAGAAGACTAGGATTGTGGGTGGTGTAAATGCTGACGTTGGCGAGTGGCCGTGGCAGGTCAGCCTGCAGACGACTAAGGATGGACACGCGTGTGGAGCCTCTGTGGTCTCCCCAACCATTTTGCTGTCTGCTGCTCACTGCTTCCAGGACACATCATCACTACGGTATGAAATGCAGTTTGAAAAAAAATCTAATTTCTAAGTATAGTGATACTTGTGAGCCTTTATGTAAATGCAGCCTAAGTATTCTCCTTTTTAAAATTTAAGATATTTAAAAAATACAATTTCCAGGGAGCCTACAATATACATAGTGGTCCATCATGATAATGTTCCTCACTTTAAATCTCTTTTTACAGATATTCGGACCCCAATGTATGGACAGCATATATGGGTCTACATGATCAGTCCACAAAGACCAGCAGCGGTGATGTTGTGAAACGCAAGATAAAACGGATTGTGGCTCACAAACAGTTCAGTGACTTCACGTATGACAATGATATCGCCATGCTGGAACTGGATAGTCCCATCACCTACACTGATTTCATACAACCAATTTGTATCCCCGAGAGCACCCATGTTTTCCCAGTGGGCAAATCTATATGGGTGACAGGCTGGGGTGCTCTATCCGAAGGAGGTCAGTCGTTATGAGAGTATTTGTTGTATATAATATGTTCTGATCAGAAGTTTGGGAAATTCCATCTTTGTCAGGTTAGATTGTACTAAATAGTCCTAAAGAGAAAGTGTAGGAGGAACTGTATGAAATTGTATTGTTAGGCAATTGTGGAAGGTTGTTGGCACGTAGCCTCCACTTGTAACAAATTGTCTCTATTATGCCAGGAGCCCATGATTCTGAGAAGTGTGTACAAGTTATCCCTCCTCCATGTTTGGGTTCAGGTGTGCCCCAATTCCACCACCCAGTGTGTGTGGAGATACTTGAGTGATGTTTTGAGAGGCATCAGTACTGCATTGTGGGATGTGGGAAGGATTGGCAAGGCTGTTAGAGTCTAAAGCCTCAGGAAAGCTCCTCGGTGCGATCTGGGTGTCCCTTCCTGACTGTTTTCCCTGACTCCGTCAGAAGAATTAGGAAAATATATAAGAAGCATACAGCAAGTGAGAAAAATATAAAGAAGTGTGTGGTAAGTATGTTTCACTTTTTGGGAGAATCAGAAAGCAAAAAGACCATTGAAATAGAAGGCATATGCCAAAAAATGTTCCTCATACTATTGTCCTGCCACCCAATATGACTTCTGATTGATCCAGTCTTAATCCCACCTTCTCTATATACTGGGGTAATTCTGGAAATATTACTTTCACGCAGTTCTGGTCTGACTTTATACATTCTTCATTACCCTTGAAACCGTATTAAACCCAAAAATAACTTCAAAAATATTGCAGCTTACCAATACAGTAGTACCTTGGATTACGAGCATAATTCGTTCCAGAAGCATGTTTGTAATGCAAAGCACTCTTATATCAAATCGAGTTTCCCCATAGAAATCAATGAAAACTCAGATCATTTGTTCCAGTGTCATTGCTAGTGTATGCAGTATCGTGTGTGTGTGTGTGTGTGTGTGTGTGGGGGGGGGGGGCAAACACTCAGACGCTCGGGAAAGGAGTGTCTCTGAGCCTCACCAGCGCCCCCGCACCTCTGGCCACATGCGGTACTGCATGACAACTCTCGCAAATCGAGTCAGTTTTTTTTTTTTTTTACTTTTTAAGGCTTTTTCCCCTGTATTTTGTCCTGGTAATCTGGCCAGTAATTTAAATTCCTGTCTTTGGGTCCATTGGAGGAGCTCTTTGGACAGCAGCATTGTCAATCTGAGGAAAGGGTGGTGTTGGATGCACTAGCACAGTGGTCATCCACCCTGTCCTCAGGGCCCAGTAACAGGCCAGGTTTTATGTATTACCTTGGGGAGATGCAGACTAGAATACTGCAATCACTGAGCAGCAAACTATATCACCTGTGATGTATTTCAGTTATCTTGCAAACCTGGCCTGTTAGTGGGCCCTGAGGACAGGGTTGATGACCACTGCACTAGCAAATTTGGATAAATTTAACTAACAAATTATAGCCAAGCTCCAGCAACACATTTTAAACAGCAAGATTTTTTTTTTTCCATTTTGGATGAAGGTTTTACAGCCTTTAATAGTTTGTCTCAACCCTTTAATTGCCACATTTGCTGGACAGCTTGAAGTTAAAAATAAGACTTGCTGGCCGGATCACCAGGTGGAAATAAAGGGGGAAAAAAAAGAAAACCAATGCAGTTGCCACATCTAAGAAATGCTAAGCTGAAATATAACACATTTCTTTAGGGTTTAATACCACTTTAAGTGGTTCTTTCAGCGTCACCAGTAAGAAATATGAATGGAGTTTTAATGAGTTGCAGTAGAGATGGGAGTTGTGAGGACTGAAATGTTTTTTCTCTGTTGGTATTTGTCTTCAGGGATAAGAAATAATATCATAAGTAAAGTTGATTGACCTCATTCTCTATCTGCACAGGTGCTGGTGCCACTGTACTACAGAAAGCTGAGATACGAATCATCAATCAGACAGAATGTAATAAACTGCTGGATGACCAACTAACGCCTCGTATGATCTGCGCTGGGTACCTCAGTGGTGGAATCGATGCGTGTCAGGTGAGCTCTTGTTTAACCTTACAGCCATTGTTGGGTATCCGTACAATCGACAGTTTATACAGGAACAATACTAAAGAGGAACTAGGCAGGTTTTTTGCATGATATTGAGATTTGGGGTGATGTCAGGTTTTAAAATTTTCCTGACCTGTCAACCCATTTGAATTCATTTTAAGTGATATTAAAGCAATAACTAAATAATACAAACAAAAAAAAAACACATGTTGATGTACTTACCTGCTCTGTGCAGTGGTTTTGCACAGTACAGCCCCCTGGTGCTCCTGTCCCCTCCCTCTTGCCGAGTGCCCCCAGAGCAAGCAGCTTGCAATGCGGGCACCCAAGCAGATGCACTCCTGAGCCAATGCTCTGTGTGTCCATGCACATAGAGAGCTGCTGCTCGGCCCTGCCCCCTCCCCTCATTGGCTCACTGGCTCTGATTCTCAGCCAATAAGAGGGAGAGACCCAGTAGAGCTGGGGCTGCTATGCACAGCGCTGGAGAAAGATCAGGCTCAGGTAAGTAATGGGGGCTGCTGCACACAAAAGGTATTTTACCTTCATTGCACTGTCCCTACGATAACCGTTCATATCTGTGCGACTTCAAAGTACTTCCTGTACTACTTTGGTTCCCCTTTCATGCAACTTTAGGTCCGTAGACCTCAATGTAAACCCTCAAGTCACACCATGAAAGTCGCACCTGCATGATATAGATGCGACTTGTGAAAAGCATGCCAGCAATGAAAAAAAACAGCGTGGCACCCCCACAAATGCATACCAGGCCCTTTGGGCCTAGTATGGATTTTAGGGGAACCCCACGCCAATATTTAAACAAAAAATAGTGTGGGTTCTCCCTACCAAAATCCATACCAGACCCTTATTCGAGCATGCAGCCCGGCAGGCCAGGAAAGGGGGGGACGGGGACGAGAGCAAGCGTTGATGGGGGACAAGGGCCTCTTTACCACAACCTTGGCCGGTGCATGTAGTGATTTGCGGGCGGGGGACTTATTGTAATCTGGAAGCCCCCCTTTTTAAAAAGAGAGCCCCCAGTTCCCGGCCACCCCGCCCATGTGAATGAGTATGGGGTATATAGTACCCCTACTCATTTAAAAAGTGTTGTGTAAAAAAGTGACAGTAGGCAGTTTGACTATTTCTTCACAAAAAAAAAACAAAAACATCCCCTGGTGTAGATCCATAGTCAATCACACCACTGCCAACCCGAAAGAAAAACACAACCTTTGGCTCCAACAAAGGCGTTTTGCCAGATCCGCCTTGTAACAGCCCTAAGGGGCGGGGCCAACTGGTGACATCACCAACCCAGCATTCCCTCGGTCGATGTCACATTGAGGGCATGTGGTCTGGTATGGTTCTGGAGGTGGGATGTGCTCGCTTAAGGGTCTGATATGGATTTTGGGGGGGACCCCATGCCAATTTTCTTTTTTTATTTAAATTTTGGCGTGGGGTTCCCCTTAAAATCCATACCAGACCTGAAGGTCCTGGTATGTATTGGAGGGGGAGACCCCACGTAATTTTTTTTCTCATTGCCAGCATTCCTTCTTCTTCCTTTTTTTTTTTATTTTACATTCAACTGACAGCTGATGAGTCATCGTTAAGCTTCCTGGCCCACTCCTTAACCAGCTATTCTACACACACAATTTGAATCGATCGATGCAAATTCAAAACAGTATGAAAATTAGAACGTCATTAGAATATAAAGAAACCAAACGAAACTAAACAAGGTTTTCCGTTCTGCACATGTTTAAGGAGCACAAACAAAATTATCACATTGGTCAAAGCAGAAACAAAGTTGCATCAAGTTGCAGGGTAAAGACACAATGGAAATTGCACAATTTTTAAGTGTGAATGGACTCTAAAAACCCTTGAGCCTTTAGGACCACTTTAACTAGTCAAGCGCTAGATCCACTTTCATATTTCAGCTATGGGGCCTGTTCATTCAGCAAAAAATTTTTTTATAGCAGCGTCCTTTGAACCCTCCCTGTCTTGGAGTTCATTGTAACTGTACTGTTCCCCTTTATTGTATAAAGCACTGCGTTATATAAATCCTGTGTAATAATAATTAAGTATTAATACATATATAATTTTCTTGGACAAACAATGCTTTGCTTTAATTTGCTTTATATTAAATCGATCGTAAACTCATTTGAAAAAAAAAAAAAGTTTCCCCCACAAGGCAATATCATAATGTGCTTTTATACATTCATACTAGCACAAAATGAAAGAGTTGCCTGAAAACGAAGCCCCCCAGCGGCGCATTGTCACTGATGCAGAGGCTTCTTTCTTTACCCGGTCTTCCTTCCAGGTTCGCAGACTGCGACCTCTTGAATGGCTGAGCCTCGATGTCACTCCCACGCATGCGCCCAGGTGTTTTGGCCATCGCACACAGTTTTGAAGGAACAGCATGGGTATGCCGTCCCTTTAGAGCGCATGTGCTAGTGACATCACCGGCTGCTGCTCGCTAAAATATCTCCTAAACAGTGCACATTTAGTAGATATAATAAAGCTTGCCTGTAAGTAAAATTAATAAGTAGAAATAAAAGAGTTAGTATAGATAAAAATAAAAGTTACTACCACTTCAAAAATGTATAAATATATATACAAGTATAAAAAAATAGAAGAGTTAAACTTTTTTCCAATATTAAAACACTTAGTGTTCGTATAGCTATAAGTAAAGAGGGGGAAGGGGGGGGGGGGGGGGAATGGGACTTTATATGAAACATAACACTTGGGTAGGTTGAATCATTCAAATTGTAAAACACAATTTTTGATTTACCTATGTTGTTTATTCAATCATGTTACTTACTACGCTATGCTCAATTATGCTACAAAAATATGTGTTTTACAATTTGAATGATTCAACCTACCCAAGTGTTATGTTTCATATAAAGTCCCATTTCCCCTCATCCCCCCCCCCCCCCTTTTTCCCCCTCTTTACAAATTACCAGGGATGGAGAACTGTGTACTGGATGGTCACTTCTCATATAAAGTCCCAACTTCTCGTCTTTTTATCGTATAGCTATAAGGTTCTTCTATTCTGTGATTTGTCAGACTTATCGCAGAGCTTGTTTAAACAGTACTGTGCAAAAGTTTTGGGCAGGTGTAAAAAAAAAATGCTGTACATGAATAATGCTTTCAGAAATAGAAGTGTTTAATAATTTATTTACTTTCCATTTTGTCAATTGATAAAAAATAAACAGAAGAGAATTCCAAATCAAACCAATATTTGCCTTCAAAACCGCATCTATTTTTCTAAGTACACTTGCACACAGGTACTCTGCAGGTAGGTTGTTACAAACATCTTGGCGAACTAAGCACAGAACTTCTGTGGATGTAGGCTGCCTCAAATCCTTCTGTCTCCATGTAATCCCAGACAGACTCCATGATGATGAGATCAGGACTCTGTGGGGGCCAAATCATCAATCCAGGACTCCTTGTTCTTCTTTACACTGAAGATAGTTCCTAATGACATTGGCTCTGTATGTTTGGGGTTGTTGCCCTGCTGCAGAATAAATTTGGGGCCAATCACACGCCTCCCTGATGGTATGGCATGATGGATAAGTCTCAGCATTAAGGACACTATTGATCCTGACCAAATCTCCAACTCCATTTTGCAGAAAGGCAGCTCTAAACTTGCCAGGGGGGTGGTTGTTTGCCCCCCTCCCCCCCAAAAAAAACCCCACCAGCCACTGGGTACAAAGAGTAGTCACACCAAATAATGATTTGATTTGGATTTCTCTTCTGTTAATTTACTTTCCATTTTGTTAATTGATATAAAAAAAACATTTTAGCACTTCTATTTCTGAAAGCATTCTTCCTTTACAGCATTTTTTCACACATGCCTAAAACTTTTGCACATTACTGTACATGCGGCAAGGACTGCCACTT
This sequence comes from Lithobates septentrionalis, assembly GCA_037952835.1. NCBI lineage: Eukaryota > Metazoa > Chordata > Amphibia > Anura > Ranidae > Lithobates > Lithobates septentrionalis. The sequence goes on along the minus strand of JBBDGP010000755.1, from coordinate 1,518,745 downwards.
CTCTGAAAAGCGATCTACGCTCAATGTCAATATTAGGGGAAGAATAATAAAAGGTGGTGTTTGGCTTTTTGCAGGGTGACTCTGGAGGTCCACTGTCCAGCGTGGAGTCTAATGGGAAGGTTTATCTGGCTGGGATCGTAAGCTGGGGAGAGGGCTGTGCTCGGAGGAATAAACCAGGCATCTACACCAAGGTGACCGCAATGAGGGACTGGATTACACAGAATGCTAAATTGTAACACTGAAAATGCAACATTTTTACCAATCTACTTATGTTTTTAAAAGAAGAGACAGTTATGGTTTGGATTGTTTTTAGCAAGGTTGTTTTTTTTATATACATATAAATGTCACACACTCCAAGCGCGCTGTAATTCTGGATGGACTATTTTAAAGCCATGGCGCCATGAGTCTAACTGCAGTGGGAAGTGAGAAATCCAGAGCAACTATTACTACGTCTGATCGATTCACCGTGTTGGACGTACCGGCAGCATCTTGTGCCCTGCTGTCAGTGATGAATGTTTTTTTATCGATTTGGGGAGGGGGGAGAAGAAGAATTTTGTCTCTGAAATTTTGTTGCTGCTGTTATCTCATTGGTGGACACTCCATTCATTCGCACTCCATTCCAGAACTGAAGCAAGTCCTGATTGGTACTGATCATTTTTAACAGGATTTTATGCAATGGAACTGAATTCTGAGAGATTGAGGGCCTTTTTTTATTTTAAGTTGTGAATTCAGTTTTTTAATGTTTGTTTCAATGTAAATAATAAACTTGTTTTTAATATTTTAGTGAATCGTGTCACTTCTGGCCTTTTAATATTTAACTGCTCTGGCCTCTCGTGCTTTGCTGTCACCCTTAAGCTTGGCACCCATGTTGTTGTTGCCTCTTCTTTCTATGTAATATTTTTATTTAGTGTATATATATTAAAACTATATATAAGGCCATCCATCCTATATAGCCCTGAGAATAACTTCACAATCCAGCAATGACTGTAACCTTCACCCCACAGACAATTTTATTAATTACTGTACACCTAATAGTACGCTTATATATAATTGAAACTATATAATTGAAACTTAGAAAAAATTTGATACGATGAAAACCTTTCCATGAAGAAAACGGGCATCACAGATTCTTGAGAAAAGAGCCCCGTGGTGCTACCAAAAGAGGTGCTTTGAAAAGCCTGTTGAATCTGAAGTTCAGTCTGTTTTTATATTTTGCCTTTTCTGATGTCTACACAAATTATGTCTCTTCTGTGTTAGTTTCCCACCCGCCTGTCCACCCTGTTTACTGAATACATGCAAAGCTCTATGTACAATTTCAGCAAAGCAAAGATACATTAAGGTGCAGGCACAGGTCTACCACAAGAAAAAAGAAAAAAGACCTCTCCTGCGCTCAGGTGTCCATGAACTGGATATGTGGTCCAGCCACCTATAGAAGTAATGCCTAGCGTCTTGCAGCCCTCATTTGAACAATGGGTATTCAAGCTATAAAAAACAGAAAAGAAAGAGGGCGCACCAACCTAGTGCATTACCACTGGTAAACTTTAATGCAGCATAAAAACAGTAAAAATTATACTCACAAACGAGCTAGTATAAATAGCTTTCAAAAGGGCGCAAAAGCGCTGTTTCTGTGGATCGACACCCCAGGACCTGTTGCCGAGAGGATATGACCAGCGCAAATGGCTGATGGCTTACGCGTTTCGGGGGAGCACCCCTTTCTTCAGAGCCTAAGCGGGCAATGGTTGGTCTCTCGAATTGCTCTCTCTATAAATGTATGTGCCTGTGTCTACCCCACCCAATTAGTGACGACGCCCCCTCCCACAGGTATTAGGCACCACCCACCCTGTTTACTGAATACATGCAAAGCTCTATGTACAATTTCAGCAAAGCAAAGATACATTAAGGTGCAGGCACAGGTCTGACATCTCAGCTCAGCCAATGAATTTGGACGATGATTGGACCCGGAAGAAGAACAACTGAAGACATGGGGGAGCTCCAGGTCACCACAGTGCTGGTGAGGAGGGCAAGGATGGCTCACCTTTAGGAAAGTTTTAAAATGCCTTGTTAGGTGGTGTCAGTCTGGAGGGGTGGGTGTTCTTGGGCAGTTTGCATGCAGGCTCATCTAGGTAATGCCCAACCTATGATGCTGAGCCTACATGACTCAAAAAGCAATGAAATGCAATCAATGAGAGAGATGGGCCTGGGATAGTCAGGCTGGGTGAGGAGGAAAGGGCTACATAATGCTGGATGTCCTCCAGCCAGGAAATTAGGTGGGATCAGAGTAAGCAATTCCAGTACTTGGGATGAGCCTGTACAACTGTGCTAGACTGAAGGGAGTTCAGCTTTGTAGTGCAGTGGTATAACAACCACTTTAATTTAAACAGTCCATCCCCCCTGTTGTCTATCATTATCTATCCCAATGTCTGATATAAGGCATAATCTGCATTTTTTTTTTTTTTTGCCGCACAGAGTGTCTCCCGAGGCTCAGGTGACTCCTCGGCTCTCTCCTCTGCCCAGCTGACAACTTTAGTGGGTGGGGCTGAGCGCTGCTAATGTCAGCCGGGAGGGTAGAGCCCAGGAGTCACGTGACCCTCTGGAGACGCTCTGCTATAAGGTATTATCTGCACTTTTTTTTGCAGCACATACACTGGTATAGATGATGTTGGCTAACAGAGGGGATGGGCTGTTTGTAGTACAGTTATGATAGCAGCAGGAAGGGAAGGGGCAGGGAGCATAGTGGCACAGACTAGCTGACAGGCAGGGAGGAGGACAGAGGAGAGACGGGAGAGCTTACAGCAGGCTGCAGATGACAGGGGCACGTAAACTGACCAGTGTCAGGGCTCAGCAGCCATGATATACCACGGTCCGTTTACGGGGGGGAGGGTATAGCTAGGCAGGATCAGCCAGGTTTTTTGGGTGATAAAAGGGGCAAAAATTACACAGCACAAGCACGGTGCCATTATGCATGCTTTAAGGGAACAGGATCTGATTTACACTTTAAGTGTTACTGCAACTTTTTGAATGTAGCACAATTGCAGTGTTTGCTGGATGGCATTTGCAGGTCACTGACTTTTTTGTTTCACATTGAAGACATATGCTTGCTATAGGTGCCTCGGATTCCTGTATGGTAAGTTCCCTCTCAACATAGGTCAGGATGCAGATATTTTGTGCTCTTGTGTGAGAGCGCCCCATTTAGCCTTGTGCTGACTCACTTAAAACCAAGATAATATTTGTTGCATCTTTATGAATTGCAGTAATAGTGAATGTTATAATATGTTAAATCTTTGTCCTCTAAAGCAGTTTTTTTTTTTTTTTTTTTTAAACATGCTTTGTTTAAGGTTTTACACTACAAAGTTCAAAAGAGATCATTATAAAGGAAGAACATAAGATACAATGTATATACTAGTACAGTAAAAAATGGTAGAACACTTCTCAAATATTATTTACAAATAAATACTTGTTTCTGCTGCTCCTGCTTGTTAAAATATATATTGATCATGTGTGTGTTTTTTTTTTTTTTTTTTAATAGTTCTATAGTTTTATTGAACAGTGTTGGATATATAAAAAAAAAAAAATCAAGATTTTTTTTTTTTTTTTTATAAATCTTTATTTATGAAAGACAGGGTAATTGCATTGCAAAATTGTAAAACTGTGAAGATAGATTTACATCTACAAAAAGTGATGACTTTAAGTAACATACCAGTCAATTTTTTTTATTATTCAAAAAAAGGAAATGATAAAGAAAGAAAAACAATATTAACAGTAACAGATAAAAAAAAAAAAAAAGGTAGACAATCACATTTTAGCTGGTGTAGCTAGAGTTAGAAAAAAAAAAAACAACAATCGGCCAGGTGACAGAATATCAGAATAAGCTTGTCTTGGTCCCAGGATTATAGGGACTTGACAGGTTTCTTATACTTCAGCTTCCACCCCCCTTAAGGGCTCTTAAGGCGTCCTTTCAGGGATGGGTCAGCTAGCTCAAGGAGGGCTATGTCTAAGCTAGAAGGTATGTGACCTGGATCTGAAGTATATAATTGTCCAGGGTTGCCACACCACGGTGAAGCGGTCCCGGACACCTTTACAGGTGGCAATCCAATCCGCTGCCTCTCGGATGTCGCCCACCCTGCGACGCCATTCCTCCCTGGATGGGACTTGCGGTCGTTTCCAGTATATAGGGAGTAGCCGCTTTGCTGCATTAAGTGAGGTAGCATACATTTCTTGTATTGGCATGGGAGGAATGTGTAGCAGGAAGTGGACCGGAGAGAGGTATGTCAATGCCCATGATATCCTTAATTTGGGATTTGATGTCCTCCCAGTAAGATTTAATCGCAGGACAATCCCACCAAATGTGGAGAAGGGTGCCTTTGTGACCACAACCTCTCCCACATAGGTCTGATGTGGCTGGGTATATTTTTGCTAAATCTGCCAGTACTCTGTACCAGCGCATCAGTATTTTATCATTTATTTCCTGCGTCTTGGAGTCAATTGAGCTGGACCGAGTGAGTTGATAAAGGGCAGATAATTGGGCAGGGGTGAAAACAACTACTCCCAGGTCTCGTTCCCAGGCCCTAATGTATGGTGGCTTCACTGCTGGAGAAGCAAAGCTGAGCAGCTGGTACAGTTCAGAGATCATGTGTGGCATCGGCTCTTCAGCTACGAAGAGGCTTTCAAGAGGTGTAAGGGAGGAAATATCTCTTATGGAGCCTCCGTGCATTTTGAAAAAATGATGGAGTTGCCTATAGCGCCAAAAGTCCATAGGGAAACTCCCTGACCAGGTTCTTAGGACTTCTAGGGAGACTAATTTACCACCTTCCATTAATTTACCACAGCTGGCGTTACTGTCATCCACCCAGGGACCAAAGAAAGATGCCTGTTCACCAGGCAGGAACCACAGATAACCTCCCAGTGGGGCTAACGGGGACACAGGAGGCGCCAGCGCAAAATTGGTGTTAAGTCGGTCCCAGGTTTTCAAAAGCTGGATTGTCAATGGAGATGTAGAAGTTGACAACCCCCTGTGCTCCCGGGCCAGCCACGGGGCATATGCCAGATTTCTTCCCGCCATATATTTTTCTAAGGAGACCCATAATTTGGAATGAGTGTGGAAGCGCCAATTAAGTATCCTTTGAAGGACCATAGCTCTATAGTATCTTTGCGCATCTGGAAGGCTCAGGCCTCCTGTATCCCTGTGGCGACTCAGTAGTCGAATTGCGATTCTCGGTCTCTTATTATTCCACACAAAAGTGGATATAATACTGGATAATTGGGTAAAAAAGCTCTTAGGTAAAGCCACAGGTATCATCTGCATATAAAACAGCACACGTGGTAGAACATTCATTTTAATGATATTAGTCTTCCAATCCAAGTGAAGGCTGTCTTAGTCCACTGGGTCAGATCTTTCTTCACAGTTGTTATTAGGGAGGGAAAGTTGGTGGCAAATAGGTATAAGACTGACTGACAGGTTTGAAACCTTAAGTATTTTAAGGATGATTTAGGTCCAAGTGAACGGGAAAGCAGTTTTTAACCGGTCAGTCAGGGAGGGTGTCATTTGAATAGGTAATATCTCATGTAATTAATTTTGAAATTAGACAGCTCTCCGAAGTATTGGAGTTCCCGCATCAGATTAGGCAAAGAGACCAAGGGCTTCGTGAGGTGGAATAGCACATCGTCCACATAAGCCGAAAGCTTATGTTCTGTGGGACCCACCGTAAGCCCTTTAATATTTACGTTTGCCCTAACAGTGCGCAGGAATAGCTCCAGCACAAGGGCGAACAAAAGTGGGGAAAGAGGGCACCCCTGCCTCGTGCCATTTCTGATCGGGAATCTCATGGAAAGGAAACCATTGACCTTGACTTGAGCATTGGGGTCCGAGTACAGGGCCATTATCCATGTGAGCATATGGGAACGGAGACCCAAAGCTTCCAGCGTAGCCCATAGGCAAGTCCAATCCACCCGATCGAAAGCTTTCTCCGCATCGGTGGACAGGATCAAGGGGGAGATGCGGGGGGAAGCGCGTGCCCAGTGAATTAGGTGAATTGCTCTGATTGAATTGTCTCTATCTTCCCTGCCGGTTATGAACCCTGTTTGATCCGGGTGGACTATTAGAGGGATTAGGTGCTTCAATCTGGTCGCAAGAATCTTGGCTAGTATTTTTATATCCACGTTAAGAAGGGATATGGGCCTATAGCTGTGGGGTCCTTCCCTTACTTGGGTATTACGGAAATATGAGCTAGCAGGGCTTCGCTAGGGATTGCAGCGCCTTCTGCTATGGAATTAAAGTAGTTACACATTGATTCGGATAGCAGAGGTAAAAACATCTTATAATAGGCCTTTGAGAACCCATCAGGGCCCGGGCTCTTCCCATTAGGCAAAGAGTTCACCGTGGATTCTAACTCAGTGGCAGTGATGGGGGCTTCTAACGTCGAACATTGCTCGTCTGTCAGTGAAGGCAGGCCAGATGCAGTCAGGTATGTTTGAATGGCTTTTTTCCGTACGGCCTGGGTCTCTACTGAATTCAGGTTATATAATGTATTATAATAGTCCCGGAACCCAGAAGCTATTTGGGAAGGCCTAACTGTATAGTCACCTGAGAGGAGGCGTATCCTATGTACATACATGAGTGCTCGTTTTTTCTTAAGGGCTCTAGCCAACATTCGACCACACTAGTTGCCATGCTTGTTGTATTTGTGAGATAAGCAAGCAGGCGAATGCGATACTTGTCTGTCTAGCAGTCGAGAGAACAATTCTCTCAAGTCCGTCAAAGCCCTCAGAGTCTCTGGGTCACAGTTCTGTTTGTGCTTAAGTTCCACCTGCTGAAGCGCTTGAAGTACCCTATCAAAGTCTGCTTGCCTAGCTTTCTTTAGTCTAGATCCCTGAGAGATCAGTTCACCTCTCACCACTGCTTTATGGCCCTCCCACACAATCCCTTTACTCAGTCCTTCTGTGGTATTTTCTTTAAAGTAGTGGGACAGGACCCCCGTGACCTCAGAAACCACTACAGTATTGTCTAACAGGGATTCGTTTAAGCGCCACGACCAAGTCCCACGGCTGCTTTGTGGCAAAACCAGGGAGGTCATTACTGGGGCATGGTCAGATTGTTATATTCCCAATGGACAAAGACCGCAGCAGCTCCAGAGCCAAGTGGTCTATACGAGTATAGACATCATGTGTTTTTGAATAATAGCTATAGTCCCTGTCTACCGGATGGAGAACTCGCCAACTGTCTAAGGGCCGGCGAGTTTGTAGGGTTCTACGAAAATGCTTAAGAAAAGCGTCTGAATGAGAAGGGCGCTTGTGTGAGGTGTCTAGTTGTGGGTCAGGGCTGATATTAAAATCGCCTCCCAGGATCAAAGGGCCCTCTCTGAATTCTGTCAGACTATCAAGGGTATTATCTAAGAAGGTGAGTTGGTTGGAATTAGGGGCATAGATCATAGCAACTGTAATCTTCTGCCCAGCTATGGTCCCCTTTAGGAAGACATATCTCCCCAAGGGGTCTACCTTACTTTCAATGACTTGGAGGGGGCAAGACTTATGCATGGCAATAGCCATACCTCTTGATTCCGCAACAGGCGAGTTGCTTATGAACCATTGGTTATAGATATGATTGGGTAATTTGGGCAACGAATGGGGAGTGAAATGTGTCTCCTGCAAAAGAACCACCTGAGCGCTTAAGTTCCCACCATAATTTACTGCGTTTACATGGGGAGCAGAGACCACGCACATTATAGGAAATTACCTTAAGTGATGCCATAGGGGAATCTCGGAGTGAACAATTCTTGTTGTAGTCTAGTGGGCACAGAATGGGAGGCGGAGCCGAAGGCAGTCCCTGCAAAAAGATGTACAGTAGAGAGGAGTAAACAGAAAGGAAGGAAGAGAACAACGTTAGAAAAAGTAAGGCACATATAAATCGCAAAGTGCATTAATGTGAATACCACAACGTGGTGTACCTGTGGGCCAGGCATCGGACCCGTCCCCGCTAGGGAAAAGTGTCCGAGGCCCGTCTCCATTTCCAAAAAAAGGAAAAAAAATACCTAAGAAGGTATGGCCGACGTGGACCATCACGAGAGGGAGGGGGGCGAGGGCCAGCCCCCATCCACCGCCCTCTCCTGATCAATAGTCAGCATACATTATACAGTGTATAAGAGGGGAGAGCTTCCATAGTAACACAACCAAAGATCGCAGCTCAAACTTGAGGAGGGGAGAAAAATCAAAAAAGATAAAATAAGGGGGGGGGGGGCCACCAAAAAGAGAAAAGAAAACTGGATAAACAGGGCGTCCAGAGCAAAAGCCTGTCACGGCAGATTCCGAGCCGTTGCTTCTATATCTCTTCCTGGGGCAGTCTTGTGAGTTCAAAGCCAAGCTCCTGATCGGGGGCAGCTGTCCCAACGGAGGGGATCACTTACAGCGTAGTATGCATATGCGGCTTTGTCCCAACTGCAGACAGCGTGCTTATGCGAATGGGTAGGAGCCCTGTGCAAAGAAAAACGATCAGGTGAAGCCCCGTAACAGAGGAGGAGAATGTTTCTCACAGAATGTAAGTCAGAAATAGGGCATCTTCCTTTAATGCCACGGTGACACAGGATCCATGGGGGAGGCAGACGTAGGACGTCTGTGACTCCTTCGGTTAGCTGGAAGCCAAGGTTGGGGGAGTTGCAAGTGAGGGTGATCTTGTGGGCCCCTCCAGTCCGGGAAATCTACTGGTTCAAGTCCCAAGGCCTCTAAAAAAAAAAATGGAAGGTCGTCCTTAGTGCGTAACGTAACATTCTTCCCCTCTTTGGTTGCTTGCAAGTAGAAAGGGAAGCCCCAGCGATAAGGCAAACCTGCCTTTTGGAGAGTCTCCAGCAGGGGCCGCAGGGCTCTACGTCGCATGAGCGTGCGCCTTGAAATGTCTTGGTAGAAATACAGGTGTGCTCTGTCAAAGTATTGCTTCCCACGCATTTTCTGCATAATCCTGTCTTTTAGTGTATATTTATGGAGCTTACAAATGACATCCCTTGGATTGTCTGCATCTTGGAAAAGTGGTCTGAGGGCCCTATGGGCAAGGTCTATTTCCATAGGAGCCGTGGCAGGCAGACCTAATATTTCTCTAAAGACATCTTCCAGCATGGGAACAATATCTTTTGGAGCCGTGGCTTCCGGCAAACCACGTATGCGGATATTTGCTCTCCTACTACGGTTTTCAAAGTCATCTAACTGACACAGTAAGGCTTCAATTTTCTGATCTTGAGAGCTGCATCTGTCCTGTAGCTTAGTAATAGCTGGTAGCACCTCATCCAGCCTCTGTTCCACAGTTTCCACCCTGGCTCCCAAATGATTAGTGTCAGCCTTGAGCTGGGCTATATCTTCCCTGAAGGCTTTCTCCACTCTGGCAGTGAATATTTCTAGACCGTCCCTGGTGGGGAGGGACCAAATATGGCGTTTTATGTCCCCTTCCCCTAGGAAGTCAGCCATGTCAGGGCCCTGGTCATGGGAGGCAGAAGATCTCGGGGAGAGTGGAGGGGCTGTTTCACTCACCAACCGTGGAGAGGGAATATGGGAGTTCTGTTGCTGCTGCTGCCTTCTGTGCAGCCTTTGCTGCCTTATTAGGCTTCGGCGCCATCTTGGAGGCCTCGTGTCCCGGCCCGGAGTTCGGGCCGAAATATGTCTCCAGCTGCTCCTGCCGGGAGCTCTCTGCTCTCGAGTGTTGTGAGAGCGCCCGCCGCCCGTGTGACATATTCTCCGGTATTCTGGAGGCGAACTCTCCCCTCTATGCGGCTGATATTGCGGCGGTGGATCGGGAGCTGAGGGAACACGCGTCCTCACTCCTCCATAGCCAGGCCACGCCCCAAATTCACAAGATTTAATGGTACATGGTTCACCAATTATAGCATCAAACATACCCTTCACACTGCTAGACTAGTCCCCACAGCATCTTCTCCCCAATGCTCTAGCAGTCTAAGGTCCTGATGTCATCAAGACCACTGATGGGACCGTAGCCACGCATTGGACGTGATGATGCAGAGGGACAGTTTACTGCTGGAGCACTTCTGCCAGGGGAGTGGAGTATCAGCTATGCAAAAAGTCCTTCTCTTCCCTAGACAAAACAAACAGGTAATCCTTTTATTGCAAGCACAGTCCCACTGCAAATGGGAATTTTAAGTGTCCCGGAGTTGGGCTTTGACAGGTTATAATCCAGGTTATAATCTTAGAATACCGAGTATATATTCTTCTTCAATAAAGGTTTTAAAAAGGACCCTGACCACTGTGGCTGCCCTATTCACATTATTTCATATGTCAGACAGATCTAACTGTATCTTGGGTTTCAAGCCATATAAACCATAAGTTACATTTCTTTGGGTACCTCTAAGCCATATATGTGAGTCTATAAAGTGGCACCATACTGTTAATCGGTGCTTTCCAATATCCCACATCTACTGGGGCAGTATGCATATCCATTTCAACATTATCAATTTCTTTGCACAGAAATTCAATAATATTCTTTAAAAATAACGATGTGGGATGGTCCATTTCTATACATTCAATAAACACCCAGCAAACATGGAGAGAAGCATTACAGATATCCGGGAACAGAAAATGCTCTGCAATAAAATTGCTGTACCATAAGAAAAGGGTATCCTTCTTTCACAAGACATTTATGGCAGACTGGAATATCCCTTCTCATCTTATAAAGCTTAGAGTATAGTGCCTTTGGTGCAAATCTCTCAGATGTATCATTTTATCCTTGCAGCATATAACTATATCTAGATAGAACTCTCATTTATAGGATTGATAATATGTACTAGTTGTGACTTTGTAGTATTCATTATGCCCACAAGATGGTGCTATTTTGAATGAGCAAGTTTACATATGCCTCTTATTAGCTTTTAGGCCTCATGCACACTGGACGTTTTTTTGACATTTTTACAGCAGCTGTTTTTGGCTGTAGACGTTTTTTTTTTTTCTACAGTCCTTAAACACTCCATGTTATCCTATGTGTCCATGCACACACAGGATGTTATCAGCCTATGTGATAAACCCCAAAAATTGGGGGTTAGAGACATTTTTCAGCTGTAAAAAAAACTCTAACGCTGATAAACGCTCAAAAACGTCGCTCCCCAGTGTTTTTTAAAGTTTTTGATCCATTGAAAAAAATAAAACCGCTAAAAAATGCTATTGCAAAAATGTTGAAAAACTCACTGCAATGCTACTGGCGTTTTAATAAAGTTATTTTAACGTCCAGTGTGCATGAGGCCTTAATGATTTTAGTCACGTTTTGGTGGATTATTGATAAATTAGTAGTGTTTATTTTCACTACGCTGCTTGACTGTGACCTTTCTTCCAATATCGTGGCTAAAATGATACCAAGCTTCCGGTTTATGGAGTGTAATGCGTCATATGATGTGTGTTTTCCTGCCATTGGAACGCAGTGTGGGGCTAATGAATTCCAGCCAGACATTTCCGGTCTATGTGATAGAGCGCGCTCGCGTCTGCGCATTAAGCCTCTGATGATGTCAGAATATGACAACACGTAAGACGGATCTTGCAAAGCATAACTTAAGAACGCTGTACGCTGCAGCCATCTTTGAATTTGTTGTGCTTGTTTTTTTTCATTGTCGCATGTGAGTGTGATTCTTATTAATAAAGATAAGCTTGTTGGACATATTGCAGTATGGCCTTTTTATTTGCATTTCCTTGAGGTAATTTCTGAGGGTATCGTTGCCAATAGTGGAGTTTTTTTGGGTTTGCAACATATAGCATATACAAGCAGTGTCTATATGGATGACATCTGGTAAACAGTGGAATTCTGAAGGTTTATCTGGACATCGTTTGACAATATGCTTGTTTAGACCTCTCCTATAATTTGAGGGTCTACGGCTTCTGGTAAGCAGGTTTGCCCCGTCACAGCGGTGAGTGCTCATCTATCTCACTAAACTGGTGTGGGGATTGGATGCTATATATTTATCTCTCTTATATGGACTCTGCAGATTTTGTTATTATGGATCTCTCATATAGACTTTTATGATATTTTCATAGCGCTGCATTTTTTAAAATTTTTTTTTATATATTTTGAATGTTATAGTTAGTAATCAAGCCATTAATGCTGGTTGTTTTCATCTATCCAAGCACAGATATTCTTTGATTTTTGTATCATATCTAGATACATTGCCAGGACTTCTGTCTATATCTACTCAGACAACTCTGGTATAATAGCATACAATTTGTCCTTAATTTTTATTGCTGAGCTAGGACCTCGTCATATCCAAACATCAGCTTGTTATGATCAGGGGTTAGAAGAAGGGTCTCCACTTTAGGGGTCTCATTCACACTAGCACTCCTGTCTTTAGTGTTTCTAAATACAGGAGAGGCGACCTGGGAAATACAACTTTGTGGCTTCACTGATAACTTTTTCCTGCAATTAGATGTTTCTGCTTCAAAGCAGGTTTATCCATGTTTAGGCTACTTTCACACCTGCGTTTTGGCCCGACAGTTTGTAGATGTGTGAAAATCAGCAGGCGTCGGCTTTATTAAAAGCAATAAGAGGCTACTGGCTTCCGCAGCTAATTGCTGCTTGCATGTAATCATGCAGACTGCGACCAGGGCCAATCGCTCGCAGGTAATCCCTGCAAAGAAATTACATGTGAGTGGCTGTAATAAGCTGCAGGCATCAGCAGCCTCCCATTGCTTTCAATTGGGCCAAGTAACGTAGCTAATTTTCTCATATCTATACACTGTCGGGCAAAAACGCAGGTGGGAGAATGTAGTTAAAGGCAAATCAGATCCTGGACTGGAACCTTTTTTCATTCATGACTTAACATTTGTATTCATGAGAATTTTCTCTCTCCTTATATCTAATTTTCTATTACTTTATTTGTTGCAATTTCTAACAGAAACATTTATTACTGTTAAAGCATAAATATTGACAACATTGTTAATTTTCTTATCTATAACACTCCGATGGACAATAGACAGGGACAACATAACATATAACCACCAATCAATACAGTCCGATTAAGGAGAGTAAAATAGGTACCCTTTGTCCCGAAAATGCCTAACCGATCAAGGAAGTCTGATAACTCAAATGTAAGCAAAAGGCTTACCTCAGCCGGCTCATTATCAGAAATTCCCGGATTGTCTCAAGCTCCTCGTTTCGGATACTCGGGGTCACCTGGAATCCCCTCCTAAGGCAAAGCTCGCCATGCTGACTTGGTTAAATTGATGATAGGCAACTCCTATCCTCATATTGATTAGTGGTTCCAAATTAATAATAACTACTGCAGTAGGGAACAGACACAAAAGATACGCTCAGCATCTTTCCAAATTACTGTTCTGCTTTATTATGACGCAATTGAAGGTTTTTATGCACATGATTACATAGGTATCACATTAATATTACAATTGTACTTTTATGGTAACAAGGGGCGTTACATAGGCAGGCTAATTCTAATCAGGATTCGAAAGAATGTAAACATTTACTGAAAACATTATTAGTGCTGTGTGCACAGTGAGGGCAGTGTGCAATACATACAAAATAGAATACACTTATATACAGAACGTACAAATTTCCATTACACAGCCAAATATCTATGGATTTGGAAATGTATTTGTACGATTTGGCATACTGCTGGGAACAATTATCCTGAGCAAGTCAGTCGTTATATAGAGGGATGCATGTCTGTCTGCATCACGGTGCATGCCTTGACACGTGTTACTTGACCCGGTCCTGGTCATGTCCCCCTGTGAGCCAATCCGTGTTCCAGTGCCATTTTGGAGGACCATGGCTAAATTCCTTGTGCTTCTATTCCCACAGTGGCTGACATCGACTTCATCATCCCGGACATCATATTTTATGATGAGCCTGTTTTTATCTGCTATAATGTTATAGGCCATTTATGGCAGATTTTTGACCCAATAAATAAGTTTTACCAGTCTGCACTTAGAGGCGCTTTTCCTCTCTTCTCCGCCAATATACAGAGCTTGCTTCTGCTCATTGGAAGAGTCATTATAAGAATATACAGCCTTTTTTTCGGGGGAGGAGTCTAGCATTGGCGCTGGTCTCGATCCCGAGCACTTAGTCAGAGAACCTGGTCTCTCACCCCACTCCATGAACAAACACAGACCACCAGATCCCTGATCCACCCGGCCTGCCGACCCCTCACCATCCCACCTGCTGCACTCGGCTCCCTAGAAGCACTCCAAAGCACGCCCGACTGAACCCTGGAACTGCAGCGCGTCTCCAGAAACCGACACTCTGCGGTAAAATCACCAGGCAGGGTGTGAGAGAGAGAGAGAGGGACCGAACGGAGACCACTCAAAGTTTCCTCTATCCCCAAACGGAAGTGAGCACACAGCGTTCGGCAAAGGACAGTGTACTGTATCTCCCTGTTTGCCTCCTGTACAACTCCTTCTATAAGTAGGCACAAGCCTGGGAATAGTGCAGCTCTGTACTGACCACCTCACTTCCCTGCTGTACATCCGAAGGGGGCAAGTGTTGGTAAGGAGGAGAGAGCAGGAGCGCCTAGGCGGCGTGTAGCTGTGCAGCTGCTAGATTCCCAGAGAGCTACCAAGACTATCTCAAGTAGAGAACTGAGCCGAACCGAGTGGACCTTTTAGTATCCGCCTGTAAATTGCAGATACGGCCACCATTTACTGCCATTGAAACAAACGGAATTTTTTTTTTTTTGCTCCGCTGATCCTTTTTTTTTTTTCTTCTCCTTCTCCTTACTTTTTTTTCGTTCCATTGTACTATTATATATCGCATTAGAAGGCAGAAAGTATCAGGAGCCAGGAAGAGATCCAGGAGAAGCATAGCCCATATCTGGCTGCACACCCTGCATTTCCAGCATACCCTGGTGAAGACGAGCTAACGAAACTGACCTGGCTACTCAATCTGATTGATCAGACCTGTACTGAACCAATCTACAACAAGGAATGCGAATGGGAGGTGGTGAGTACAGCAAAAAATAAAAAATAAACTAACATTTAATTTACTGTGTGCAAAGAATCGTTTCCTTTAAGTGCGTTCCTCTCCGTCAATCTAAGTAAAGTATAAATGATATTATCAAATCAAACTATACTATCAAAGAGACTTTATCGTGAAGTACGGATAGACAGCGGGGACAATCATAGAATTTATAGTGACCCTTTCCTATCTGCCCATCTTTCAACATATAACTAACCAATTAACTAACCTTGTGAAAACCCCACGAAAAAGTCCACCTGCCCACCAAGGCACTTGAAAGACAACGCATATTCATACAAACTAGTGGTTTAATATCAGAGGTTAATAAATTAAAATTAAAATCGTGACCAGGAAGAAATTCAGCTGAGGGGAAAGATGAGGGGTAAAGCAGCAAGAGGAGGAGCGATCCCTCAATCTCCCCGTTTTAACTTTGTCATCTAGTCCGGGTCCAATGAATAAATATGTCACTCAATGAGGAAATGCAGAGAGGCACCTAATGGAAAGACAGCAAGTTATTAAGAGCAGCCAGATGGAGAGCAAGGAAAAAAAGGAAGGAAAAGAATAAGCCCAAAGCAGATGCAAAGTCAGAGTCCGATATTTTATCAGAGCCCAGAATAACCCAAGAATCTGATACAGAAGATGAACCAAGGGAGGATGAGGAACATCAGAATAGATTACCAACAAAAATTGAAAAGGAATCCATGTTTGCGGCTTTGGAAAAATCGCTAAAAATAGAAATGGAGAGAATCCATAAAAACCTGGCCCATATACTAGAACGAGTGGAAGAAGTGGAAAAAGAAACCAAATCGAACAGTATTAGCATAAGAAAACTAGAAGGTGAACTTATAGCTGTTAAAAAAGCACAACAAGAACAAGCATACAAACTAGAGGACCAAGAAAACAGGGACAGAAGAAAGAACTTAAGAATACACGGGGTCCCAGACACCTCTCAAAATGAAGACTTAACTGAAATAATAAGGAAAATCTGTAATCCACTTCTGGGAAAAGAAATAACAAACCCAATAAAAATTGAGAGAGCGCATAGACTAAGAAGACCAAAAGATATCCCGCATGGAGCGGGGGGGGGGGGGGGGGGGTGGGCAGGAAAGGGGGCAAGATCTGTTTATCTGACTGCAAATCTGCTTATTGATATTACATGACTGATATTCATTTTATCACGTATAATGTAAGAGGGCTGAACTCTGCCGAAAAAAGAAATATGGTATTAAGGGTTATGAAAGGCTTTCTGCCGAGATAATGTTCTTACAGGAGACGCATATTGAGAGTCAAACACCAAAATACATTCAAGGGTAATACCAACCTGGTTCTACGGAGACTCACCAAACAAAAGGGCAAAGGGAGTGGCAATAGGAATAGCGAAAAATATTAACTTCATCCTTGAAGAAAGGAAAGTCGACTCTGACGGCCGTTTTCTGTTTCTGAAAAGACTACTCCATGGATCATAGCCTTGATTGTACGTCTGGTACACCGACTCGTAAAAATAAACAATTAAGATTGATTAAAAATAAAGTTCTCTCAACAAATAGTTGATGTATGGAGAATATTACATCCAAGTAAAAGATTTCACATTTCGTTCATCAGTGCACGACACGTACTCAAGATTAGATTACATACTGGTGGATCATGAGGTACTGGAGTATGTAATAGAGGCATCAATTGGAATAATGTCTATCTCGGACTATGCTCCTGTAATGATAAAGATAAGATTTAATGAGAAAGAAAACAAAAAAGGAGTTTGGAGAATAAATGAAGATCTTATAGAAAATGTGGAAGTAAGAAAAACAATAATAATGGAGATACTTCAGTATAAATGATACACCAGATGTGACAAAGGTGACAATCTGGGAAGCTCATAAAGCCTATATCAGGGGAAAGTTGATTTCAATAGGAGCAGGGAAAAAAAAGAAAGAGAATTGACTATGAAAAAAGTAATAAAAGAATTATATGAAGTTGAACAAAAGCATAAAACACAACTAGATAAGGCAACATATCAGAAGATCATCATAAAAAGGGGTCAGTTAAGTGATCTGATGGAACAGAAAACTAGAAAAATATTCAAAAATATAGCAAAAGAAAGATATAAGTGGGGAAATAAGCCCGGGAAATATTTGGCAAAAATTTCTAAGGAGAAAAAGACTCAAAATTATATAGAAAAAATGGAAAAGGTGAAATGAAATATAAGACAACAGATATTGCAGAAGCTTTTACTACTTATTACAGTTCATTATATGCAATAAAAAGTAAAGAGACACATCAGGAAGAAGAAATTAGGAAAGTCAAAATACAGGAGTATCTTGCAGACGCCAACTTACCAAAAA
Organism: Lithobates septentrionalis; assembly: GCA_037952835.1. NCBI lineage: Eukaryota > Metazoa > Chordata > Amphibia > Anura > Ranidae > Lithobates > Lithobates septentrionalis. The sequence goes on along the minus strand of JBBDGP010000755.1, from coordinate 1,501,474 downwards.
TATCATTCGAAAATGCAGAGTCGTTAGATGAACCAATTACCCAAGAAGAAGTCTATAAAGCTATAAAGAAGATACCAGGGGGAAAAGCCCAGGCCCGGACGGGTTCACGATTAAATATTAAAAAAGATTTAGTCCCAGCACTATGTGACTATTTCAATAAATTAGGAGAAAATGAAGAATTAAGAAGAGAATCCCTCCTAGCTAATATCCCAATAATACCCAAAGTAGGAACAGATAAGACTCTATGCTCCAATTATAGGCCTATAGCGTTGTTAAATGCAGATATAAAGTTATACGCAAAAATACTAGCAACAAGACTAAAAAATTACATGCCAGAGCTGATAAACGTAGATCAAGCAGGTTTTGTTCCCGGAAAGGAGGGAAGAGATAACAGTATAAGAAAATTACTAATAATAAATACAAGGAGAAGAAATCCCCAATGCTACTCATTTCAATAGATGCAGAAAAAGCATTCGACCGAGTAGATTGGGGCTTTATGATGGAAGCACTCCGAAGTATAGGATTAAAATGGATCAACAATTTATATAGACACCCTACAGCTAGGATTAAGATTAATGGAACTATGTCGCCAACCTTTGAAATGTTCTATAGAACAAGACAAGGTTGCCCACTCTCACCACTCCTGTATCTGATTGCATTAGAAACATTATTAATAAAAATAAGGACCGATGTGGACATAGGAGGGGTCAGAGTGGGGGATGAAGAGCATAAAGTAGCAGCGTATGCGGACGACATACTTCTTTATATGACTAAATCTAGATTATCTCTTTCCAAGCTAATAAAAGTACTGAAAGAAGATGGCAATCTAACAAACGTTAAGATCAACCCCATAAAAACAGTAATACTGGGCATAGGAGTAGATAAAAATGAAAAAGAACTATTACAACAAGAATTTCCTTTTACTTGGGGAAAAGGTAGGACTAACATACCTAGGAATTAAAATAACACCTACCCTAGAGAAACTATTTCAAGCTAACTATATTCCATTATTAAACAAAATAAAAACAGACTTAAAAAATATATCAAAGAGACCAGTCTCTTGGATGGGGAGGATAAATATTCTAAAAATGGTGATCCTGCCAAAAATATTATATACATTTCAAATGCTCACAATAGAAATACCACAACGCTTTTTTAAAGTAATAAAAACAATAATTTTGAAATATCTACGGCAGAATAAAAAACCTAGAGTAAAAAACACCCTACTAACAAGGAAAAATAAATAAATGGAGGATTGGCAGTCCCAGACATAGAAAGGTACTATAAAGCGATTTGTACTGACAAGATTAATAGAATGGGCAAATATAAACACTAAAAAAAAATGCGTGAAAATAGAAGATACACTAAACACTTCACAATTGAAAAAAACATTTGGATCCCACCAAAATTAAGAACACATAGTAGAGACACACATGAATTAACTAAAAATGTATTCAAAATATGGGACACATTACATAGAAAAGAAAAATGGAAATATAATCCCCCTTTAATTTCATTAGCAGGCACAATTTTTTTTATTCCAGGAAATGGGAAACAACTAGGGAAACAATTAGGACAAGCACAACTAAAAGATATCACCACGAAAGGTAAAATTAGGACAAAACAAGATTTAAGAATGGCACATGGGTGGCACTATGTTAATGACTGGGAATATTTGCAATTAAAACATCTTGTGGATACAATCCCTCAACCAATTAGGTCTGAGAAAATGTTAACCCCAATTGAAAAACTTTGTAATATAAAAACATCATTAATAAATGGATTATCCCAAATGTATAGAATATTAACTGAGCTAGAACAAAATTGGACCTTACCCTTTATTAGAAAATGGGAACAAGACATGGGTATGAAACTAGATGAGGCAAAAATGAAAAAAGCAGTACATTACTACGCATCTGACATGTCTACTGTAGCAGCAAACTATAAATGTATGGTACGATGGCATTTGACACCAGAGAAAATCAATAAATTCCAACCAAACAAGTCCCGGCAGTGCTGGAGGAACTGTGGTCAAATAGGAACGACTTTTCACATATGGTGGGAGTGCCAAAAAATAGAATATTGGCAAGAAATCTTAGAATATACGGAGGAGATATCCGGGGAGAAGAACCCGCAAAATCTATGGAACTGTTTGTTCCATGGGACAAACAAAACAACAAAGCAATACAAGAAAAGTCTGGTCCCTTTCCTTCTGAACGCAGCGAAGGGACTTATCCCCAAAAAAAGGTTGTACTCTGGGAGGCCAACCATGAGAGAATGGCTTCAAAGAGTAGAGCATACTGGTAATATGGAATATCTATGTAGCAGAGATGAGGGACGAGAAGAAAGTCATAATGTAACCTGGGAGAAATGGAATGTCTTTAAGACATCAGAGAAATACGTTCCAGGAATGACAGGAATAGACAGAAGATAAGGAAGTAAGGGAAACGAGGATAACAGATCAGGAAAGGAAGAGGGAGGGAGTGGGGCAGGGGAAAGGGATTAGAAATAAAGTGATTGTATGTTAAATTATTTTAAAGGGATTTTGTATGTTATATTTAAAAAAAAAAAAAAATTTCAATAAAGATTAAATTATAAATGCTCATTGGAAGAGCCTGCCCTAGTGATCAGACATTGGACTTTATAGCACTTTTATTTTTATTTTTTTTGCCTTTGCATGTAGTGTTTTGTGGTTGTAAGGCCCCCTGTACTTAGATACGCCTACATCTTTCTTTCTTCTTTTTGTTTACGGCCACTGACTTCCCCACACAGTCAGCCAACATACTACTGCAGGATTCGATGATGGCTGGAGACTAAGCCATCTCCTGCAAACTTATGCCAATCCATGAAGAAGAGGGATCCAGCCAATGAGGTGCTGCGCAAGCCGTACTGCACGCAACATCACTACCTCCCAGCTCCCAAGTCAGTCTCCACACAGAGCTAACCTTGGCAAGGAGGTGAGAAAGCATCCCTGCACAGGCTGCATTTGCCGATATGTTAAGAAATGTATCAGTAGTCTGACTTGGATTGCAAATCATAGGTTTCTTTTTATATAATGGTATCATCACGATAATATCTTTATTGAAAGGAGGGGTGGGGTGGGGGGGTTCATGCAAGTTGCAGGTCTTGCCTAGGGTGAAAAATAGTCTAGCACTGGCCCTGTTGTTTTGTCACATTCATAACCTAACAAGTGATAAGTATGTAGGTGTTCCTAGCGCATATGGGAATTCTGAGGGCAGGGGGCACTAACATAAAAAAGCCTTTGCAGCAGTTACCTTTTTTCATGTTCTTCCTTAAGTTTGCATCTTTCATAAACACCCCTCTGAGGATGACCTTGAATGCCTCCTACTGTGTGGCCACCAAGACCTGTGCAGTGCTTTCTTTCCAGTAGTTCTGAAAGGCATAGAGTTAGCCAATCAGGACCTTCTCATCCTGAAGCCTCATACAATTAATTTGCGTCTTCTGCCTCCAGAAAGACTCAGAATAAGGGATTTGTTCACCTATCTCAAAAAAATAAATAAATGCACATATTTTTGCAGAAAACATTACATGAATTAAATTTATTTTTAATTTTACAGGAGTTTGCAGAGCATTGCACCCGTGATCAGTGCATCTCAGTTGCAATGTCAGGCTCCTGCAGACACATCCTACAGCTTTCTTGCCCATACCTTTTGTACAGGCTTTTTGAAAGCTGGAGGAAGTGTCAGTGGACAACGAGGGTGCTATTCAGCACCCATACAATCCATTGGAAACTACACACCATCTGCCGTAGTGGAAGATGGGACATGTTGTTTTTTTAAGTTACATAGTAGGTGAGGTCGAAAAAAGACACAAGTCCAACCTATGTGTGTGATTATATGTCAGTATTACATTGTAGATCCCTGTATGTTGCAGTCGTTCAGGTGCTTATCTAATAGTTTCTTGAAACTATCAATGCCCCCTACTGAGACCACCACCTGTGGAAGGGAATTCCACATCCTTGCCGCTCTAACAGAAAAAAACCCTCTACTTAGTTTAAGGTTAAACCTCTTTTCTTCTACTTTTAATGAGTGGCCACGAGTTTTGTTAAACTCCCTTCCGCGAAAAAGTTGTATCCCTATTGTGGGGTTACCAGTATGGTATTTGTACATTGAAATCATATCCCCCCCTCAAATGTCTCTTCTCCAGAGAGAATAAGTTCAGTGCTCGCAACCTTTCCTCATAACTAATATCCTCCAGACCCTTTATTAGCTTTGTTGCCCTTCTTTGTACTCGCTCCATTTCCAGTACATCCTTCCTGAGGACTGGTGCCCAGAGCTGGACGGCATACTCTAGGTGCGGCCAGACCAGAGTCTTGTAGAGCGGGAGAACTATTGCTTTATCTCTAGAATTAATCCCCTTTTAAATGCATGCCAATATTCTGTTTGCTTTGTTAGCAGCAGCTTGGCATTGCATGCCATTGCTGAGCCTATCATCTACTAGGACCCCCAGGTCCTTTTCCATCCTAGATTCCCCCAGAGGTTCTTCCCCCAGTGTATAGATTGCATTCATATTTTTGGCACCCCAATGCATTATTTTACATTTTTCTACATTGAACCTCATTTGCCATGTAGTTGCCAACCCAATAAATTTGTTCAAATCTTTTTGCAAGGTTTCCACATCCTGTGGAGAAGTTATTGCCCTGCTTGTTCACAGATACCTGTGAATGATTCACGCAGCCACGCCGATTTTTAAAACGTGACACCAGTTGCAGTAAAGGAGAACCCCTGCACGATGTCACACTAAAGGGAGTGTGTCTGTTTGAACATGTTACACCCTAAAATACAGATGTAGCATGTTTAAAAGTTGAACCCATCCTTCATAGCAGACCTGCACTGGAGGGTGGCCCAATATTGCTTGGGGATTCTTATGATTCTTATTTTTGACTATAGAATAAATTCACCCCTCTTAGTACTTCATGCCTATTTACACACAGTGCCTCAACCCATAAACTATTGCATAGTATTTTGTTTAACATCCTATACTAGTGCACTGCTGAGCTGTGTAAAGTGCAACCAATGCAGACTGGTGGGGCCTTCTCCCATGTCTGTATACTAAGTTATTAGAGTTTGAGGGCATCTCTGCTTTTTACACCATAGGACCTATTTATAAAGGTATAACCTAATGGAATTTTTACAGCTGTACATATCCTGTGGCATGTTTCTTTATATTACGCTTGCTTCTGAAAAAGCAAGAATGCAAAGCCCCTTTCAATAATGAAAAAAAAAAAAAAGTTTGGATAGGAGGAAGCATTTCACAATGGCTGTCATTTTTTAATAAATGTCTTCTTCTGTTCAGGAGTGTTCTCTGCAACATCATGAAGAAAAAAAACACTGCAGGACACAAAAGGCTCCATACTGATCTCTGCAATGTATAAATAAAATGTGACACGCAGGCACAGTGTGGAGTGACATTATATGGGGATGCCTCTTTCTATTTTCAAAAGGTCTCTATGTATAAAGCAGAGAAGCTGGATAGAAAAAAAAAAATCTGCCTTAGTAGGGTTGGGGTGGATGAGAAAAGGGAGTACTTTTATCAGAGAGTCTAAACTGTTCACAGCCAAAGGATTACAATTGGAGCCCTTTGTACACAGGACTGTCTAGCTGTAGTGCTTTTCTCCTAGCATTTTAGTGTGCTTCTGAATGACGGGAAGCATCCAGATCCACTGCTTGTAGCCTGTCCAAATCTATGGCAGGCTGCCACTGGACACTGTATCAAGTGATACCCACATTCAGGTCCCTACAGTGCCTTGAAAAAGCATTCATATCCCTTGAAATGTACCACATTTTGTCATGTTACCACCAAAAACATAAATGTATTTTATTGGGATTTTATGTGATAGACCAACACAAAGTGGCACATAATTGTGAAGTGGAAGGAAAATGATAAATGGTCATTAAAATATTTTACAAATAAACATGTGAAAAGTGTAGGGTGCATTTGTATTCAGCCCCCCCTGAGTCAATACTTTGCAGAACCACCTTCTGCTGCAATTACAGCTGCAAGTCTTTTTGGGGATGTCTCTACCAGCTTTGCACATCTAGAGAGTGAAATTTTCACCCATTCTTCCTTGCAAAATAGATCAAGCTCTGTTAGATTGGATGGAGAGCGTCCGTGAACAGCAATTTTCAAGTCTTGCCGCAAATTCTCAATTGGATTTAGGTCTGGACTTTGATTCATTCTAACAGATGAATATGCTTTGATCTAAACCTTTCCATTGTAGCTCTGGCTGTATGTTTAGGGTCATTGTCCTTCTGGAAGATGAACCTTTGTCCCAGTTTCAAGTCTTTTGCAGACTCTAAAAGGTTTTCTTCTAAGATTGCCCTGTATTTGGCTCCATCCATCTTCCCTGTTGAAGAAAAGCATCCCCAAAACATGATGCTGCCACCAATATGTTTCACAGTAGGGATGGTGTGTTCAGGGTGATATGCAGTGTTAATTTTCTGCCACACACAGCATTTTGCTTTTAGGACAAAAAGTAAAATTTTGGTCTCATCTGACCAGAGCACCTTCTTTCACATGTTTGCTGTGTCACCCCACATGGCTTCTCGCAAACTGCAAATGGGATTTCTTATGGCTTTTTTTTCAACAATGGCTTTCTTTTTTCCATGCTTATTCCATAAAGGCCAGATTTGTGGAGTGCACGGCTATTAGTTGCCCTGTGGACAGATTCTTCCATCTGAGCTGTGGATCTCTGCAGATCCTCCAGAGTTACCATGGACCTCTTGGCTGCTTCTCCAATTAATGCTCTCCTTGCCCGGCCTGTCAGTTTAGGTGGACAGCCATGTCTTGGTAGGTTTGCAGTTGTACCATACTCTTTCCATTTTCGGATGATGGAGTGAACAGTGCTCTGTGAGATGTTCAAAGCTTGGGATATTTTTTATGACCTAACCCTGCTTTAAACTTCACAACTTTATCCCTGATCTGTCTGGTGTGTTCCTTGGCCTTTATGATGCTGTTTGTTCACTAAGGTTCTCTAACAAACCTCTGAGGGCTTCACAGAACAGCTGTATTTATACTGAGATTAAATTACACACAGGTGGACTCTATTTACTAATTAGGTAACTTCTGAAGGCAATTGGTTCCACACGGATTTTATTTAGGAGTATTCGAGTAGAGGGGGCTGAATACAAATGCACGCCACGCTTTTCAGATATTTACTTGTAAAAAAAAAATTAAAAACCATTTATCATTTTCCTTCCACTTCACAATTATGTGCCACTTTGTGTTGGTCTATCACATAAAACACATTTATGTTTTTGGTGGTAACATGACAAAACGTGGAAAATTTCAAGGGGTATAAATACTTTTTCAATGTATGTGAATTTACAGAATACAGGTCTTGTGCATTCGTCCCTGAATCCATTGGGACTTAAACATGGGTACCAGATTCCAGTACAGCATCAGCTGCAGTCTGCCATAGACTGACAGACTGCAAGCAGCAGGGCTGGATGCTTCACCTGTTCCTCCTTGGCACGCTAAAAAGCCGGGAGGCAAGCACAACAGTTAGATGGCCCCGTGTGCAAGGAGCCTAATACCTACATAAAACTTTTTTTTTATAGCTTAAAATATAACCCTTCTTTGTGCAGAACAAACCCTTTCCAGGGGTTGGAATAGATCCCAGAAGTCCCGGTGTCTTGCCGAGAAAGTTCCCCCGGCGGATAAGGACCCCCCTGTACGGTGCAGCGCTTGCGTAGTACGAACGACTAAGGAGGCGCCGAAAATAGCCGAAGCTGAAAACCTTCAGTCAGCTGTACACGGCGCTTGCGCCCTGGGTCCAGGTTCAAGCCCCACCATCCAAGTGGACCTAGAGGTAGAATAAAAAAGTGCCGAACGAAGCGAGGCCGTGCCCGAAGCGTGGCGCGCGAAGCGAGCCCGTGAGGGGCCCTCTTACAGGCACCGTGTACAGCTGATTTACAACTATTCGGCTTTGGCTATTTCCGCCTGCGCAGTACAGGGGGGTTCTTATCCGCCGCAGGGAACTTTCTCGGCAGAACACCGCTCTGTCTAATGGACAGTTCGTTGTAGCACCGTCAAGTGTTGGCGGCCCACCAAGCATGTACCTGCTGACAAACTCAAATTGGTCTGCAAAAAAGATGGTTTATACCAAAATGTTATAACAGAATGAAACATAATGGACAAACATCATATTCTTGAGAATAAACACCTCCACATTGAATGTTTCCTTTCAAGGAGGAGTCTCACATCTAAAAGTATGCAGTCTTAGTCACAGGTCTTCATTTTGTATATTGCAGGAACTGTTGGGTATTTTGTCTGCGGATGATGGTTTTATTTTTAAACAGGAAGGGACAGCCAAGTGGAATATTTTCTGTTTATAAACTGGCCTCTGTTGGTTATATTGGTCTATGAGAGTCAGTGTCATTGGCTGCATACTTATTCTCCCCTATTCTATCCAAAACAATAAATAAAATAATAATAATTATCCCCCAACCCCTTTAGCCAGGTTAAATCCATAATTTTGAATGAGGGAAAGGGATTTTTTTTTACACTAGTCTTGTACCTTGCAAATCTAAGAGCAATGAGGCTATATGGAAAATGTCACTAGATCACCTTTAAAATTCAAAAAGGAACATTTAATAATCACTGACTAAAGTGCAAAGTATGTGTAGCCAGATTCCCGAGCGTCTCCAGGTTTAATGTGACCTCCAGCGTTAGGGACAGCTGACATCCTTCTGTGTAGTGTGGGTTACGAGGCATGGTGGGTGCAACGTAAGGTAGATTAATGGGTGCCAGACACTTCTTGAATGCAAAGAGATTTATTTTCTCTTACACAAAACTGTGGGTGAGAGGGTTAGGGCCTGGACACCCTTTAGTATTTGCAATGTTAATTAGCAGACTCTGAGACTTCTATAGGTAAACAGTCATGCAAGGAAAGGCACCCAGCCGGACACCACGTCTGCATGTGTAGAAACGCTGTCTCCTATGGCAACCATCTTGAACAGTTTCTAACAAAAGTTGTAATGAACTCTTTCACTTCCTCCAATCTCCTTTTTAGATCTTCACTCAACTGAGCTCCCAGTCTATCACTTAGACCCACTGCCACCGGATCTCCTGAGCTCTTCCAATCTTCTCACTGAGTATCCTCCTCAAGCGTCACCCCCGCGTCCCCGCTGGGTCCCTAGATTGGCACTCACAGACACTCTTCAAGCTTCACCCCACTGGCCTGCTCGGTCCCTGGCTTGGCACACAATAATGCTCTGCAAGCATCATCTCCACTGGCTGAGTCCCTGGCTTGACATCTGCTGAAGTTTCCCAATTCTTCACCATTTCGGTTGGCGAGAATATTGCTCAGGTATTTGCTTCAGCTACTCACAGTGGTCCCTGGTAATAAGGTGGATGGTCCCTTAGTGGCGACAGCTTCCCCTCTACCTCCGACCACGACAGGTTCTCCGGGCAGCAGAACCGTTACTTTTGGTTGGACTGCAAGCCGCAATCCCAACCCTACACTGCACTGCTCTCTTGCTTCTGGATATGCCCTCAGATAGCCTAGCAGCCACATGTCCCCGGAGTAGGCCTCAGGTCTCTGGCCTAGCAGCCCGGGGCAATATGACACACGTCTACCCAGACAGCTGTCCAGGTGGCACAGAACCCCCGATCACCTGACTCCACCAAAATATATAGGTTCTCCCAGCAAGCCAAAGGACCCAAGAAAATCCCTGCCCATTGGCAATAGTGACAATTATAGGAAACAAATAGTGACAGTAATGCCGCGTACACACGACCGGACTTTACGGCATACTTGGTCTGGCGAACCTGAGTCCGTCGGACAATTCGATCGTGTGTGGGCTCCAGCTGACTTTTTTTTCTCAAAAGTTTGACGGACCTAGAAATTAAACATGTTTCAAATCTGTCCGACGGACTCGAGTTCGGTCGAAAAGTCCGCTCGTCTGTATGCTAGTCCGACTGACAAAAAAAGACGCTAGGGCAGCTATTGGCTACTGGCTATGAACTTCCTTGTTTTAGTCCGATCGTACTTCATCACGTACGAATCCGTCGGACTTTGGTTGATCATGTGTAGGCAAGTCCGTTCATTCGGAAAGTCCGTCGTAAAGTCCGTCAAAGTACGCCGGACAAAGTCTGCCGTAAAGTCCGCTCGTGTGTACGCGGCATTATATGTCAAAATCCACAGAATCCAGATGTCTCCTTACGGACATAAAGCTAAGCATGAAATTTGGCCAAGAGAAATAAGGACACTGAGACAAAAAGCAATTATTTGTTCAACTAGTCTAAGCAGGGTTTATAGCATTGCGCCCCCCCCCCCCCAAGTTTGATTGTGATTATTGTAATGAGGATAATGTGAATACAATATGTTTTGTATGAACGGCCCCTGTGGACTGTGGCAGTAAGAGACCATTTTTTTGCCCCCCTCCCATATTGCTGGTGGATCTGTTTCCAGCTGTAATTCAGCTTTTGGTATAATTAACCCCTCATATCATCTTCTCTCAGGCAGACTTCCATGTCCTGCTCTATTTTTTGCCTGCCCCGGAGTTACTCCACTTATTCCTGGGTCCTGGCACTGACAAGCCTTATAAACACCCAGACACTGAGCTCACAGCTTTTGTCCCAGAGGACACAACCCTGGCTCTGTGTGAGGAAATTTCTGCTGGGTGTCACTGAGATCTGACATAACAGGAATCTTTAAATAGACTCTCCCTCCCCCAGCTGCCATTATGAGTGTGACACTGGGGAGTCCGAGTTCCCACTCACTTTGCACTTGTCTGATGCATCCTGCTGTGATCTACACATACAACACTAGAGGGCACTGCAGCTGCTCTACCTTACAGGTGCATCTCATAAAATAAGAATATCAAAAAGTTAATTTATTTCAGTAATTTAATTCAAAAAGTGAAACTCATATTTTATATAGATGCGTACACACAGAGTAATATATTTAAAGCATTTCTTTCTTTTTATTTAGATGAATATGGAATTTCCTGGTAGAGGGCTGCACAGACTTTGTACTTGATAAAAGACAGTGGACCAACACCAGCAGATGACATGGCTCCACAAAGCATCACTGACTGTGGAAAATGTTGCATTTCATTTGGAAATCAAGGTCCCAGAGTCTGGAGGAAGAGTGGAGAGGCACAGGATCCAAGTTGCATGAGGTCCAGTGTGAAGTTTCCACAGTCAGTGAGGATTAATGGAGCCATGTCATCTGCTGGTGTTGGCCCACTGTGCTTTATCAAATCCAAAATCTCTACCAGGAAATTCTAGAACACTTCATGCTTCCCTCTGCTGACCAGCTTTATGGAGATGTGGATTTAACTTTCCAGCAGGACTTGGCACCTACCACACTGCCAAAAGTACCAAATACCGGATTTAATGATCATAGTATCACTGTGCTTGATTAGCCAGAAAACTCGCCTGATCTAAACCCCATAGAGAATCTGTGGGGTATTGTCAAGAGGAAGATGAGACACCAGACCCAACAATGCATCAAAATTAAAAGAAAGTAATGCTTGAAATATCACTCTCTGTGTAAAGCATCTATATAAAATATGAGTTAACATTTTTTTAATGAATTACTAAAATATATTACCTTTTTATTGAAATTCTAATTTTGTGAGATGTACCTGTATTTGTCTTGATTTATTTATTTATTTCAGGTACTTCTATATATCAATTTACGCAGTTCTTTACTTTATATATTGCACATTCACATCAGTCCCTGCCCTCACAGAGCCTACAATCTAAGGTTTAAAATGTAACTAAAGGCAAAACATTTTTTTTAGTTTTGGATAGAGTGGAGAGGGATTAGAACACTTGTTGGGTTTTTATTGCTGTTTGTGCCCCCATTAGAGAGCATCGCCCTCACTATTTGCCATGTATACCGTTATCATTGAAGGGAAATCTCAAATTTGGGGTTGTCCCCAGAACAGTAATAGATGGGAAATCTTTAAATTGGGATGGCCAGGGAGTTTGGAGGAATTTCTGCTTACTTCCTGTTTTGGTTATAGGACAGGAAGGGAATTGTCCCCAATGGGTTACAGATGGCAAAGAAAAAAAATCCTGACAGGGGTTACCACCCTTACTCAATTTAAACATGAAAAAAGTGCTTTTAGTTCTACTGTAATTTAATTTGTATTTCTATAGTACTTTTCCCCTGGGGAATCAAAGTGCTTAGGTCAGTCTTTCTCAACCTTTTTAATACAGAGGAACTCCATGAAATAACTTTACAGCTTCAGGGAATCCCTGCTAATAATTGCTATAGCTAGAGGTTATGGTACATTAGTGTGATGGTCACTGGTTAGGATTCTCCTTACACTTATCATTGGGAAGAATCCCCCCTTACAGATAAATTAAAAGATCATTGTTGTCAGTGCTAACTCACCTTGGGGTTCCAGAAAAGCCCAGTTGAGAAAGGCTGGCTTAGGTCTTCAAAGATGTTATTGCAACTAACCTCCTACGAGCCTGAAGATACAGATACAGTATATGATGAAAATAGTACACAAGCAGAAGGTACCTTCATTGAAAATTCCAGTGCAGTTGAAATTATATACAAAATTACAAAATTATATATATATATATATATATATATATATATATACAAATTTTACAAGACGTGCAGAACGGAAAAATTTGTTAAATTTCAGATAGATTTATTTTGCTACTAACTTTGTTTTATTGATTCATTTCGGAATTCGTTTTGTTTAGTTAAATTTTATTTTGTTTATTTATTTAACGAATTCCAAATTTTCGGAACAATTCAGATTGGTTGAACAAGCATTGGCTGATTCGAATTCTGTGTCAAGAATAGCTGGTTGTTAAGCAGCGGGTCAAGAAGCCGGCTGCCGCGTCCTTAAAAACTGATGACTGTCAGCGGGCTTCCCCACTGAGAGCTGAAATGTAACCAAAAATTCGTCTGTCTAATTTTGACCCTTCTTGTAAAACTCTGATCTGACATGCCTTTCAATCTCCATTTTCAGTGACCCTTGCGGGCCCCTTCACACCTATAGGTGTATATAAAGATGCTTGCAGCCAGGGCCGCTGATAAGCCAGGCCCTGTTGTACCAGGCTTGGCGTCCTCAGCTCAGCAGGAAGGAGAGGGGGGCCTGGGCAGCCTCACAGACAGCGCAGACAAAAAACAAAACAAAAACAGGCTTTATAAATTACACCCCCGCTCAGCCGCTCCTACTAGCTTGGGGGGGTGTATTATTGCTATTTTGCAGGCCCCTCCTCTCTGATTATGTGGTGGTGGGAGTATGTGCAGTGCATTCCGCACCCGCTCTGCTGCTTAAAGTCCTGGCTGCCAGCCTGCAGCTGCTGTCCATTTCCTGCTGAGCTCTGATGAAGAAGGGACGTGCCCTTCGAAACGCGTAAGCCGGTAGTGAGGCCTGTATGTCCATCTAAGACCTTTGGGAGGCTTCACTCATCACTACAACCGCGTGCTGCTATTTGCTGCTCGAGGTTTACGGCACCTGATTTTACAACTGCTTGTGAGTTATTTCTTTTATCATTTTTATTCAATAAATTTTACAAAAGATAATGCACATGGCTGGTGCGCCCCTCTCTCTTTTTATTTCGCTGTCCATTTCCTTCCCTGGCGGAGCGATCTTCCTCCGCTCAGCGAGATGGAGAGTGAGAGGTGCACCAAACATAGTGGTAAAGAAATCTGCTTTTCTCGATCGGTCAGACATGGTGCGTGCCTGAGAAGGAGCTAGTGTCAAATGAGGGGAGAGATGTCATTATAGGAAACATCTCTGGGACAAGGAAAAACCCTGAACAGTGTTTTGAATCTCCTGTATGCTATCTGTAGAACGCATGTTATTTGTCCCTTTTGTCCAAACTCTTGCAACTGTGATCCGCCATCGCTAAGTAAGGGGATCCCCAGTGGAGTACTCACGGTTATGGAATGAGAAATGGATGGGGTTTTGTGTGTCTAGATATAGGAGCTGCTATAACTCTGAGTGCTGACTGTGTTCCTGTGGCTGTGTCTCAAAGTAAATGACAGCATGAGTGCAGCAACATGTTGCATACGTTTTTGACGTAAGAGATGGCCAGGAAGGAGTCAGCTGTGACATGTGACTCTGTTACCTCATCCTCCACAGACTAAGTGTAAACTGGAGGAGTAAAAATGCCTCTGTCTGTTTTCGTACTGAAGAATAACTTTAAAAATGTGATGCTGGCTGTTTCCATCTTGCTTGTGGGCATGTGAAGCCCACAAGCATTGATTTCCTGGATGCGGTGAATGCTGTTCATTCACAGCTTGTTCACAAGCATCATCATTGTTCCCGCACTGAATCTTGGGAAGCCTGACACTAAGCTCCCAGGAGACAGTGCAGCGCCGGGGAAAGGCAATAAACATGCCTACTCCCATGGGAGGAGAGACAGGAAGTGCCACAATAAAGTACAATATAAAGGTAATTACAGCAATAAAAAAATTTTTCGTGCGGCATTTGAACATCTATGCAATTAACTGAAAGGGGTAAGATTAAGTCAAAAATTTGAGTGGAACCCCGCTTTAAGAAGGAAATTTACAACCCACATATGAGATTATCAGAGTGCCTTTTAACCACTGTGTCTATACAGCTGCATAGATCTTTCTGTCAGCTATAAATCACCTTAATCAGAACCATTCACAGTTTAAAATGTAATGGGATTAGATATGTGGTCTGGGTGAAGGAATGCCGTGTATAACACACTTTGTGTCTTCCAGCCGCCATGTTTGTTCTGCAGCTGTACTGACTCACCTTCACGAGGCCAGTCCTCTGATTTCGTTCTTCTGTTCAGCATGTGTGGCTAGAAATAGCTCCTGCCAATTTTACCCAGACTGTGTCACTTGGGTCTGAAATTAACTGGTTTCTGAAGAAATGCAAAAGAAGAGCAATGAGGTCTTCGCATGAGTCAGTCCTGTTTATTTCTCCTATGCACTTTTTTTACCCTTCAATACTACATTTATCTTATTAGTTCTCAAGTTGCTTGTGGTCTATTTTCTGTGTACTCTCATAAAGTGGTAATTTACCAACGCTGAAAATGATTGTAAACCTTTTTTTTTTTCAATTACCAAACATATACTTACCTCCACTGTGCAGTTCGTTTTGCAGAGTGTGGCCCCAAACCTCATCCGGCGCTGTGGCTCCTCCACGCATCGGTAGACCCCCTGGAAGAAGTGCTCTCCCTCGGGGTTACCCTTGTGGGCTCGCTCCCAGACTCGGCCCCGCCCCCCGGGTCACTGGATTTGATTGACAGCAGCAGGAGCCAATGGCTGCACTGCTATCAACTTATTCAATCAAGAGCCGAGAACCCCGGGCAGAGAAGGTGAGCGCATCTCCGCCGAGGGAACGAACGGGCTCAGGTGAATAAAAGGGGGGGGGGCTGGGGGCTGGTCACCGTCAGAAGTTGTTTCACTTTAATGCATAGGATGCATTAGGTGAAAAAACACGAGGGTTTACAACTCCCTTATGTTACACAGGTGAGAGCAGCCTTCGGTCAGTGGGGACCGAGCAGCGAGTCGGGGGCCGAATAGAGGGACCATCAAACCAAGCGACTCCTGCGGGGAGAGCACTACATTTACAAAGCACTGCTCAGCCCAACTTTGTCTTTGCAGCTTAGGGGGGTTGGTTGGGGACAGTAAAATCACAGATTACACTTGCAGTTGTTGGCTAAGCCTTTGTGTTTCCACTGAACACATCAAAGCGCTGCTAGCGTTTTCACTGAGCACCAACGCACCATTTGTTATTGTGTAGTTTTTTTTTAATGCTATAGCTACAACCCTCTTATCACACTAATGCCCCATACACACGGTCGGACTTTGTTCGGACATTCCGACAACAAAATCCTAGGATTTTTTCCGACGGATGTTGGCTCAAACTTGTTTTGCCTACACACGGTCGCACAAAGTTGTCGGAATTTCCGATCGACAACCACGCGGTCACGTAGACCACGTACAACGAGACTAGAAAAGGCCTGTTCAGAACCAAGTGTGGCACCCTTTGGGCTCCTTTTGCTAATCTCGTGTTAGTAAAAGTTTGGTGAGAGACGATTCGCGCTTTTTCAGACTCGTGGCTTTCAGACCGTTTTCTGCCGTTCAGTTTGTGCTTAAGGGTTTGTATCTGCTCTTCAGTGCGTGCAGTCAGTTCGTATCAGAGTTTTCTGTGT
Source organism: Lithobates septentrionalis (assembly GCA_037952835.1). Classification (NCBI taxonomy): domain Eukaryota; kingdom Metazoa; phylum Chordata; class Amphibia; order Anura; family Ranidae; genus Lithobates; species Lithobates septentrionalis. The sequence goes on along the minus strand of JBBDGP010000755.1, from coordinate 1,485,334 downwards.
GATCTTGCCTGCTCGTTGCTGTTTTTCAGGTCGCTCTTCACAGGCCTTGCCGTTCTTCAGTGCGTTCTGTTACTTCGTTCTGAGCAGCCGACCGTTTTCTAGCCATGTTTCGTATGCGTACTTCTCATAGAGTTCGTGCTGTGCGGGGGCTTGGTGTTGGGTTCCTGACCTTGACACAAGTCCAGTCCATGAACAGGGTGGGGAGGAGTTCATGGACCAAGAATTGGTTGCTTCAGCGTGACCAGTTCTGTCACATGCCTTTGCTCCGTGAGATCCGTGAGAATAATCCTGATGATTTCAGGAACTTTCTCAGGATGACGGACCCCGTGTTTCACCGTTTGTTGGCTTCGCTGACCCCTTATATTAGCAGGCAGGATACCTGCATGAGGCAAGCCATCACTCCGGAGCAGAGGTTGGTCGCTACCTTGCGGTATTTGACCACAGGGAGAAGCCTGCAGGACTTGAAGTTCTCAACAGGCATCTCCCTCCAGGCTCTTCTTTGTGGACATTTACTGCTTGTGTTTGTTTGAGCTGACCCTGACAGAAATGTGTGGAGTCCATAAAATGGCGTGATTGTGTAACCTTATACAAAGCACTGTTGTCTGTTATTTACTAAATGCAAAGACACTTTTCACTACAAGTGCACTTGCAACTGCACTGAAACTGCACTTGTAGTGCAAAGTGGATTAGCCCTTAGGAAATAACCCCCATTTTCTCATAAAACAACAATTACATCACCCCAAAAATGTTGTAGCGTTGAGACAATAATCCACACATTCTTGATGAACAATCTTTTTAATACCAGCACAATCACATGTGCATTTACCAAAAGGTTTTTCTGACAAACCGACATGTTTGTTGTATAACAATTTTTGTGGTGTCATTATCCAAAATCAAAATGTGCATTTTATAGAAAACAGGCCTGTGTAAAACCAACAAGAAAGACACAAATCTTGATCTTACAAAGTTCACATTTGGTAGAACCTGAAGTCTATATCAGACATGAGTATTTAGGAACTGTGTTTGATATAGCATTCAGATGGGGGGAAATCACCCCTGGAAAAGCCAAATTTGGAAGATGCACACAAATTTCACAATGTCAACATGTGCTATCTGCCATCACGGGGGATCAAGGGACGTATTTTGGGGGTGAAAGCCCTTCCTCACCGCTACTTTATTATTGAGGAAGGGGTTGCACCCCCAAAACGCGTCCATTGATCTCCCGTGATGGCAGATAGCCCATGTTGACACACTGTGTGCATCCTCCAAATTTCGCTTTGGGAAAAATCACAAAAACATTTAGCACATTGTAGCACACAAAAGAAGAAAGTGATTTGGAGGGGCTTTAAACTCGCCCCAAAACATCAATGATGTTTTTATATTTTGGAATAACATCATTGATGTTTTGATTGATAATTTCCAATTGTAAATTACACCCCATGATCTCCCCGATCAGGATCTGGGCACTTTCGGATGTGAAAGGATCTGGATCCACAACCTCACGATCACCTAAAAAGAGAGGAAACACAAAATAAATTTGGTTTAAAAAAAATGCCGCCATCCATCTCTTATGTGAGCCTGTGGTTGCAGACACTCACCTGTTGTGGTGACTAGTTCCACCACGTCTTCTTCCTCCTGCTCAGATTGTGTTGGGGGGATTTCACCTTCTTCCAGAGGGGGGGGGGCTCTGGTCTCCTCGGATGAGGGGTGTCCTCCGAGTCTTTTCTCCCCTATGTAAAACCTAAATGGTATAATTAGCACACAGATATTTGATGGCAGAACTATAAAGATGAAACATTGCTTGGAAGTGGGGTACAGTTATCTATTTTAGCAGAGTTCCAAGATGTAATTTTATTAGTGTCCTTTGTCAAGCTGCAATACTTTACCTGTTTGGTACAAGCTTCACAGATGGAGACCTCCCCTATAGTATACACTGGAGCACCTGTGTGGCCCCCTAATAAAAATGGTGTTCTTGTGTCCCACACTAGTGCTCCAGTGTCCAGATGTGAAAACAGCTGCTCAGTGTCCTCTCCTTACACAGAATCTAGTTTGCATTTCATTCTAGTAACAAAGCCATCTACACAACCCAATTCTTTGAAGACAAGTATAGGGCCTCAAAATGGTGGCCAAATGCATATGGGCTAAACAATGGTATTTTAGAGTCCGAAAGAAAAATGTGTGATCCGAACGAATAACGTGCCCATGAACATGAAAGTTGCCATTTTAAACTGTACAACAGTTCCTAAAAGCACATGGAGCAGCACGAACGTAATAAACACAAGAACAATAGGAACACAGCACAACTACTTACTTTTTTGCAGCACTCTCCGGATCTTTCTGTACTGCTCATGTTCTCTAAATTTGAGGTCCGACCACCGCTTCCTGAGCTGATCTTTCAATCGTCGTACCCCGAAATTCCGGTGCAGACTCCTGACCACTTTCGCCATGATCTTGGCCTTTCTGACATTGGGGTTGGGGTAAGGCCCATACTTCCCGTCATAGTCGGCCTTCTTCAGGATGTCCACCATCTCCAACATCTCCCCAAAGGACATATTTGAGTCCTTTAATCTCCTTCTGGATCGGGACGTTTCAGGCTCCAGCCTTTCCTCCTCCTCCTCCTCGTTGCTACAGTTAGCACGCACCTGCTGTCTATCCGCCATGTGCTCTTCCCCCACTGCGCCGAACGAAAAGGGGCGGGGAATAGGCTAGAAAGAACGTCAGGGGCGGGCGGAGTTATGCGCAGTGTGTATAAAGCATAACACGCGCACGTCTTACGTACGATCTGTGAGCGGAGGAAGGAGCATCGGAGACGCCGATCGTACTAACGAAGGTAAGATCTAAACTTGGGCCTATACTGCTTCGAAATGGAAGCCTATATTGTAACAAGATTAGGGGAGTTTGGCCTGACATTAGGGTTTGTCTTGTGTTGTGTCTTGCAGAGAAAATGGATGGGTTTCAACGACCACAATTTCCTGCCCCTGTTTATTGACAAGTACAGGGAGCTGCCCTGTCTGTGGCAGGTCAGACACCCCCATTATAACCACAAACAGAAGAGGCAGGCAGCGCTGGAGAAACTGCTGGAGTTGGTAAAGCCGGTGGTCCCCACAGCAACCATCCCCTATTTAAAAGCTAAAATTGGTGGCCTGAGGAGCACATATCTGAGGGAGCGCAAGAAGGTCACAGATTCCCAGAGGTCCGGAGCTGCAGCAGATGACGTTTATGTCCCCAGGCTGTGGTACTACGAGAGACTGCGATTTCTGTCAGACCACACTGAGGTCAGGGAATCCCTCACTACTCTTCCTTCCACGCTTCCTTCCATACCAGCTGAGGCTTCCGATGTCCAACCTGGGCCTTCCTGCCAGGAAGAAGTGGAGGAGCCCAGCTGGAGTCAGGTATAGCATTCCTCTACAGATTTCTGGGCAATAAATAAATCATGTTTATTAGATGTTATTATTGATCACTAATTAGTTACATAGTAGGTGAGGTTGAAAAAAGACACAAGTCCAACCTATGTGTGTGATTATGTGTCAGTATTACATTACATATCCCTGTATATTGCGGTCATTCAGGTGATTATCTAATAGTTTCTTGAAGCTATCAATGCTCCCCGCTGAGACCACCGCCTGTGGAAGGGAATTCCACATCCTTGCCGCTCTTACAGTAAAGAACCCTCTACGTAGTTTAAGGTTAAACCTCTTTTCTTCTAATTGTAATGAGTGGCCACGAGTCTTATTAAACTCTCTTCTGCGAAAAAGGAACTGACATCCAAGACGCTAAGTTTACCAGAACGAACTGTCCCATGTCGGAATTTCTTCTGAGCATGCGTGGCACTTTGTGCGTCGGAACAGGCCACACACGGTCGGAATTGACGCGATCGGATTTTGTTGTCGGAAAATTTTATCTCCTGCTGTCCAACTTTGTGTGTCGGAAAATCCGATGGAAAATGTCCGATGGAGCCCACACGGTCGGAATTTCCGACAACACGCTCCGATCGGACATTGTCCATCGGAAAATCCGACCGTGTGTACGGGGCATTACACCCTGTGAGCTGTAGATCACAAATTATTTTAGGGGTTCTCAGTACCCTAAAATTGTTTTCAAGGGTTCTGAAGCATAAAAAGGCTGTATTATATACATTGAGTGTCATTTTACCCACTTCCCCGGAAGCCCCGGAAGGTTTTACCCCCTTTAATTACCAGGCCATTTTTTGCGATACGGCACTGCGTTTAACTGACAATTGCGAGGTTGTGCGACGCTGTACCCAAATAAAATCTATGTCCCTTTTTCCCACAAATAGAGCTTTCTTTTGTTGGTATTTGATCACCTCTGCTGTTTTTATTTTTTGCGCTATAAACAAAAAATGAGCGACAACTTTGAAAAAAAAAACAATATTTTTTACTTTCAGCTATAAAACGCATCCAATTAAAAAAAAATGTAAAAAAAACTAATTCCTTCATCAATTTAGGCCAATATACATTCTGCTACATATTTTTGGTAAAAAAAAATCCCAATAAAGCGTATATTAATTGGTTTGCGCAAAAGTTATAGTGTCTACAAACTATATATTTAATATATATATATATATATATGTATATATATATATGTATATATATATTTTATGGCGTTTTTATTTATTGATTTTTTTCCTAGTAATGGCGGCGATCAGCAATTTTTAGCGGCACTGCAACATTCCGGCAGATAAATCGGACACCTGACACTTTTTAGGGAACCAGTGACATTATTACAGTGATCAGTGCTAAAAACATGCAGTTACTGTACTAATGACACTGGCAGGGAAGTGTGTCCCTAGGGGGTGCTTGCTAACTGTGTAGGGGATGGTCTGACTGGGTGAAGACAGAGATCTATGTTCCTTTTTAGCAGAAACACAAGATCTCTATCTTCTTCCCTGTCAGAGCGGTGATCTGCCTTGTTTACGGGTGGCCCGCTGATTGGCTCTGTTCAATCAGCGCGTGTGGGCGCCCCCAGTGTCTATTGCATGAAATGACGTACAGGTATGCCGTTTCGCATAATAGAGCCGACCTGCCGCAGTACATTTTATTTATTTATTTCTGGTACTTATATAGGACCGTCAATTTACGCAGCACTTTACACATATATATTATACATTCACATTAGTCCCTACCGTTAAGGAGCTTACAATCTAAGGTTCCTAACTCACATTCATATACACATACTAGGGCCAATTTTAGACAGGTGCCAATTAACCTACCAGCATGTCTTTGGAGTGTGGGAGGAAACCGAAGTACCGGGAGGAAACCTACGCAGGTACAGGGAGAAAAGGGGAAACTCCAGGCAGGTAGTGACGTGCTTGGGATTTGAACCAGTGACCCTTTTTTGCTGCTAGTTGAAAGTGCTAACCACTACACCACTGTGCAGTACCTCTGCTGTAGGTAGTCGGGAAGGGGTTACTAAGACTGGAATAGATTAAATCTAAAGCAGCTGTGCATGGCAACCAATCAGCTTCTAACGTTCATATTTAAAGCTTAACTGAACAAGATGATTAATTATGTAGCCGCCCTGTACTTTAATGGATGTCTAAATTATCCTTCCTGGGTGGTAACTAACCTGGGACAATTGCTTGCTGCAGTTCCCTATGGTTGCCACTAGGTGTCACTGATGCCTAGGGTTATAGTTATGGTGCTCAGCAAGTCTTTTGCACACTGGTAGAGGTTATAAAAGTGCAGGGAGTGGCCTGATAAGCTCTCCCTTCCCCAGGCCTTGGCCTGGGGAGGACGTGTTCAGAGTTTGTGCAGTGTAGGTAGGGTTGCCACCTGTCCAGGATTCCCCCGGACAGTCGAGGTTTTGAATCATGTGTCCGGGTTTGTCTGCTCAAACCCGGACACATTATTCAGACCAGGCCATGGCTCCCCAAGAAACCGAGATAGTCATACAAAAATGTTGCCGTCCGGGAGCTGCGGGCAGGTTTGGCATCACTGAACAGTGGGGAGATGATGTCAGCAAGAGCAATTTGGCCACACCCACTGTTTGCTATGGTGTGCTCTGCGCTCCACATTACTACTCTGCTTGGGGCACCCAAATGTGTCCCAGGTCTTTTATAATCCTATAGTGTTTACTGCAAAAAAACTAATAAATTGCCCTGTGCCACAAAATGTTCAGGTTTGGCATGAAGAAAAAAGGTGGCAACCCTAAGTGTAGGTCTGAGCCCTATGGGCCTAATACAGGTTTAGCTGAGTGGCCCTGTCTGGTAGAAGAGGGCACACGCTGGTACAGGAAAGCCCAAAGGATGTCTACTGTCGGAGAATCCTGGCCCTGTCTTCAAGTAATAGAGTTTGGAAGCCTGGTTCCTACTGGATACCTAACCCTAACTTGCTGTCAGCTGGAGCAATAAACATTCTAAATCATCGGCCAAGTTATTGGTGCCCTTCCTTGTCATGTAACGCACTCCACTGTAGCCATGGATCCACCCAGAGGTAAATGCTAGTCATTCCCTTCTCAAGGCGAGTCTGCTTGCTTTCTTGTCCCCATGCAGGAGGGGTGCTATAGTTACTATGCACAGCTTCTCCAGATTCTGTATGCTCCATCTCATTACCTACTTCTAACTAACTCGGCAAGAACTTTCATGAATTAACTGACTATACTGCTGCCATCTACTGGCCACTGCCTAATATTGAACACATATACACAAATGAGTTCATGTTTACAAGATATTTTTATTATTGATTTTAGCTGGTTCTACTAAAAGTTAGTTAAGGCAATTAGCAGTGTTTATGGTAATTATCGTACACTTAGTTTATAGTTCTTATACTCAAACTGAAAGTCACCTCTGGGACCTCTGCCGGGTTAGCCCCCCCCAATATCAAAATTTTTGAAAAAAATCGTATGCAGTTTGTTAGATTTTTGTTAGATCAACCATTATTTGCGTTCAATCTCACACAATAGAAGCAATATTAACAGTTATTTGCTAGGGTGGGGGAACCCCTCATCAGTCCCCCCTTATCAAAAAATTTACCAAACAGCTATTTTGTAAGCTATTTGTTAGATCCGGTAAGATCAAGTGGTTTTAACATTAGAGCTCACATAATTAGAGACTTATTAGGTGATTAATGAGGGGGTTGCCCCCCCTTATCAAATTTTCTGGCCAAAAATCATTCAGGCTAATAGATATTCATTAGATTCGGTAAGATCAAGTGGTTTTAACGTTAGATCTCACATAATTTCAGAGATATTTCACATAAAAGTAGAGATATTAGGTGGTACATAAGGACAGGTTTGTCCCCCACATGCAATTTTCTGGCCAAAAAATAATCTAGGCTAATAGATATTCGTTAGATCTGGTAAGATCAAGTGGTTTTTATGTTAGATCTCACATAATTTCAGAGAGATATTCCACATAAAAATAGAGATATTAGGTGGTACAGAAAGCACATCCATCTTCAACCATTTCTGGATGGTCTCTGGAACCGTCTTTGGATGGTTCTTCAGCGGGTGCCTGTAGTCTCTCCTCACACCTCCATTCACCTCCCTGCCTCATATTGATCTCTCCTCAGAACAACAAGCTTAAGGCCTCTTTCACACTGACGATCCGTTCAGGTCCGCCTGTCAGTTTTTTAGGCGGATCTGAACGGACACTCCATAGACCTCTATGGAGCGTCGGATGTCAGCGGTGACATGTCCGCTGACATCCGACCCGCTCCGATCCGAAAAAGTGTGACGGAGGAAAAACCGACTTTTCCATCCGTCTGTGGATCGGATGACGACGGACTCTACGGTCCGTCGTCATCCGATCCACCATAGGGGAGAGCGGCGCTCTGACAGGTCCATCGCTGCACAGAGTGCAGCAATGGACCTGTCATCTGCCTGCTCAGCGGGGATCGACGGAGCGATCCCCCGCTGAGCAGATCGGGCTCCTTACACGGACACGTCTGTGTGAAGGAGCCCTAAGTCTTTAGCTAGCCTCCCCTTCTTGCAAAGCAGGCTGGGCTTGGTAGTTTCACCCCCTGAAAAAATCAATTGGGTCGTTTTGTGATGAGACTTCAAGTACCGTGGTCCTCTGCTGCTGCCTGATTGGCTCCCTCTCCCTGCCAATAGGGACACAGAGAAAAGAGCATAGCGAGCAGATGCCTGCAAGTGAGCGCCGCTCGTCACTTAAGGAAGAGGAAAGGGAGAAATCCCCCACAACTGACAGGCGTTCTCTCCCTCAGCGAGTGCTGGTGTCAGTGTCTATTCAGTCCGGCGGTCACTGGCAGAAGGTGTGGGACCACGGGTGACAGAGCAGCCCCCACTACACAGTCCCCCCACCAAAGAACCTTTGGTCCACCAAAGGAGGTAAAGAGTCTATGACCGGTTACATGCTTTTGATATACACATGGAAAAAAAAAACAGTTTAGTGTGTCTGCATAAAACCCTGGCAGAGGAACATCCCACCAATTAGCATAGGAGGGAAGGTTGTCCTACCTACAGGCCACCTTAACTGGAATGGCCCAGATAGATGTGCCAGGGGGCGAGTTGGGATTGTCCACCACCAAATCTGCGGTGGAAGGGTCAGTTGCTTCAAGAGTCCTTTTTGCTATGAGAATGCTTTCACCCAAAGTATTATATGTTAGTCTTTTGGGTGGGTGAATAACCCTTCGCTCTCCCTGTTCTTTAGGTTCTGGGGTTACAGACACACTGGTCTCTTCTTCTTCCTGCATATCAGCTTCAGCTTCCTTCTCAATGAAGGATGGAAAGTCTTCGGGGTCTGTTGTCAGCAGGGAAGATTGAGGATCTTATAACACTTCAAAAGGACTTTGAGGTACAAACTCAGGAGCCTCTGGCACGAGAGTCACCTCAGTCACCTTGGGAGGAGAAGAAAATGGGGGAGGCAGGCCCTGGCATTTGAGAGGGCCACAGACAATCTCTCTTCATCCTCGCTGTTTTCATCTTCAGCAAGGGGTACAGACTGAGATCTAGTCACTGGTCAGGATCTTTGAGAGGCCGTGGGTGTGGACTGTAAATCTGGCTGTGGCAGCACATGAACTGCTTCTGACTGAGGCAACAGATTGCGATGCCAAGTCTTCAGCGGAAAAACACAAGGGGGGGGGGCGCCTCGGGGTGTAGTAGGTAAACCAATTTATTAAAAAAGAAAATGTGCTAACAACTCACATTTGGATGAATAAAAAACAGCATGTGATAAAAGCATGATCCATCATGAGAGGGGTCCGTCAAATCGGTCACAAGCGTCTCCTTCATCAAGCTTGATGAAGGAGCGCGGCTACCGTGACATCGTAGCCCGTACGCTCAGGAAACGCGTCGCTTACCAGTGACGTCACAGCTCCGCACCTGCCTTCCACCAGCGTTCCAGGCCTCACTTTGAATTCCATCACCACCGTGGCCGGCTTTAGCGGTGTACAGCAAGCCACACGCACGGCAGCCAGCAGAGACGCTTGTGACCGATCTGACGGACCCCTCTCATGATGGATCATGCTTTTATCACATGCTGTTTTTTATTCATCCAAATGTGAGTTGTTAGCACATTTTCTTTTTTAATAAATTGGTTTACCTACTACACCCAGAGGCGCCTCCCCCCCTTTGTGTTTTTCCTTCAGATCTTGGAGCTTGGTTTCAGTTCTTTTTGGAAGGCAGCCCTTGGGGTGGACCCTATACTATCAGTCTGCTTCCTCATGACCCCCACATAGACTGTTATGGACTAAATACAACATGTATATTTATAGTAACTACAAGAAAAAAGACCTCTCCTGCGCTCAGGTGTCCATGAACTGGATATGTGGTGCAGCCACCTATAGAAGTAATGCCTAGCGTCTTGCAGCCCTCATTTGAACAATGGGTATTCAAGCTATAAAAAACAGAAAAGAAAGAGGGCGCACCAACCTAGTGCATTACCACTGGTAAACTTTAATGCAGCATAAAAACAGTAAAAATTATACTCACAAACGAGCTAGTATAAATAGCTTTCAAAAGGGCGCAAAAGCACTGTTTCTGTGGATCGACACCCCAGGACCTGTTGCCGAGAGGATATGACCAGCGCAAATGGCTGATGGCTTACGCGTTTCGGGGGAGCACCCCTTTCTTCAGAGCCTAAGCGGGCAATGGTTGGTCTCTCGAATTGCTCTCTCTATAAATGTATGTGCCTGTGTCTACCCCACCCAATTAGTGACGACGCCCCCTCCCACAGGTATTAGGCACCACCCACCCATTCGGGTTAACCCTCTCTATCCCATCCCTCTGAGTGTGATTCCCCGTTTGTTAGCCAAAATATAGAGGGCAAACATCACTCAATGTAATCTGCTAAAGAGATAATGGTAGTGGTAATACTAGTATAAAAAGAAATTGATTAATTGAAAAAATAAATAGATATAAAAAGATATAAAGTATATAGAAACACTGGACCAGTAGGTCAATTCCACTCTCACCATATGCTATGTGCAACAGGGCAGGGGAAGAGGGATTGGGTGCGCCAAAACGAAGACATCTCTTTTTCATGCAGCTCTAATTGTGTCCCCATGCCCCCGATCTACTGGGGTGAATGATGCCGGGCTCCTCCGGCTCCCAGGAGCCCTAATGGTGCCGCATGCCATGTGTGGAACGCACGCTATTCAACAGGCCGGGAAGTGCGGGCGTACCTGCGTTCCACCCGCAACTTCCGGCCGATCGTGGTGTCATTACCCCCTCCTCCACATGCATCAGAGGTCACTGTGCTCCAGGAACACGGTCCGGAAGCGTGGGTGTGTTTGCGTTCCACCCACTGCTTCCGACCGTCAACCTGTGGTGAATGATGCGCGCGCATCTCAGTACGGCCGCGCGCTCTCTACCAATCGCTCCACTACCAACATTATCAACATTATCATCATTGGCAGAGGCGCGATCTGGCAAAGCAGGACAGTCCGCGTTCTGGCGAGGACTACTAGCAGTGCTCAACCCACCTTTTCTCTAAAGAAACATTGATGGGAAATGGAGGGGAAAAGGAATGTATATTTTAAAAACGTAATTAATTAATTAAAGGAAAAAAAAAAAAAAAATTTAATTAAAGAAAAAAAAAAAAATATATATATATATATATATATATATATATATATATATATATATATAAAAATATATATATATATAATAAAAAAATATAGACTGATTGGTGATACCAACACCTATGAGAGACTTACTTGGGATCCCACAGTTAACTATAACATGGAATTAAAAGCGCTTCTGGATAAAGCATTATCAGATCAAGTCCTGACCAAAAACGAGTACTACTTTTTGTATTCCAAGCACCCAGTGGTCCCCCACTTCTACCATATCCCAAAGATACACAAAGATATGGAGAAGCCCCCAGGAAGACCGATTATAGCAGGGATTGACAGCCTGACTAGCAATCTGGGCAATTATATCGATTACTTTCTCCAGGGATTGGTAGTTAACCTGCCATCATACATCAAGGACTCAGGCCATGCTCTAGAGGTACTTAGTGCTTATACTTGGGAGCAGGGCTATAGATGACTATCACTCGATGTGACATCTCTATACACCTCTATCCAGCATGAGTTCGGTCTTAGAGCTATCGAATATTATATAGCAGAAGCACACGTATTTGATCCCAGGCAAGCTCGTTTCATTTATGAATGTATCGAGTTCACTTTGACCCACAATTACTTCACTTTCTTGGACAGGCACTATAGGCAGATAAGGGGTACAGCTATGGGTGCAAGGTTTGCCCCTAGCTATGCGAACCTGTTCATGGGTTATTGGGAACTCAACCACATTTGGGCCAATAACCCCTATGGGAAGAACCTGGTGTTGTACTCGCGGTACATAGACGATATTCTTATCATCTGGAGTGGTACCGATGAGGAGCTGAAAGGATTTCTTGCACATTGTGCAGGAAACCCATATGGGATTTCCTTTACCCATGTGGTGGATGACAAGTCCCTGGTTTTCCTGGACCTAGAGCTACAGGTGGACGACACTGGGACCATCTTCTCAAAAACCCACTTTAAACCGAGCGCCGGGAATTCATATCTCCACGCCCGGAGTCACCATCACCCTAGATGGATTAGGAATGTCCCCTTTGGCCAGTTTTGCAGGCTTAGGCGAACCTGCACACTGAAGCAAGATTATGAAGAACAGAGCCTCATCCTTAAGAATAAGTTCAAGGAAAAGGGCTATGAAGAGGAGCATATTGAGGAGGCATTCCAAAAGTACCTTGTGTTGTACGACAACACTTGTGTTGGCGAAGAAGAAAAAAAGATAAACCCACATGTGGACGAACAACCACAAGTACGGTTTTGCACTAGGTACAATAACAAGGCCCCCATAATACAAAAAATCCTCAAAAAGAATTGGAGAATCCTTGAATCAGATCCCATCTTAAAGACAAGCCTTCCTTCGCATCCTAATTTGGTCTTTAGGAGACCGAAGGACCTTAGGAGCATCATTGCCCCTAGTAGGATAAGAAAACAAAGAAATGGAGGACTCAGCAGCACCTGGAGTACAATTTTTGACCAGAAGGGCAGTTACAGATGTGGGAGCAGCAACTGTGGGAACTGCGTGCATATGTGCCACAGAAAGAAAGAAGTCTTTGGAACAGACGGTAGGGTCCACAAGATTAAGCAGTTCATCAACTGCGGTACCCCGTATGTTATCTATGGTCTCCTGTGCCCCTGTGGCCTCCTCTATGTTGGACGGACATCAAGAGTTATGAGGATAAGAATGAACGAGCACAGGAGTAGTATCCTGACAGAAAAGAATAACTACTCAATACCGAAACATTTCAAAGAAACCCACAGTAGCAGTACAGAGGGCCTCAAAGTGTTCGGCATAGAAGCAATGCCGAGCGACCTAGATAGTGGTAAAAAATATCAAATGCTGTGTAGTAGAGAGGCCTTCTGGATATTTTCCCTAGGAACTTTGGCCCCGAAAGGTCTGAACGAGGAAATTGAACTACACAATGTAGCATAATTCCTTCAGTTCCCGTCCAAGCTTTCGAGCCATTGTTAACATCAGTTAGAGAATTCTGATGTGACTTCTCTAGTGTGTCCTTCGCCTCCACTATGTTGGTAGGGGCTCACTCTTGGGGTTTATGGGATGCACTAAGGTCAAGGACTAGGAATTGGGTAGACCATTTGGCAGGTGTAGTAATAGGTTTTAGCCGTTAGGTATTTGTCTAGAAGCTAGTTATTAGGTTTAGGTTGTGGTTGGTTTTAGATAGTTGCCTATTGGCCTATTTGACTACATGATGTACTTTTTGTAATTTTATGTAATTTACCGCCAATGTAATTTACCGCCATTGGAGTTTATTGTCTATTCCCACCAGATGCTAGCGGGCAATGGTGCCTCTCTTTCTCTCTCTCTCTTGTTTATGGTATGCCGGTCCGCAGAGGTATCTTCCAGGGTATATGCTGAGGTGATGGTTACCACTGTCATTTGGCACAGTATGATGTATTATTATATGGTTTATATACATATTTGTCACTATATTTTTTTTATATATAATTTACATCCACATGGAGTGGGGTGCAGCCTTTCAGTAGGAACACTCTATTGCTGTGTCTAATGGCGATTAATATTGGTATAGGCTGATGGGGTTCAGTATTCACGTTGAGATCTCATATGTATTTTTAGTATTTTATACTATGAACTATTTATCATTTTATAATCCTTCCTCCTCTAGACTAATATCGTGCTGATATCATGACGACTAATTGTTATGGACTTCCATGTGTTGTTTTTTTAACATTAAGTATATTATATGTTATATTTTAATCTATGAATTTTATGGATATATGATTTACTGTACCTTGGAGGGATACTTCTGCGGACTCCTAACAATTTTACATTATGATCAACATATAGGCTTGGATTCCATTTTCCATTATCCCCTTTTTTCCACTTCCTTATTTGGGAATCGAGATTTACATTATAATATTTTCAATTCTATTTAATTTATTTTTATTTTTTTTATTATTTGCATTATTAAATTTGTTTTTTTACATTTTTTAATAATTTTTTTTTTATATTATTATTAATTTTTTTTTATAATTTTTTTTTTTTTATTATATATTTTATATTTATTTATTTTTTTAATTATTATTTTTTTAATTTTTTTTTTATTATATATATATATATATATTTTTTTTTTTGTATATATATATATTTTTTTCTTTAATTCATTTTTTTTTTTTTCCCTTTAATTAATTAATTAATTACGTTTTTAAAATATACATTCCTTTTCCCCTTCATTTCCCATCAATGTTTCTTTAGAGAAAAGTGGGTTGAGCACTGCTAGTAGTCCTCGCCAGAACGCGTCCTGTCCTGCTTTGCCAGATCGCGCCTCTGCCAATGATGATAATGTTGATAATGTTGGTAGTGGAGCGATTGGTAGAGAGCGCGCAGCCGTACTGAGATGCGCGCGCATCATTCACCACAGGTTGACGGTCGGAAGCAGTGGGTGGAACGCAAACACACCCACGCTTCCGGACCGCGTTCCTGGCGCACAGTAACCTCTGATGCATGTGGAGGAGGGGGTAATGACGCCACGATCGGCCGGAAGTTGCGGGTGGAACGCAGGTACGCCCGCACTTCCCGGCCTGTTGAATAGCGTGCGTTCCACACATGGCATGCGGCACCATTAGGGCTCCTGGGAGCCGGAGGAGCCCGGCATCATTCACCCCAGTAGATCGGGGGCATGGGGACACAATTAGAGCTGCATGAAAACGAGATGTCTTCGTTTTGGCGCACCCAATCCCTCTTCCCCTGCCCTGTTGCACATAGCATATGGTGAGAGTGGAATTGACCTACTGGTCCAGTGTTTCTATATACTTTATATCTTTTTATATCTATTTATTTTTTCAATTAATCAATTTCTTTTTATACTAGTATTACCACTACCATTATCTCTTTAGCAGATTACATTGAGTGATGTTTGCCCTCTATATTTTGGCTAACAAACGGGGAATCACACTCAGAGGGATGGGATAGAGAGGGTTAACCCGAATGGGTGGGTGGTGCCTAATACCTGTGGGAGGGGGCGTCGTCACTAATTGGGTGGGGTAGACACAGGCACATACATTTATAGAGAGAGCAATTCGAGAGACCAACCATTGCCCGCTTAGGCTCTGAAGAAAGGGGTGCTCCCCCGAAACGCGTAAGCCATCAGCCATTTGCGCTGGTCCTATCCTCTCGGCAACAGGTCCTGGGGTGTCGATCCACAGAAACAGCGCTTTTGCGCCCTTTTGAAAGCTATTTATACTAGCTCGTTTGTGAGTATAATTTTTACTGTTTTTATGCTGCATTAAAGTTTACCAGTGGTAATGCACTAGGTTGGTGCGCCCTCTTTCTTTTCTGTTATTTATAGTAACTGCCTGCCAATCTTGATGGCGATATAGCTTTCCAGTTTTTGCGCCTTTACTTGTGTAATGTCAAGTCTTCAGCGGGCCTGTGCTTCCCTCTGGCCGGATTTGATATACTGGAAGTCCTAGCAGATGCTTGCAAATTACATAGGGCTGTGACTTCTAGCGGTCAGCCAACTTGTGCTTTGCAGGGACACCCAGGTTTCTCAGCAGTACCTTGTCATCCGGCTGTAGGTCCTGCACTCGTACCCTGAGGTAAAAGTTTATTTCGTTTCTCTGTCCTCGGGCAGCTTGAGCCTCATCATAGGCGGTCTTCAGACGTCTCTGCAGGCGATCCTCATACCCTCTGTGGGAAGTTGCTGAGGTGTGGTCAAGGGATGTGCCGAAGGCCAAGTCTACTGGCAGCCGGGCCTAACGTCCGAACATCAAACTATATGGAGAGTAACCTGTGGCATCATTGGCGGTGCTGTTATAAGCATGCACAATAGCCACTATATGCTTGCTCCAGTGCGGCTTTTGTTCTGAATTTAGAGTTCCGAGCATATCCAGGAGGGTTCGGTTATATGTCTCTGGTTGAGGATCTCCTTGAGGATGATACAGGGTGGTTTTACACTTCCTGATGCCCAACAGGTCTAAAAGTCTCTTGATGAAACTACTCTCGAATCTTCTCCCTTGATCAGAGTATATGCATTGGGACAGACTATAGTGCACAAAGAATTTCTCGATGAATATCTTGGCCACCGTGGATGCTTGTTGGTCCCTCGTGGAAAATGCCTGGGCATACCGAGTGAAATAAGAAAGGAAGAGGCTTCCATCATATCAAATGTAGAGTGTGGTGGTCCCATCCCTCACGTATTAGACCAAAGAAGAATACCCCCCTTCGTGGGACTTTAATAAACCACCAACTCGAGATAAAAAATATGTTTTTAATGGTATACTATAAAAAGACGTGAAAACGTCTACAACATACAAAAATACATTCCATACAGAAACAGAGCAAAAGATATACAGATAAAAATGATATTGTTAAATGTACTCTCCTAGGGGTGAGGTACCCTGATTCCCGACGCGTTTCCAGTATTCTGATACTTTCATCAGGGGTTTGAGAGTTGCAAATGTTTTACAAATGTATAGGTTCCAGTGGAATGATTCTGTGTTCAGGCAGCACTTAGGACACCAAGGTCAAATAAAATATTTCATGGATGCCAGACCCAAATAATGGAGAAGCTATAGATGACGCTCACGCACTGACATACGGAAGGCACCCACACATTGGACCTGGACACCCTGAGGATATATCCACTTTGGGACCGTTCAGATACTTATTCGCCTGTTATGCAGCCTTTATTACACAGGCTCTAACGATCGTCTGTCCCAATTAGATTCGCTCAATACATCTTGATGTTGGAAACATAGCACATCTATAGCTTCCAACAGGAGAAGGTCCCACCAGCTTGGTTTGGGCTTACGCTGCTGTCTCTTTGCATCATTGGTTTTAGAGCCAGCTACCGTAGATGGGCACCCGGTTGGCTCCTTCACCAGGGCCCTCCGAAGTTTCCCTCTGGCTTCTGGCACTGTGCTTCAGGCTTCACTGGGCTTGGACACACCTGTGGATTAATGTCCCACATAATTTCACCATACCTTGGTATGCTCAATGGCACTCCTCACTGGTACATATGAAAATGCTCATTATCTGCTCCGATATATAGACACTAGTATGGATATCCGTACATCTCTACCAAATATCCATAGTATCCCTGTAATTATGGATAATCAAACATTAAAACCACTTGATCTTACTGGATCTAACAAATATCAATTAGCCAGGGTGATTTTCGGGCAGAAAATTTGATAAGAGGGGGTCAGCCCCCATCATTAATTACTTAATAAGTCTCTAATTATGTGAGATCTAATCTCATCCTTATGTACCACCACCTAATATCACTATTTTTATGTGGAATATTTCTAAAATTATGTGAGATCTAGCGTTAAAACCACTTGATCGTCCCGGATCTAATAAATATCTTTTAGCCTGAATGATTTTTGGCCAGAAAATTGTGTGTGTGGGGAGCCAGCCTGTCCTTATGTACCACCTAATATATCTCTATTTTTATGTGGAATATCTCTGAATTTATGTGAGATCTAACGTTAAAACCACTTGATCTTACCAGATCTAACGAATATCTATTAGCCTGAATGATTTTTGGTCAGAAAATTTGATAAGGTGGGCAAGCCCTCATTAATCACTTAATACGTCTCTAATCATGTGAGATCTAACTTTAAAACCACTTGATCTTACCGAATCTAACAAATAGCTTCCAAAATAGCGAACTGTTTGGTCAATTTTTTGATGGGGGGGCTGATGATGGGTTAGCCCCCCCCAGCAAATAACTGTTACTATTGATTCTTCTGTGTGAGATCTAACCTGATCTAACAAAGATCTAACAAAGATCTAACAAACTGCATACATTTTTTTTTAATTTTGATATGGGGGGGCTAACCTGGCAGAGGTACCTCTGGGCCACAGATAAGCCATCTTATGTCTTAAAGTGGAGCTTTACCCAAAATGGGAAGCTCCGCTTGTTTGCTTCCCCCCCCCTCCGGTGCCATATTTGGCACCTTTTGGGGAGGGGAGCGGGTACCTGTGTTTGACAGGTACCCGTCCCCACTTCCAGGAGACATTACTGCAGGAAATTCGGCCCCCCTCCTCCTTCGTTCGCCGCCAGGCCAGTTAGAAAGCGCATGCACAGTAGGGAACCGGCTGTGAAGCTGAAAGGCTTCACTGCCAGTTTCCCTTACCAAAAATGGTGGCGACAGCACCTGAGAGCCAATCGGAAAATAGGCTGGGGTACCGACATTGTAAGATCCCTGGACAGGTAAGTGTCCGAATATCAAAAGTCAGCAGCTACAGTATTTGTAGCTGCTGACTTTTAATTTTTGGACGGGGAGGCTGGAGCTCCACTTTAATGTGCAATTGATTTAAGAATGTTGACATTTCTCAATGCTTTGAAGAATAAACTGAAGGACTAAAGTAAGAGGTTGCACAATTTCAGCAAAAAAAAAAAATGAATATGCAAGATCAAATTCCTGCGAAAGAAGTGGGATCCTATACTAAAAAAGAGAAATCACCTTAATGCAAAGCTAAAATAATAGTACAGCCACTAGGACACCCCTAGAAAACCATTTAAACCAAAGCTTAAGTAAAACTTCTTTTAAGAAATCAGCAGAGACAGTTCTTACATGTAATCCAAAGTGTCCCTTATGCTGTTGCCAGTTGTCATAGTTAAAATCCTCTGTCCCCTGCCCCCCAGCTGTATTTTTTGGGTACTGCAGGGGCTTAGAGAGCTTATAGAACTTGGTACAGAGACTCAAGAGTGCCAACTATGCCCACCCTTTCCACCCCGTCCTCTGGTTATAGACATTGTGCTATAGCTTCCATGAATGAAAAGCCATCTTCGAATGATAGATGGGCGGATGAATGAAAGGTTTACCTCCTCCATTCATAGGACACATTTTAACTTTGACAGCCGGCACTAGCACAGGAGACAGTGCAAAAGAAAGTACTGTCCCCTGTGCTGATAAAAAAATTAATGTATGCTTACATACATGTGTGCCCTACACTGTGCGTTTGCATTGGGGGTGTATGGGATGATTTTTTTTTTTTTTTGTTTTAGATTATTAATTTGATTATAATTTTTTAGGAATGTTTTTTTCATTTACTTTATTATTTCCACTTTAATCCCTTCCCCTTTTCTCCCACCACTATTCTTGCTTCTCCCTCCCTTCATCTTCCCCCTATCTATCTTTTAGATCTGATTGTGATGTTTGAGTGGCTCTGGGTCTACCAATATTTATTTTGGCCACCCATACCCATTTGTATTTGTTTAAATGTGCAAAATCAAAGAATTGAACAAAATCAATTAATTTTCCCCATCAGATTACGAATCATAGAAACAAATAGACACATAGAAAAGTGACGTCAGAAAAAAGACTAACTGGTCCATCCAGTATGCCCCTTTTTTTTTGCCAACTTCTTTTGTCTGAGTATAGATCTATGTTTGTCCCAAGCACGTCTGAAGGCACTTACTGTTGACTGACTCACTATGTCTGCTGAAAGTCTATTCCAAGCATCAACTACCCTTTCAGTAAAATAATACTTTCTAAGATTAGTTTTGAACTTTCCTCCTGCTAGTTGGAGGTAATGTCCCTGTGATCTTGATCTTGGCTTCATATTGAAAATACTACCCTCTTGAACCCTATTTGTCCCCTTGATATATTTTAAAAGGTTTCAATCATGTCTCCCCTTTCCCTTCTTTCCTCCGTCTAGACTGTACATATTAAGTTCCTGAACTCTCTCCTGATATGTTTGTCTGGCTTAGATTTAATCAGGAAGGACAAATACATTTTTCGTTAACAACACCTGAAAAAAGACCAACAAATGCTCCAAACAAGGAGTATCAAATAATATAGATACACATCACACTTCGAATGTTCACTGAAAAACCAAGCTTTCAGGGTGAAACAAACACCACTAAGTTGATACTATTGACGAACTGCATCATTTTTTTGGCCTATAGTTACATTTCAAGCCCTGATGATGGAGGAGGCCTCTAACCCTCTGAAATGCGTTGACGATAATTAATAAATGATAAACGATATTTACTATTTAGAACCTTGTGGCCCTCTCAACATTTTTCTACTCATAGACTTTATCTGGGTGATACAGTCTTGCCGCCTGGATCCAAAAATAAGCTACATTCACCAGCCCCTTTATTTAGGTACACCTTGCTAGTACTGGGTTGGACCCCATTTTTCCTTCAGAACTTCCTTAATTCTTCATGGCATAGATTCAGCAAGGTGTTGGAAACATTCCTCTGATATTTTGGTCCATATTGACATGATAGCATCACACAGTTGCTGCATATTTGTCAGCTGCACATCCATGATACAAATCTCCCAATTCCACCACATCCCAAACGTGCTCCATTGGATTGAGATCTGGTGACTGTGGAGACCATTGGAGTACAGTGATCTCATTGTCATGTTCAAGAAACCAGTTTGAGATGATTTGGGCTTTGTGCATTATCCTGCTGGAAGGAGCCATCAGAAGATGGGTACACTGTAGTCATAAAAGGATGGACATGGTCAGCAACAATACTTAGGTAGGCCGTGGCATTTAAATGATCGTCAATTGGTACTAAGGGGCATAAAGTGTGCCAAGAAAATATCCCCCACACCATTACACCACCACCAGCCTGAATCATTGATACAAGGCAGGATGGATCCATACTTTCATGTTTTCACCAAATTTTGACCCTACCATCTGAATGTCGCAGCTGAAATTGTGACTCGTCAGACCAGACAACCTTCTTCCAATCTTCTATTGTCCAATTTTGGTGAGCCTGTGCGAAATTGTAGTCTCAGTTTCCTGTTCTTAGCGGACAGAACTGGCACCCGGTGTGGTCTTCTGCTTCAAGGTTCGATGTGTTGTGCATTCAGAGACGGTATTCTGCATACCTTGGCTGTAACGAGTAGTTATTTGAGTTACTGTTGCCTATCATCTTGAACCAGTCTGCCCATTCTCCTCTGACATTAACAAGGCATTTTCGTCCACACAATTGCTGCTCACTGGATGTTTTCTCTTTTTCGGACCATTCTCTGTAAACCCTAGAGATGGTTGTGTGTGAAAATCCCAGTAGATCAGCAGTTTGAAATACTCAGACCAGTCCATCTGGCACCAACAACCATGCCACGCTCAAAGTCACTTAAATTCCAGTTTCTTTACCATTCTGATGCTCAGTTTGAACTTCAGCAAGTAATCGTCACCGCGTCTAAATGTCTAAATGCATTGAGTTGCTGCCATGTGATTGGCTGATTAGTAATTTGTGTTACAAAGCAATTTAACAGGTGTACCTAATAAAGTGGCTGGCAAGTTTCTTTTTTAAAACAGAGTTTGAAATACAAGAGTCCAGCACCCACCACCTCTTTCCTTAACCAGCATTAAAAAACAAGCTGGGTTAGTTTCCCCTTAGCAGAACTCAAAGAGAGAAGTGCCCAGAGAAGATTGAAAAAAGGCTGAAAACAAACAAAATGAATTTCCCATGAAAATAATGTAAATACAGCAGCTGTAGCCGTTATACATTGCCCCCTTCCTATCAGTGACTGCAGCAACTCAGTAAAGGATGAAATACTGGCCATACCCAACTATGCATAGGAGGTCACTGAGTACCCTGTACAATGTACATCCTACTGAAGGTAAAGTCCCTACTACCCACTGTGAAGTGCCAGTGACATGCCACCAGAGGGTGCTCATCACTGATACTGGATTTCAGCTATCTTTTAAGATGCTCCAACTCTTCATCTTGATCAAATTTCCACTTCTTATACAGCATTCTGGATATCTAACTGGAAAGTATTTTCAGTCTGACACTGCACAGAGCTATGATTTGTAAACCTGTGTTAGGTCATGGAACATGCACAAAGCCAAATTGACAAATTGAAGGAAATGCGTCCAACAGCAACCAATCAGGTGTTTGTTTTTATTTTATGACCTGCACTAAAATCATTTTGATAAATAGGCTCAACATTTGTCCTTTTCTCTGTAAAATCCCTCAAGTACACAGAACTGTTCATAGTTTACCTTTTAAAGAGGTGTATATTTAAACACAATTTCTTGGCTTTGGTAATGTACAGTAACGGGACGCTTTCTGTCATCAGAATTGAACAAATGCCTCTAAGTAGCTTTTATACGGAAAAAAAAAACCTCAGACATCACACAAAAGGTGACATTAGGTTATTTTTAGCTCAGACTTTTTAGTTAGGCCTTATTCAGATAGATTAATTTTAGGTGGGAATTGTATTTATATGTGAAATATGTGATGTCTTAGGTGAAAGGGCTAAGTCTGCATTTCATTTTATAATTGGGATTGTAAAATAATACATTCTTCCTAAATATTGATTCTATTCCTGAGGTTTTGAAATACATACAGGGGATGGGGGTCTCTCTTCCCATGACTCCTGTTGCTTTCACAGTGAGGGAAAAAAGTATTTGAACCCCTGCTGATTTTGTACGTTTGCCCACTGACAAAGAAATGATCAGTTTATAATTTTAATGGTAGGTTTATTTTAACAGCGAGAAGACAGAACAAAAATATCCAGGAAAACGCATTTCAAAAAAAGTTATAAATTGATTTGCATTTTAATGAGTGAAATAAGCATTTGATCCCCTTCACAAAACATGACAACTACGTGGTGGCAAAACCCTTGTTGGCAATCAGAGGTCAGACGTTTCTTGTAGGTGGCCCCCAGGTTTGCACACATCTCAGGAGGGATTTTGTCCCACTCCTCTTTGCAGATCCTCTCCAAGTCATTAAAGCGGAACTTCAGTGATTTTTTCATCTTTCCATCTATTAAATCTTCTGCCCTTGTTGTTTTAACTTTGGATAGTAAAACATTTTTCTGCCAGTAAATACCTTATACAGCCCACTTCCTGTTTCTTGTCTGGTAAAAAGCCTAGGCTTGTGACATCATGCACAGCGCTCTCTCACTTTTGTGAGAGATTGCCAGGAGGGGAGGGGGAATGAGTTATAAAAGGGCCAATGAGAGATGCAGAGCTAGAGGCGTGCCTCTGTGTGTCTGTGTAAAGCCAGGAAGTGAACAGGCAGCAGCTTCAGCTGCCCACAGTTAAAATTATTGCAGCCAGACTCAGTGGAGGGAGATTTCTGCAGCATATTTGGCAAGTACAGAATCACAGTATATATAAAATAATATGCAAAGTGGTTGGAGGGAAGCTTCAGAATGGCAAAATGTTTTTATTACAAATGATGTGAGCAGACTGCAGTTCCTCTTTAAAGTGGATGTAAACCCGATTCATGAAATTTGAGCTGGGCACATATATCTGCAGTGTTTTCTTATCCCCCTTCAAAGCACTAAGTCCTGTCGCTTTCTCTTGCTCCATTCTAATGTTATCAGCAGGATAACTTCTGACAAGTTCTGACACATGAGATAAAACCAGACTGAAATTTGTGTAATGGGAGGTTGCTATAAATAGATTAGCAGAGAACTGAACTTTTCACAAAACAGCTCTGAAAGTCCCTGCCTGCCTCTGCCTATGTGGAGTGGGGTTGTGTGCCTTTCCTCTAATCAGCTGCCTTGGCTGTATGCCCAGACTTCACACTCAGTGCTGAACAGGAAGAGAAAATCTGTTACACCATCTGCACTTTCTAATGAATATATAAAGATGAAGACAGCAGATATACATGTAAAACCTGTGTAGGGAGATTTGTTTCATCCCTGTGTATCATCTGCGACTGCTCACTTCACTGGGTATATGTGAGGGTTTACATCCACTTTAAGGTTTGAGGCTGACGTTTGGCAAGTCGAACCTTCAGCTCCCTCCACATATTTTCTATTGGATTAAGGTCTGGAGACTGGCTAGGCCACTCCAGGACCTTAACGTGCTTCTTCTTGAGTCACTCCTTTGTTGCCTTAGCCAGGTTTTTTGGGTCATTGTCATGCTGAATACCCATTCACAACCCATTTTCAATGTCCTGGCTGAGGGAAGGAGGTTCTTACCCAAGCTTTGACGGTACATGGCCCCATCCATCATCCCTTTGATGCAGTGAAGTTGTCCTGTGCCCTTAATAGAAAAACACTCCTAAAGCATAATGTTTCCACCTCCATGTTTGATGATGGGGATGGGGTTCTTGGGGTCATAGGCAGAATTCCTCCTCCTCCAAACACGGCGAGTTGAGTTGATGCCAAAGAGCTAGATTTTGGTCTCATCTGACCTCAACACTTTCACCCAGTTCTTCTCTAAATCATTCAGAGGTTCGTTAGCAAACTTCAGACCGGCCTGTACATGTGCTTTGAGCAGGGGGACTTTACAGGATTTCAGTCCTTTATGGCTTAGTGTGTTACCAATTGTTTTCTTGGTGACTATGGTGCCAACTGCCATTGACACGATTCTCCTGTGTAGTTCTGGGCTGATTCCTCACCGTTCTCATGATCATTGAAACTACACGAGGTTAGATCTTGCATTAAGCCCCAGACCGAAGGAGATTGACATTTTTTTTTGTGTTTCTTCCATTTTCAAATAATCGCACCAACTGTTGTCACCCTCTCACCAAGGTGCTTGGCGATGGTCTTGTAGCCCATTCCAGCCTTTTGTAGGTCTACAATCTTGTCCCTGACATCCTTGGTCTTGGCTACGGTGAAGAGATTGGAACCTCATTGATTGATTTCTTCTGTGGACAGGTGTCTTTTATACAGGTAACAAGCGGACATTAGGAGCACTCCCTTTAAGAGAGTGCTCCTAATCTCAGCTCATTACCTGTATAGAAGACAACTGAGAGCCAGAAATCTTGCTGATTGATAGGGGATCAAATACTTATTTCACTCATTAAAATGCAAATCAATTTATAACTTTTTTGAAATACGTTTTCCTGGATATTTTTGTTGTTATTCTGTCTCTCACTGTTAAAATAAACCTACCATCAAAATTATAGACAGGTCATTTCTTTGTCAGTGGGCAAAAGGTACAAAGATCAGCAGGGATCAAACACTTTTTTTTCCCTCACTATCTCTGCTTCCATAATATAATGAGCCACTAATTGGGAGGTGATGGGTATACAGTTTGAAGAGTGCCAACCCTCACTGCCCAGATCTTAGAATTCAATGGCTATAAGGTGTAGAGCACTTTACTGCTCAGACTTAGAGCTTCACAGCACTTAAAGTGGTTCTAAATTCATTCAGTGCATTAAGGAAAAAACACCCCACTAACTGCATTAACGGATTCCCACCATCCCATCCCTAAACTTTTGACCTGGCTCCTCTCACTTCCTAATCTCACATGAGACACTAAGGCCAGTGGGAGCCATAGGCTGTCAAAGTCTTGTGATATTGGTATTGGCATGGTTACCGGTGATGTGTTCATGGATGCAGCTCTGGAGTGTGCACGCACGGGTGCCCCCATAGCACATAGAAAATTACTTTTAATATCACTTTAAGATACTATAAGATACTTTAAGATACTATAGCCCAAACTAAGTGTGTCAGGATTTTGCTGGCATACATTTGCTGCAGGTTGCAGTAATAGGGAAGGAGGGATCATGATGTTGCAGGTGAGTGCTCTTATACTGTGATTACCTTGGCGTGGTAGTCTTCTGAGATAAGAAAATATAGGTTGACGTGTTTCATGGAAACATCCGCTTCCTCAGGACCTTCTATTTCATATATAGAAATTAGAAAAGCCGCGCTAGATAGTCCAAATTGATATATGCAAAGTCCTTAAGCAGCATAAATAGTATCTGTATGATGAGGATAATAAAATGAAGATCCCTCGAGGTAACACCACACACAGTGATTCACATCATACAAGTGCACCGCCACCTTAAGAAAAACTTGCTTACCAGAAGGCAACCAAACCAGGCATGTGGCTATAGCCCAGCCAAGGGCTTGTACTTGCACAGATGCTTGCATGGAAAATTGGCCGCAGGATGGGTCACTGCACTGGATCTCACACACCTAACAACCACCGTGGAGATTGGGTCTTGTCCCAGTCTGTCACACATGGCTCTCGCCCTATTCACTGTATCTCATATATAGGTTCGGATAAACAGTAGAAAAAAAATTCTAAAAACAGAGAAATCGATATCAGTCACATATCATCTACATGTACCATCATAATCATCGTCAATTTGTGTCTAAACAATCAATGCCTATCCTCCAATGTAAAGGGGAGGATAATATAAATATATATATATATATATATATATATATATATATATATATATATATATATATATATATATATATATATATATATAAAAATGATGCTAAATATAGTTCTATTAGATTGATAGTACCTACATTACATTGATAGTACTTACATTATTGTATCGACTTAATATACCTTGCTGCAAATTTATCATCCAGGTACTGTATAGTTCCACTCACCATTAAAAACAAGGTGGAATGGTAATATTAGGTGTGAATAAAGTGACCTAAATGATAACAAGTCAATAGATAAATGGAAATGATCCAACAATGTCTCAAACACTACATAGCGTAAGACTAACCTAGGAAATAGGGGGCCAATGATCGGCGTATGTGGAACAGTACTTATTGCTAGGTACCTAGTGATTGGGAACACCAATTGCTGAGCCATGGGAATGTGCTATGTGGGCATTTCCAAATCCACCCACTGAAACCTACATAAGACATTCATGATCTGGCTGCTGAGCAATCTAACAAAAGACTTTGGTTCAAATATGCACAATCATGCTTTGACTGTGGAGAGGAGAAGCACTTAGCAAACATTCCCAGCCCTGCCTTCTTCTGGAGGAAAACAGTGGTGAATCGCCTGAAACAATCTGACGCTCCCCTCCCTCTCGGGAAAGGGATGTGGACCGTAGTTGGGTAAAAACATCAAATATATGAGTAAGCCTCAAACAAACGCCCAGGTTGGGAAAGTGTTCTCCGGGGTTTATGGCACCTTTCCAAGGCCGCAATGGATTTTGGACTTATCATGACCAGCTTTAAGTGGTCCACTACAAAGGTTAACTGCTCATTTAGTCTATGGAGACTGTAAAAGCACTTTAACATACCCGATTCTCTGCTCCTCCCTCATGCTCCGGGGGTGGACTGATGCTCAGCGCACTTACGTCCAGTGCAGGTCTATGGTTCTTGATGACTTTTGAGAACCTCCAGACTGCCAAAGCTTGGGGGAGAAGAGGCTACAGGGACTGGTCTAGCAGCATGGAGGAGCCTTCAGGAGGCTCGGGTAAATAAACATGCTTTTCCAAATACCCTAGAGCAGGGGTAGGCAACCTAGTTGGTGAAACTAAAAATTCCATCATGCCTCTGCCTTTAGGAGTCATGCCTGTGATTGTCAGGGTCTCGCAATGTCTCATGGGACTTGTAGTTTCACCACAGCTGGAGGGCCGAGGTTGCCCACCCCTGCCCTAGAGAGAAATGAGCAGTCAACCCTTGAAGTATGGGTGCAGCCCCACTGTGGGGGAGAATTTTTAGGTTTCCTGGAGTTCAGCTTTATTGTGTGCCATAAATGATAAATATGTTAAGGGTGTATAAACCCAACAATAATACAGGTGTTTTATCTTTGAAATACAAGGTGTTACAAAAGATACATTTTTGTCCATACTAGAGGAGAAAATAGTAAACAGAAAAAAGTGTGTGCAAAAAATAAAAGGATTCGATCTAAGTCCATGTCAGGTTTAGGGTCAAAAGTGATGGTCAGAGTCAAAGTGACGTCAGAGTCAAAGTGACGTTAGAGTCAAAGTGACGTCAGTCAAAGTGACGTCAGTCAAAGTGACGTCAGAGTCAAAGTGACGTCAGAGTCAGTGTATTTTAGGTAGGGTTAAGACTTTTTTTTTCAGTGTGTTTTAGGTAGGATAAAAAAGCAAACTGTGCACTATTTCTTATGGGCTGTACTATGGGTACAAACAACGAATAATATACACATTGTATGTGGTATCACTGCAGTTGTCAGGAGCAGGGGAATTTGTTTTGAGTAGGTCATGGTAATAGCAAGAAACATACAGCTACATTTTTAAATATATATATATATATATATACATACATTTTTTACTATTTTGTGCCAGTTTTCCTTTGATCATAAAATAAAAATCAAGAGATATCCATTACCATTAGCCACCAAATGAAAGGCTGATTTGTCCTAAAAAGCAAGTTATAATTTACCTGCATATACTAAATAGTTGCAATGATATGTACAGATTTACTAACACATGTCAAAGTTGCAAAACCGGGTTCAAGTATTAAGATTTATTTTACCTTTATCGTGAAGGAATTAAACCAGTAGACCGCACTATTTATGTACATGTACGAGGGGCGTTCCCATTTAAACCGGGACTTTTAATTTTACAGGTATAAAAAGGTTTGCTAGCGTGGTTGTACTACACGCAGTAGTAAGTGGCTAGTGTGTCCTATTATTGATAAGTGGCGCACATTTTGCGTGCCAGTCCAGAGACTGTTAATCAAGATGGCAGACAACAGTGTTAGTGCATGCATGGAACAGCGTGTGGTAATGAGGTTTCTTGTGAACAAAAATGTAAAACCTATGGATATCTACAGAAGATTTCAAGTACAGTACAGTGATGAGACGCTGAGCTGCAGTAAGACATCTGAATGGTGTAAACATTTCAAAGATGACCGTACGTCTGTCAGTGATGGCAGTGGTGGTTCCCAGCCCACAGAGGTATTGCCTCATCCCCTTTACAGCCCGGACCTCGCTCCGAGTGTTTTCCACCTGTTTGGACCCCTAAAAGAGTTCCTCGAAGGTCAGAATTTCAGCACTGGATGACGAAGTGAAGCAGGCTGTCCTGTGATGGTTCAGGCATACTGACAAATCTTTCTATGCAGAAGCTTTCCAGGCATTAGTTAAAAGCTGGGATAAGTGTATACAGTATCTCACAAAAGTGAGTACACCCCTCACATTTTTGAAAATATTTTATTCTTTTCATGTGACAACACTGAAGAAATTACACTTTGGTACAATGTAAAGTAGTGAGTGTACAGCTTGTATAACAGTGTAATTGTGCTGTCCCCTCAAAATACCTCAACACACAGCCATTAATGTCTAAACCACTGGCAACAACAGTGAGTACACCCCTAAATGAAAATGTCCAAACTGGGCCCAAAGTGTCAATTTTTTGCGTGGCCACCATTATTTTCCAGCACTGCCTTAACCCTCTTGGTCATGGAGTTCACGAGAGCTTAAAAAGGTTGCCACTGGAATCCTCTTCCACTCCTCCATGATGACATCACGTTGCTGGTGGATGTTTGAGGATGCCCCACAGATGCTCCATACAGTTTAGTTCTGGAGACATGCTTGGCCAGTCCATCACCTTTACCCTCAGCTTCTTTAGCAAGGCAGTGGTCTTCTTGGAGGTGTGTTTGGGGTCGTCATGCTGGAATACTGCCCTGTGTCCCAGTCTCCGAAGGGAGGGGATCATGCTCTGCTTTAGTATGTTACAGTACATGTTGGAATTCATGGTTCCCTCAATGAACTGTAGCCAGCAGCACTCATGCAGCCCCAGACCATGACACTCCCACCACCATGCTTGACTGTAGGCAAGACACATTTGTCTGTGTACTCCTCACCTGGTTGACACAATCTGAACCAAATAATTTTATCTTGGTCTCATCAGACCACAGGACATGGTTCCAGTAATCCATGCCCTTAGTGTGCTTGTCCTCAGCAAACTGTTTGCTGGCTTTCTTGTGCACCATCATTAGAAGAGGCTACCATCTGGGACGACAGCCATGCAGACCAATTTGATGCAGTGTGTGGCGTATGGTCTGAGCACTGACAGGCTGACCTCCCAACCCTTCAACCTCTGTAGCAATGCTGGCAGCACTCATGTCCATTTCCCAAAGACAACCTCTGGATATGACGCTGAGCATGTGCGTATTGAAGCACACTGAGCACATGCACGTTGAAGACTCAACTTCTTTGGTCGACCATGGCGAGGCCTGTTCTGAGTGGAACCTGTTCTGTTAAACCGCTGTATGGTCTTGGCCACCATGTGGCAGCTCAGTTTCAGGGTCTTGGCAATCTTCTTATAGGTACATGAAAAATACAGCGCTTACAATTAAGAGTTGTGAATACCAATACAAACAGTCCAATGATTATAATATGAATATCTTAAAAGTGCTCTGTGCTCCAAACAGTCCAAAAAAAGTGCTGACGTGCTTCAGAAAACATGCTGTGCCATGTGTCACACTCCCCTCTTGTGGCCCCACTCACCAAAAGAAATAGACCCGCAGCTTTTAGTCTGGGGGTCAGACAGGCATACAACTGGTGTGGGGTATAAGACCTCATAGGATTCCTGTTCAGATCTTCTTAACTGCTCTTGACGCAATTGTTCTTGCCACAATGCTCAAATGGAAAGAAAGCGCACCAATAGTGAAGTACTGTAAATGTTTTTAATTAGAGCTATAAAAAGAATCCACTTACAGAATTGCAGTGAAATCGGGCATATAGTAAAACGAGGCTCTTCCTGGTTCGCCCAGCTTCAGCATGTGTTCCACGGAGAGCGGAAATGACGTCAAAGGTCTCAGAACTGGAAATACATCAGCGCGTTTTGCCCCTCCCACAGGGTGTCATCAAGGACATAATTTCCGGTTACACATTCATCAATTTAATACACAAGGGCGGGTACCTCCTTGTAACATGAACGAGTCACATGACACCAGGGAGGAAAATGACTAATAGGGCCCAATTTGGACATTTTCACTTAGGGGTGTACTCACTTTTGTTGCCAGCGGTTTAGATACTAATGGCTGTGTGTTGAGTTATTTTGAGGGGACAAAAAACATATTGGATCCCCTGCTGATTTTGTACATTTGCCCACTGACAAAGAAATGATCAGTCTATAATTTTAATGGTAGATTTATTTTAACAATGAGGGACAAAACAAAAATATCCAGAAAAACGCATTTCAAAAAAGATATAAATTAATTTGCATTTTAATTAGTGAAATAAGTATTTGATCTGTTCGCAAAACATGGTTAGTACTTGGTGGCAAAACCCTTGTTGGCAATCACAGAGGTCAGACGTTTCTTGTAGTTGGCCACCAGGTTTGCACAAACCTCAGGAGGGGTTTTGTCCCACTCCTCTTTGCATGTCCTCGCCAAGTCCTTAAGGTTTTGAGGCTGACGTTTTGTAACTTGAACCTTCAATTCCCTTTAGATATATTCTAAGGGATTAAGGAGTTAAGTTGATGCCAATGCCAAGTTTGGTCTCATCTGACCACAACATTTTCCCCCAGTTCTCCTCTGAATCATTCAGGTGTTCATTAGCAAACTTAAGGGCCTGTATATGTGCTTTCTTGAGCAGGGGGACCTTGCGGGCGCTGCAGGATTTCAGTCCTTTACGGCATAGCATGTTACCAATTGTTTTCTTGGCGACTATGGTCCCAACTGCCTTGAGATCATTGACAAGATTCTCCCGTGTAGTTCTGGGCTGATTCCTAATCATTCTCATGATTATTGAAATTCCACAAGGTGAGATCTTGCATGGAGCACCAGACTGAGGGAGATTGACGGTTCTTTTGTGCTCCATTTTTCTTCCATTTGCGAATAATAGCACCAACTGTTGTCATCCTCTCGCCAAGCTGCTTGGGGATGGTCTTGTGGCCCATTCCAGCTTTGTGTAGGTCTACACACATGTCCCTGACATCCTTAGACAGCTCTTTGGTCTTGGTCATGGTAGAGAGATTAGAATCTGATTGATTGATTGCTTCTGTGGACAGGTGTCTTCTATGCAGGTAACAAGCTGAGATTAGAAGCACTCCCTTTAAGAGAGTGCTCCTAATCTTAGCTTGTTACCTGTATATAAGACACCTGATAGCCAGAAATCTTGCTGACAGACACGGGATCCAAATCTTATTTCACTCATTAACCACTTGCCGCCCGGCCTATAGCGGATTGACGTCTGGGAAGTGGTTGCGTTATCCTGACTGGGCGTCATATGACATCCAGCAGGATAACATGCCGCCGCGCGCCCGTGAGGGCGCATCGCGGTGATTGGTGGAGCGGTGTGTCAGCCTCCTGCGGAGGCTCTTTACCACGTGATCAGACGTGTCCAATCACGGCTGATCACGATGTCAATAGGAAGAGCTGTTGATCGGCTTTTCCTCACTCACGTCTGACAGGCGGCTCTCCTGACAGGGGGGGGGTCTGCGCAGCCCCCCCTCAGATCACCACACTGGACCACCAGGGATCGTCACTAAGACCACCAGGGAAGAGGCAACATGTGGATGGCCAGGTATGTACCCCATGGCCATCCACATGTGCCCAATCTGTGCCAATCAGTGCCCACAAATGGGCACTGATTGGCACCATTATGTTTCAGTTATGCCCAGCAATGCCACCAATAAGTTTTATCAGTGCCACCAATCAGTGTCATCAGTGCCACCTGTCATTGCCCATCGGTGCCACCTGTCAGTGCCCATCTATGCCCATCAGTGCCCACCTATCAGTGACCATCAGTGCCACCCATAAGTACCCATCAGTGCCACCCATATGTACCAATCAATGCCACCTACGAGTGCCCATCAGTGCCGCATACCAGTGTCAGCTATCAGTGCCCATCAGTGTCCATCATCAGTGCCCATCATTGGTGCCACCTCATCGGGTGCCCATCAATGCAGCCATATTAGTGCCCGTCATTGAAGAAGAAAACGTACTTATTTGCAAAAAATTTTAACAGAAACAAAGAAAAACTTGTTTTTTTTTCAAAATTTTCGGTCTTTTTTTATTTGTTGCGCAAAAAATAAAAACCGCAGAGGTGATCAAATACCACCAAAAGAAAGCTCTATTTGTGGGAACAAAATGATAAAAAATTTGGGTACAGTGTAGCATGTCCGCGCAATTGTCATTCAAATTGCGACAACGCTGAAAGCTAAGCTGAAAATTGGCCTGGGCGGGAAGGTGTCTAAGTGCCTGGTATTGAAGTGGTTAAAATGAAAATTAATTTATAACTTTTTTTAAATGCATTTTTCTGGATATTTTTTATTTTTTTCTCTCACTGTTAAAATAAACCTACCATTAAAATTATAGACTGATCATTTCTTTGTCAGTGGGCAAACGTGCAAAATTAGCAGGGGATCAAATACTTTTTTTCCCTCACTGTATGGCCATCAGGGATGAATTGTCGAGACATACGTTTTATGTGTTAATGTATTTATAATAATAATTTAAAAAATTTTTTAGATTAGTATTTGTCAGTCCTGGTTATTGGAAAATAATTTCTTGTGTTTACATAACAGATAAATTGCGATAGGGGTAAATGCAGAATTGTTGCGAATGCCATTTATCTTGGCACTAATACTGTGAACACAGAGTACAATCTGGTTGAACAGAAACACATCTATTCTTATCTAATGCATACATCAGTTCTATAGAGCAGATAAATAACATCTTTGATAACATCTCCTGAACATACACACCGACGATATTACCCACACAATCCAAGATGCTGTGTATTCCTGTCCTGTGGCTATAAACATCCCCCTTATACATTGTAAAGCGCTGCGTAAACTGTTGGCGCTATATAAATCTCGTATAATAATAAAAAAGTATAATAATAAACACAAGTGCTGGTTTCCTAAATATTTCCTCTTTGGGTACCAGGATGCCCTATATATAACACCAGAGATTATAAACAGCTGCCCTTACTATATCCAATGCAGGGATGTGTACATAAATAGACACTGTTCTTGGCAACTGCTGTGTGTCTGATCTCCGCCATGCTGTATAGGATTATTGCTGCCATTATGTACCAAATTATAAAAACAGTTGTCGCAGGTTAAAACACTCAACTTGACCTTATGCCAGACTGAAAAGGAAAAAAAAAAAAAACACAAAACAAGAAATTGTTTTCCCGGCCTTTCTGGATAGGAAATTGAAGTCACTGTCACACCAGCAACTTTGCAGCAGCTACAGATCTCTCTCGTTACTTTCTCCGGACACCAAGTTTCAGATATAGATGACTACAATGCTTATCTAGGCGCAGCTATAAATCTTTGGTGCACCATGGTCGGCAGCTGCATCGGATGAAATGATTAACTACTAAAGCTGGTTATTCTATAGCTCAAAATAAAATAAATCTCACCAACTGAGCTACAACCCACCTAGAATTCCTGCCACACAGATCTTTCATTGGCAGTAGATCACTTTTTACTTAGCAACAAAAATACTAGAGAGAGCAGTCTCGTAGCTGGTGAAAATTTCTGCAATAAAATCACTAGCGTGACATGAGCCTATTGCGTATTGCTGCAGTAAGCTGAAATGTAGAAAGCCAGATTCTGCATCACCTGAGCAATCATGTCCGGAGAATGCAGCCCAAGGTCTTTGTCGCATACACACGCACACAGACACGTTCAATTATATTTTCAGTAAAAGCACACGTAGCCCCAATTTCTGAAATCTCATATCATTTTTATGGCGTTAATGCCATTTCAAAGGCCAATTCTCACCCTTTTTAAGGGCCTGTTCACACTTCACTGGACAGCTGCATTTTTCTGCATAAGAAAGACGCAGCTCTCTGCAAACAATGGTTTTCTGTGCACCATGTTCGCATTTCCTTGCAGCTGTCAGCCGCAGGACAGAGCGGTGTGAAAAAATCCTACATGGCCTGCATTTTTCTGCACTTCTCCACAGGTCTCTGTGAGACTCAGCATTGTAATGTTCAGCAGCTGTACTGCCTTGCATAGAAATGAATGGAATGTGACTTTGTGACATTCCGTTAAAGTTTAGAATAAAAAAAAAAAAGGGGGGGGGGGCAGTACCTTGCGTTGTAAAAATGTAAGACATTGCCCTCTTGCTGGCAGCAAAAAAATCTTCTTTGCAGGTAGAGTGAACCTACCCCAAATCTGTATCATATTTAAATTATCCCTGCATCCTTGTTCAGGAATTTAAGGCCAGTTCACACCACATGCAGTCCAGTGTGTTTTTTTCTGCATCAAAAACGCATGGAAAGCGTTGTCCAGAAGATGCTGCTACATTTATACACCAGTTTTGGGAATGCCCTGCTATTAGGCCCTTTGGACAGATATCTTCTAAAGCAGGGATATGCAATTAACGGACCTCCAGCTGTTGCTAAACTACAAGTCCCATCATGCCTCTGCCTCTGGCTGTCATGCTTTTGGCTCTCAGAGTCTTGCTATGCCTCATGGGATTTGTAGTACTGCAACAGCTGGAGGTCCGCTAATTGCATATCCCTGTCCTAAAGGGTAAGTTCACCTTTACAGAAAAATCTGTAAGGTGAATTTACACAGGACCCGTTCTTCGCCCCAGTCCCCCCTCCCCCCAGTCCTGCTGACCTGGACTGCGGAAATCTCCCATTCTGAGCCCCGGTATATCTGCGTCAGGAGTCCGGGGCTTAGAAATCTCCTCGGCATCCACGCGTCTTCTTTCCAGATGACAGGATGGGCTATGCGACTGCTGATTGGTCAGTGGCACCTAGAGTTGCCACCTCATCCCTTTAAACCCGAACACCTTTGAAATACACAGGTTCTGAGGCTAATTAAATGAAGATAAGGCACAAAGTGATTTTAATTACCACCTTAATCAGCCACAGAACCTGTGTAATTAATATGTGTTCGGGTTTAAAGGGATGAGGTGGCAACCATAGTGGCACCCATGTGACGTCACCGACCAATTAGAATGCTCAGAAAACGGGAGATTGCCGCGGTTCAGGTCAGCAGGACTGGGGGGGGGGGGGGACTGGGGGGGGGGACTGGGAGGTGTCCCGTGTAAGTTCACCTTAAAGATTTTTCTGTAAAGGTGAACTTACTAAGTGTATTTGTTG
This sequence comes from Lithobates septentrionalis, assembly GCA_037952835.1. Classification (NCBI taxonomy): domain Eukaryota; kingdom Metazoa; phylum Chordata; class Amphibia; order Anura; family Ranidae; genus Lithobates; species Lithobates septentrionalis. The sequence continues at coordinate 1,449,664 of JBBDGP010000755.1, read as the reverse complement.
GGTCATGACTGTCACGGTGCCCTTATCCATTGATGTTTGAATACTGGGTCTTGTTCTTTTGCTGGCTACGTTCTAGAGCTATGGGAACTCTATTGGGATTGCTATTATTCTATGCTCGTAATTGTATTCTCCAACACTGGAAATCCCCGCAGGCCCTTACATCCGATTTCTGGAAATCCATAGTTAACAAAATGATACCACTTTATAAATACACATGAGTCTAGAGGATGTCCTACCAAGTTCTCCAAGGTCTGGGACACCTGGACTGAATCTAAAGAGACAGTGACGGAAGACATAATAAATTTTGTGTTACTACTTAGGTTAAATCTATGGCTAATTTCAGATCGCTGTGGGACAAATGCTCTAATTATGTTATTTTTATGCCTCCAGTAGTGCATACTTGCTTGTCTGAGGGCACCCGTACTAATTGTGTTTGTATGCTATGATGTTAAATTGTGTTGTTTAAGCCTGGTATATCCAATAGGCTTTGTTTTATATACCGATTCTTTTTTAATTCAATAAAAAGAATTTACAAAAAAAATAAAAACACATGGAAAGTAAGCTATATGGTTTCCAATGGCATAGTTCACACCAGTGCAGTCAGTTCCAGGGCGTTCCAGTTCCAGAAAAAAAAAAATTCACAGGAGAGCACCAAAATCAACCGGACCCTAGTACAGCGGAAAAAAAAAAACAGGAAAAAAGCATCTGGAGATGCATCAAAAAGGCATTAAAATCAATCACGCATGCAGAAATGCATCCGGAACTAATTTGGAGTGGGTTTGTGTGGTGTGAATCAACCCTAATGCCCCGTACACACGGTCGGATTTTCAACGGAAAATGTGTGATAGGACCTTGTTGTCGGGAATTCCGACCATGTGTAGGCTCCATCACACATTTTCCATCGGATTTTCCGACACACAAAGTTTGAGAGCAGGATATAAAAATTTTCCGAGAACAAAATCCGTTGTCGGAAATTCCAATCTTGTGTACACAAATCCGACGGACCAAGTGCCACGCATGCTCAGAATAAATAAAGAGATGAAAGCTATTGGCTACTGCCCCATTTATAGTCCCGACGTACGTGTTTTACGTCACCGCGTTCAGAATGATCGGATTTTCTGACAACTTTGTGTGACCGTGTGTATGCAAGACAAGTTTGAGCCAACATCCGTCGGAAAAAATCCTAGGATTTTGTTGTCGGAATGTCCGAACAAAGTCCGACCGTGTGTACGGGGCATTATTGTTACAAAAAGGCAACTCTCTTGTGTATGAATAATGTTTTTAATCGTAAAGTGGTATTAAACCCCAAACCAAAAATGTATTATATTGCAGCTTACCAATCAATAGATGTGGTGGCTGCATTTGTTTTCTTTCCGTTAGCTTTTTTCCCCTCTGTTTTCACCTGGTGATCCGGCCAGTAACACACCTGCTGTATTAGAGAGACCACTATGGAGGAATAAGCACAAGAGGCACAGCAGACAGCAGCATTTTCAGTCTGGGGAGAGGGTAATGTTAAAGATAACAAACAGAATCCAAACTCAAGCTCACACTTTTAGGTTCCTGTGACACGATCGGCCCGCTCAAATCCGTCTGTTCATTTTTCAGGCGTATCCGAGTGGGCCACCCATTGACTTCTATGGGCAGGTGAATGTCAATGGAGATGTGTCTGCTGACACCTGCCTGCCACCCGACACGACAAGATCCACTCAAAATAGGCGGATGGCTATACGTTTGCTATCTGTCCAGCGGATCGGATGAAAACGGACAGGCTGTCCGTTTTCATTCGATCTTCCCATAGAGAACAGCGGGGCTCTGACAGGTCTGCCCCTGCACAGTGAGTAGAGACGGACCTGTCATCAGCCTGCTCAGCGGGGATCAACGGAGCGATCTCCCGCTGAGCTAGCGGAGTCTGTTGCAGCGGATCTGCCCAGTGTAAAAGGGAACACACTGAACAATCTATAAAACCGGCAACTGTGCTGCTGTGCAGATTATTCTTAAAGTGTTATTAAACCCAGGAGCCTGCATTCACTATATCTGACCTCCCACAGTACACAGAACATGCAAATGCAATTATTTTAGTAAATTTAAACTGCTAAATAAGTTTTCTCATCAGCAGCATATAGCAGTCTTGTGACGTCAGCGTCCAGCCGAGCACTGGTTAAAGCTTGTAGTTTTTATTCTTCTCTGACTGTCCTATGAGGCTGCAGGACCCTTAACTTTCTGTCTGGACAGTGCTGATTGGCCCTGTGCTGATCACATGCACGTCCCCACCCCCCCAAAAAAAAAACAAAAAAAAACCCCCACCAAACTGAGCATGTTCAGAGAGTCTCCAAGGCTCTGTTCTATCAGATGGATTTGAGAAAGTAAAAGAAGGGGAGGATCAGAGAAGACAGCAGGATCAAACAGCCTTTTTTAAACACAATGCGGATGATTAACCCCTTCCACAGTGAGTATAACAAGCATGCTTTACTGCATATACAAACTGATTTTACACTTGTGGGTTTAGTAACACTTTCAAGATAATGTATATTTTTCAGATGTTTATGTCAAACAAAGAAAAGAGATGACATCACAACTTTCCAAAACTGCACCATACAGCCATGCAAACTGGGGCAGTACACAAGTATCTAAAGGCAAACAACCATCTATGACACGTGTCAAACAAAGCCTGCACAGAATGTGGCCCACCAGGTCCTCACACCTTTCCTGCAGCTGCGGCACCCCCCCCCCCACCCATCTCCGCCTCTATCTTGTGTCAGCAGTCAGCAGCAGAGGAGAAGACAGAACTCCTCCGCCAGATCCTGTGCTTCTCCATGCAGCCATGTATAAACTTGTCCCTGCCCCCCCAATCTCAGCAGCCAACAGCAGAGAGGAGTACAGAACTCCTCCTACAGATCCTGTGTCTCTCTGTGCAGCCACAGCACCCAGTCGTCTCCGCCTCCCCTGGTCTCAGCATTCAGCAGACTTCGGCATCTGACTCCAGCCCTCCCCTGGTCCTCCTCCAGACCCTGCACTTTCTGTCTTCTAGCTTTTACATGGCAGCAGCACAAGGTATAGGTGGGTTGCTCTAGACATCTGCTTATAATATGAGAATAAAGCAATTCTATGCCGGTTGAAAAGGACGGTCACACACCACAGTTATCATCCACAAGAAACTTTATTGGAGGCTGCTCATGCAGAATACCATGGCAGATACGAACCGACCCTTTGGGAGCAACCATAATGCTGATGCGGCCTTCAATGAAATGCAGTTTGACACCCCTATGATCTATGAGGTCTATTTGTCCATGTCCTTATCCAAGTTTCCCACAATCTTAACCCAAAGTTCATAAATTCTTTTAACTGAATCCTATATGAAAAATGTGTAAAGTTTGGATGAACACATTGAGAAATAGACTTCACAACTCAATAAACTGCACTCAGATTATAATAATGCAGTTCTCCATTACAATTGTCTGTATTTGCATTTTTAGGATAAAGGATTTAATATACTGTAATTTCCCTTTCAGATTCGGGGGGGGGGGGGGGGGGGGGGGGGCGGATAAAACTATCCAAATGTATGCCAAAATGAAAGCTTCTCTGACGTACCACATACTGTGGAAACATAAATCTGAGAAGGACCAGATGGTTCAAATAAACAGACTGTAGCTAAAGACAGATAATATTTCAGAAAATGGACCACTTTCACTGGAGGTATTTTTAAGGCTGAACTCCAGGCACAGAAACTTTCACGTTAATATATTACCCAATGGTCGCAAAAAATATAAATTGACTTTGCACTCACCAAATGTCTTTGTAATTCTAGTTATTACCATGTAAAAGTAATGGTGACATCACTGTACTGTACATAGCCTGTGCAGATACAAGATCAGTCATTCTGCACAAAGAAAGAGCATCACTGACCCATCTGCTTTCCAGGAAACTCCTGCACACATGTAACGTGCAGGACTTGTTTTATGCTGGGTTACTGCACAGATGGAAGAAATAAAATTAAGGTATGCAAAAAAAACGAAAGCCCCTTGTATACACACAACATATTTGTTTACCCTAAATGTCGGCTTTAAAACAATGCCTCTAGTAAACTCTGAAACCGTTTTAATGCTATAAAGCTTCATGTACACAGGTAGCTCCCGAACTTGAGTTTAGGAGCTTTTGGCATTTTTTTTTTTTTTACCAAAGCTCCTAAACTCAACTCCATAAATGCCTGTGTCCATAGGCTTTTAGCAGAGTTTGGAAACTGCCACGGTTAGGTGAGCTTCAACCTCCCTCTCCTGAGGCTCAATTCACACTAGTGCTGGCTGTGCGTTTTGGTTGCGGGTATCGCATCTATTTCCACACCCGAATCCTACTTCTCTAGTAAGACGCGCAAGGCTGCCATTTATTCTGAACGGCACCCCCATGCATCTCAGCCACAGCGGCATCGTGGGTGCGGGAACGGCAGGTTTCCCTGCGGCCGCGCTTTTAAAAAGGTGCATGCACCTTTTTTTTTTGTGCGTTTCACGCGTCACAGCAGTGCTTTTAAATGGCCCACGGCCCGCACTAGTGTGAACAAAGCCTGAAAGCGCAAATTTTAGCAAAATCTTTTTTTTTTTTTGGGCAAACTTGGGAAAAGCAAATATTTATTTAAAATTTTTATTTCTGTACATGATCTTGTTGGGGAAATTTTAGCTCACTTCCAGTCTCTGTCAGAGCAGGACAAGAAATAAGGAGAGCAGAGAGTAATGATGACCTATAGATCCATAAGACAATGCACACCCTACTTAGGTATTTAACTCCAAGGGGTAAAGCCTTGTGTGCATGAGATACAAGAGCAGTAAAAAAAATAGCACACCACTTTAACATTGTAGGGTTCATTCTTAGGATGATTAGACGTTCATTGCAAATCAATTTATTAAAAGAAAAACAAGCCACACACGTTTCAAAAGAGATGTGTCTGCTTCATCAGGGCTGAGCTATGTGTGAAATGAAGTGCAACACTAGCTGAGATATAAATCAAATATGCTGGATAAGTAGACTGAAAAGGGTCTATTTTTGCAGAAGATTGTGAGAGTGTGAACCAGACAGAATGTCATGCATACCAACGTAAAACACAAATGCTAAAGTGGATGTAAACCCTCTCCTATACCCAGTGAAGTGAACAGCCTCAGATATTACACAGAGATAAAAACAAATCTCCCTACATAAGTTTTACATATATCTCTTCAGCTATATTCTTTAGAATTCTAACATTGTCTTAGAATTTCTGTTTCCTCATTTAGCAGTAGGAGTGGATTCTTGGCATACACTGTGCAACAGATGATTGGAGGAAAGACACACACGCTCACTCCACATAGGCAGAGGAAGGAAGGAATGTGCAGAACTGTGCTGTGACAAGATAAGCTCTCTGCTTATCTGGGAGAAAAAAGGGGAATGTGGGACTTTATATGAGGCACAGATACGTGCCTCCATCCCTATATTTGGGTGCATAACAAGGAAGGTGGGACTTTGAATTGAAACGGTTGAAATGCGGAGGTGGTGGTATATATGTAAAACATTTTTTATTTGTTTGTATAAAATTATTAAATTGCATTGTTACATGTATACACAAGATGTGAACACGGTAATACAAAGGTATAAAGCATATAACTGAATAGAACAAATTCATGACAATCAAGTCGATAGTATACAACAGCAAAACGGCCTCAACAAGCCAAATAAAGCATGCCCGGCACCCGTGTAAATGATCACATGGTAGATATCTAAGATAGCTAGGTTCGCAAAGGTAACATCATGGGCCATAGTGAATGTGTCTGTGGCATCATATAGCTCTACGCGTTTCGTGGATTCGTTTCCACTCGTCAGGAGCGGATGCGACAGATCCCTGTAAATATAGTGATAGGGTAAACCACACTTAGTTTGAAGATGAAAACTATTGATTAATTGAAAGATTTAACCCAGTACACTCACCAACCCCCGGTAGTAAGTGCAGCATGGGGCGAGCGAGACATGGCGAATCGAGGACGTGGACCACACCACGGGAGCTGAGGCGGCGTATTAATGCACCACTGACTAGGGAAGATGCAGGAGTGCCTGTGAGGGTTTCCATGTGCTGGGGTGCTGACATGTGATTCTGAAATGGAAGATGTTTGGGAGCAAATGAAAAAATTGTACTGTGGGATGAAAGGTGTATGAAATAGATTAATGAAAGTGTGAAAAAAACAAATGAAATGTGTGTGGAGTGAAGTGGTGAATTGGGTTGTATATAAATACACCCAATATGTCCACATGTATTGATGGTGGTAAAAAAAGATTGTGATGAGAGAATGAAAAGGGGTATGTGTGTAAAAAGTGGACTGAAGTGAATGATGCTGTGAAAAACTGAACTCATTGATGCAAACAAAGCCTAGGAGTGTGGGTAAAATAAAATTGTGAACACAAACGTGTAATGGCATAGGGGGCAAACAGGAGTGGACCTTTTCACAGCATCATTCACTTCAGTCCACTTTTTACACACATACCCCTTTTCATTCTCTCATCACAATCTTTTTTTACCACCATCAATACATGTGGACATATTGGGTGTATTTATATACAACCCAATTCACCACTTCACTCCACACACATTTCATTTGTTTTTTTCACACTTTCATTAATCTATTTCATACACCTTTCATCCCACAGTACAATTTTTTCATTTGCTCCCAAACATCTTCCATTTCAGAATCACATGTCAGCACCCCAGCACATGGAAACCCTCACAGGCACTCCTACATCTTCCCAAGTCAGTGGTGCATTAATACTCCGCCTCAGCTCCCGTGGTGTGGTCCATGTCCTCGATTCGCCATGTCTCGCTCGCCCCATGCTGCACTTACTACCGGGGTTGGTGAGTGTACTGGGTTAAATCTTTCAATTTAATCAATAGTTTTCATCTTCAAACTAAGTGTGGTTTACCCTATCACTATATTTACAGGGATCTGTCGCATCCGCTCCTGACAAGTGGAAACGAATCCACGAAACGCGTAGAGCTATATGATGCCACAGACACATTCACTATGGCCCATGATGTTACCTTTGCCAACCTAGCTATCTTAGATATCTACCATGTGATCATTTACACAGGTGCCGGGCATGCTTTATTTGGCTTGTTGAGGCCGTTTTGCTGTTGTATACTATCTACTTGATTGTCATGAATTTGTTCTATTCAGTTATATGCTTTATACCTTTGTATTACCGTGTTCACATCTTGTGTATACATGTAACAATGCAATTTAATAATTTTATACAAACAAATAAAAAATGTTTTACATATATACCACCACCTCCGCATTTCAACCGTTTCAATTCAAAGTCCCACCTTCCTTGTTATGCTCTCTGCTTATCTATTTATAGCACCCACCCCGACACAAATTTCAGGGTGGGTTTATCTCGGTTGTAGGAGAACTTGTCAGAAGTAATGCTGATAACAGAAGAACGAAACAGCAGAAAGACACAGGACTTTGGGCTTTCGAGAGAATAAACACTACAAATATATGTGCCTAGGTCAAATTTCATGAATAGGGTTTACATCCACTTTAAGTAAAAAAAAATAAAAATAAAACAAGTAATAAGAGGCCGACAGAGGTTATACCCTTTCCACTGAAGAGTTTTTCCATCACTTCATCTTCCAACACCATGTTGGTTTTCATGGATGGCTGGGGATTTTGTAACCAAAGTGCAGACTGCAGGCATTATGGCAATGTGCTTGAGGTGCAAGGAGCATCTGTTTTTTGTCAGACCACCCCACAGGGGTTTTGCTGCAACACAGGTCCAGGTTGCAGGCTACAGTTGACCAGATTTATTAAATATATATATATAAAAGTATATACAAATTACCATGTTATAACAAAACCAAACTCACAATTTCTCCGAAGGAACAACCATATAGTTTAAATAGCTCTATAAAAAACTTGTCCAATAGTGAGGATTCGGAAATACAGATGGATACAGACAGGATATAAAGAACCTGTAGAGACAAAAACAAGAATGTACACCATCACCGCTTTGGGTGTCAAAATTTGGAATACTGGCATGTGTATTGTGGCTTAACACAAAAATTAGCCACGGATTAAACACAAAGCTAGAAATATGTTAACATGTCAATCATAGATGGTAAAGGGAAGGACCTCCTCACGGAGGAGAAGATAAACAGCACATACTGAAAGTCAGGGCAGTGGCATAAATCTTCTCCAATGATCAATGTATATCATGAAGTAATCCTTGGACATACCTTTAAACCCAAACGGGTGCGCCTCTCAGCTGGTGATATATTGGGTACATTCTTTAGGGCAAAAGGCTATGTCCACTTCCACATATATATGGATAGATAGGGACCCCCCCACCAAGGTCCTGAGTTTAAAAAAGGCAATGCTCATGTCTCTGATAAAAATCATTATATTGTATCACAAAGCTCAACTGTCCACCCAGCTTCCTAAAGTGTAACTTTACTCATAAAAACTTGATAAAAAATAATGTTCTTTAGCAAGAAACATACATTCCACATTTATAAATAGTGCAAACAATAAGTGTAGCACTAATAATTAATATATGAGTGAAAAAATACATAAATACAAAACCTGTATGCATCCAAAACACCCCAATTACGCAGGCGGAGGTGGATGCAAACAATAAATATTACAAGGCATAAAAAAAAGTCCCAAAGTGTTGTGAAGTGATAACAATAAACATAAAGGGGAGAAAGAAAAGTCCACATGTAAAGTGTAGAGTGTCCAATGGCTAAGGAACTCTCTCTTCAACCGAAGTGGAAAATGCACCAATGAAAAGGAGAAGACATTCAGATGGAAGAATGGGTACTCTTACCTGATCAGTTGGACGCACGTACCATACGGCAGTGCGTATATAAGGCTTTGGGATACTGGATCACCAATGGTGATGGACACTGGATGGTCTCCTGTAGGCCGCCAACTCCAATCCACACAGGGTTGGGTGATGGTTGAGACGAGGGTATCCAAGGCTTAACGGCTGCCAAACCAGTCCGACAATGAAGATGGTCCAAAGATGGTCATCAGTACTTCAGCATGAGGAAACAAAAGAAAAAGGAGCTCCGCATGGCGTAGGTCAACCAAGGTAGGTTTATTTCAAGGTAAGCATTGTATAATCTACACTCCGGAATAACTTTGCTGGTCATCCCCAAAATAGTCTAAAGAAATTGATCCATCTGCTTCAGGCAACAGTTGCTCCTGGACTTAAAGCGGAATTCCACCCAAAAGTGGAACTTCCGCTCATTTGTCTCCTCTCCCCCTCCGGTGCCACAATTGGCACCTTTCGGGGGGGAGGGAGGACAGGATACCTGTCTTTGACAGGTATCCTGTTCCCACCTCCGGGAGTCCGGGCCGCGGCCCGTGACATCACCGCGGGGCTCCCTCCTCCTCTCCCTGTCGCCGGGCCAGTAGGAGAGAGGAGCGGGGCCTCACGCATGCGCAGTAGGGTTCTCAACGTGAAGCCATGAGGCTACACTGTTGGGTACCCTTACCCGCAATGGCGGCGGCGGCACCCGACAGCTGATGGAAACATCAGCAATGGCGGCGGCAGCACCCGATCGGCCAATCGGCAGCTATGCAGGCCAGAGAAAATGGTGTCTACAGTGGTGCGTTCGCGCCATGGCGCTCAGCATCCTAGGGAGCAGGAAAGGCGCTGAATGGACAGAGAACCGGAGCACAGGAAAACATACAAGCATGTAAAAAAGGACCCGCACTGAACACTATCCATCAGGTATGAGGGAAAAAAAGGAGAATGCTATTGGGGGGTAGAGTTGTCTTTTTTTATAATGTATTAACTATCCTGAGGGGAGGAGTCCGGGGCGGAGCTTATCACAGGTATGCTGCCATGGAAGCACAAGGTATGATCCTGTTTTATGTCCAGAAAAAAAATGGCGTTTTGTATAAGACATTGTACAGTATAACCAGTCAATGACCAGCAACATACCCGTATATTGCTAGACTTTAAGTTGTTATAACGGGATGAGGCCTGCAGCTTGGAAAAGTTTTTAGAGTCAACGATCGGCACTCCTGTAAAAGCAATCCAGCTGCCATCCCACCAGGACACCCAATCAACCAGCCAGTGCTTCCGCCAGCTGATCATGAAGACCAACAAAGATCAGAAACGCTTTATTCATCTCCAAGATATAGGGAACTGAAAACGATGTTCTTGCATCACTTCCAGTTTCCCTGGATGTAAACAGCGCCATTTTTAAAAATGAAAAGCATTTGATCACACGGATTTTGGTGCGATCAAATGCTTTTGAGGGCAAAGCAGGGATCTCATCTCTCCATAAAGAGTTACATGCCTATTGCTGTCACGAGGATGTTTACATTCCTTGTGACAGCAATAAAAGTGAATAAAAAAAAAATAATAATAATTTAACAAAAAATTAAAATAATTCTAGCACCAGGCCTCATGTGTAAATTTAAAGTGGTAACCTGTAAAGGATTTTAAAGCGTGGCAAGTTTGGTAACTATTTACTTGACATAACATCGTCTTTTATATTTTACCAAAAATTGGCTTATGTATTGTGTTTTTTGCATTAAAACTCAAAAGTCCCCCCCCCCCCCCCATTTCCATTTCTCTGAATTCATCGACGGGCGCAGCCCATCCTTAATCTTGACCATTGGATTATAATACCTCCGCAGGAATAGGACTATAGGCAAAACAAAAAACACCTGGCTACACCCATGGGCTGTCCTCAGTCAGTATATAACCCCATCCTGGCTCTAGGTATTCAGTTTAGTAGCAAGCAGTAATAAAAGTATCAAAAACTCCATAGAGGGGTGGGTGCTGTGTAAGTCGATGAAATGGATTTTATGGTGAGTACAAAAATCCCATTTTCTCTTTCGTTCATTGACGGGCATAGCGCCTCCTTAATTTTGACCATTGGGATGTCCAAAAGCAGTGCCAAAGAAAAATGAGTGGTGGGCAAAATAACCCAAGGCTAACCACAAGAGCCCTAACCAGGACACAAAAGCCTTAACCGGGTCACAGGAGCCCCATCCGAAAAATAAAAATTTGAAGAAAAAACACCTCTCAAGAGGGAACCCCCCTCTTAAACAGCAGCCTGCAAAACCTTGCGGCCAAAAGAAGCATCCACAGGTGCCAAAATATCTACTTTATAGAATTTAGTGAAGGTATGCACTGACGACCAAGTGGCCGCCTTGCAAACCTGTGATATTGACGCTTGATGACAGAAGGCCCAAGAAGTACTAAGCGCCAGAGTAGACCAAAAAGGGACTATGCCAGGATAATGCTGCCAGCTCCGAAAACCCTGCAGGCCGAGGCAATAGCCACCAAGGATGCCACCTTCTGGGACAATGTAGGTAAGTGAATCTCCTGAATATTCTCGAATGGAGGTTTCTGGAGAACCGATAGTACTAAGTTTAAATCCCATGGCGGCAAAAGAGACCGTACAGGTGGAGCTACATGCTGGACTCCTTAAATGAAGGTGCGAACTAAAGAGTGAGTGGCTAGGGGTCGCTGAAAGAAGACTGCTAAGGCAGACACCTGGCCCTTAATGGTAGTCAAGGCCAACTTCTGCTCAACGCCCCGTTGAAGAAAAGCTAAGATCCGAGCAGCAGAAAAGGACCGAGGACAAACACTAATCAATTCGCACCGAGAAATGTACGCTTTCCGCGTACAATGGTATATCTTACTAGAAGTCAACTTCCTCGCCTTCACCATTGTAGGGATCACTGGTCCCGACAGATCTCTATCTCTCAGTACCTGGCTTTCAATGGCTAGGCCATTAAAACCAGTAACTGTAAAGCAGGATGGAAGCTCAGCCCTCTGTACAACTGGTCCTCTCTGAGAGGTAGCTCCCAAGGGACGTTTACGGCCACCAGAATGACCAGAAGACTTTCGCCCTTGGTCCTTCGCAGGCACCACAGAAGAGGAAGGTGTTGACCCCGCAATAGTACTAGGACGACTGCGGCGTCTACCAGAGGAACTACTAATCTGGTCAGCATTCACTCCAGAGTCAGACCCATGTAACCCAATTTCCTAGACGGGGCTAGAGGGGACCTTGGGTAGTTCGGATGTCACCCGAACCTTTACAGGAATTATACCCGCACAAGGAGACACAGGGCCCCCCAAAGTGGACGAACTCTGTCCCCCTTCTTTGGTACCCCCAAAAGGTTCAATTTGTGGACCCCCTTGGCGCTCACGAAGGAGGTCCATGAATCTGGAAACCACCGAAGATGTTCCCCCACCCCAGCAATGGGTGAGGGCAGACCTTCATGCTGAAGGAGTCTTGTCAGTGGACCCGGAGAAGCCTGCTCTAGCCTTACCAGACCAAGATTGCTTGGAACATCCTGGGGAAAACTTGAGAGATCTGTTTCCTTTATCTGCAGTCCCGGGAGCCCAGAAGAATTTCTTATGGCCTGAGAAGGAAGGCCCCCATCTGCGGCGAGGCTCCTTCCCTTTCCTAGATTGAGGCAGGAAGGTACTCTTCCCCCCGTGACACCCTTAATGATGCCATCCAGGGTAGTCCCAAACAGGCAGTCGCCTAGAAAGGGCAGATCAATGAGAGCTTTCTTTGAGGCTTGGTCTGCCGGCCAATTCTTAAGCCACAGCACACGTCTAATTACCACCGCCGAAACAGAAAGCTTGGACAGCACAGGAGCTGCATCCAAGGCTGCATCACAAACATACTGCAGCCCATGGAGCAACTGGTCCCCTAAATGAACACAAGCAGCAGGAACCTGCTCACTACTCAGATCCTGGTGCAAAAGCCTGGCCCATTCAGTTAGGGTCTGCGACACCAGGGCCAAGGCCAAGACTGGTCGCAATGCCGAACCAGCCATAGTAAACATGCTGCGTGCCACAGCCTCTGCTTTACGGTCAGCTGGGTCCTTAAAGAATGCCGATTCCTCTACTGGGAACATGGTTGCTTTATGCAACCTGCAAAAAGGAGGGTCCACCACTGGTGGGGTAGTCTACTTTTTTTAAAAGTGATTCTTCAAAGGGGTAGCATACTGAGAAATGTTTGGGGACCCCAAAGGGCGACTTTGGTTCTTATGGGTAAACCTATCAAAATAAGGCAGATAAGGAAACACCTTTGGTGTGCGAGGCGACTTGTGTGTACCAAAGGACACAGCCACATCCGTGGCCCTGTCAGCCCCTTCCTCCATCTTTAGAGTCTCCCGCACTACAGTAACAAGTGTGTCCACCAGTGCTTTTTCACTTGCTGCTGAGACCACAGAGGACTCATCCTCACATTCGGACGGGTCAGGGGGCGTAATGTCCATAAAGACATGGCTGAGCGAGTTTGGGGTGGGGGAACTTGACTGGCCCGCACAGAGTCCTGACCTCACTCGATAGAACACCTTTGGGATGAATTAGAGCGGATACTGAGCCAGGCCTTCTTGTCCACATCAGTGCCTGACCTCACAAATGCGCTTCTGGAAGTATGGTCAAACATTCCTATAGACACACTCCTAAACCTTGTGGACAGCCATCCTAGAAGGTTTTGATGCTGTTATAGCGGCAAAGGGTGGGCCAACTCACCATTGAACCCTACGGACTAAGACGCCATTAAAGTTCATGTGCGTGTAAAGGCAGGCGTCCTGAAAATTTGGTAATATAGTGTATGATAGCAAAAGAGGATGAGCGTCATATTGTATGTTGTTTGTATTTGTATGCTTATAACCTCTATTTTTTATACAATAAAAATATTTGGTTTGAACCAGTTCAAATGTATGGTACCTAAGTCCTATAGTTTTGTCCTATTATGCCGCGTACACACGGTCAGACTTTTCAGCTACAAAAGTCCGACAACCCGTCCGACAGACTTTCGACGGAATTTTGGCGGACTTTCAGCGGACTTTCTAACGACCAGACTTGCCTACACACGATCACACCAAAGTCCGACGGATTCGTACGTGATGATGTACACCGGACTAAAATGAGGAAGTTGATAGCCAGTAGCCAATAGCTGCCCTAGCATCGTTTTTTGTCCGTCAGACTAGCATACAGACGAGCAGATTTCTGGGTCCGGTGGAGTTACGACGTAAAGATTTGAAGCATGTTCCAAATCTAAAGTCCGTCAGATTTGCGACTGGAAAAGTCAGCTGAAGGTCCGGTGAAGCCCACACACGTTTGGATTGTTCGCCGGATTTGGTCCGTCGGCGTCCGTCAGACAAGTCCGGTCGAAAAGTCCGACCGTGTGTATGTGGCATTAGATTCATTTCTAAAAGCTCTTAAATTGGGGTGTCAGTGCCTTATGGTTTAACACTAAACACCTGCTCTTTTTTGTATGTGATATCTATTACCATGCAACAGATGAGCCTTGCATGTTTGAGCTGTGGCAGTATAAGTACAGTTTGCCTGCTGGTCAGTTGGACTACAAGTAACAGATCACCCACAACAATTCAGCCTTACATGTCTGTGAAACGCAGGTAATCGATCAGCTTGCAGCTGATCTATGACATTGGTCAACTGCAGAATCCAGGTTAGTCTACTACTATACAATATACACTCACCGGCCACTTTACAAAAGGTACATCTGTTCAATTGCTTGGTAACACAAATTGTTAATCAGCCAATCACATGGTATCAACTCAATGCATTTAGGGATCTAGACGTGGTGAAGACAACTTTCCGAAGTTCAAACCGAGCCGCAGAATGGGAACAATAGGGGATTTAAGTGACTTTGAACGTGGCATGGTTGTTGGTGCCAGATGGGCTGGTCATTTCAAAAACTGCTGATCTACTGGGATTTTCACACACAACCATCTCTAGGGTTCACAGGGAATGGTCCAAATAAGAGAAAATGAGTGGCAGTTGTGTGGATGAAAATGAAAAAGAGGTCAGAGGAGAATGGGCAGACTGGTTCAAGATGATAGAAAGACAACAGTAACTCAAATAGCCACTCATTACAACCAAGGTATGCAAAATACTATCTCTGAACACACAACACATCAAACATTGAAGCAGGTGAGCTACAGCAGCAGAAGACCACATCGGGTGCCACTTCTATCAGCTAACATGAAACTGAAGATTGGAAAAACGTTGCCTGGTCTGAGATTTTGGCTGCAACATTCAGATGACAGGGTCAGAATTTGGCATATACAACATGAAAGCATTGATCCATCCTGCCTTGTATCAACAGTTCAGGCTGGTGGTGTAATGGTGTGGGGGATATTTTCTTGGCACACTTTGGGCCCCTTAGTACCAATTGAGCATCACTTCAATGCCACGGTCTACCTGTGTATTGTTGCTGATCATGTCTATAAACTCTGACTAGTGTACCCATCTTTTGATGGCTACTTCCAGCAGAATAATGTAACATGTCACAAAGCTCAAATCATCTCACCACTGGTTTCTTGAACATGACAATGAGGTCACTGTACTCCAATGGCCTCCACACTCACCAGATCTCTATCCAATAGATCACCTTTGGGATGTGGTGGAGCAGAAGATTTGCATCATGAATGTGCAGCCGACAAATCTGCAGCAACTGCATGATTTTATCATGTCAATATGGACCAAATTCTCAGAGGAATGTTTCCAACACCTTATTGAATCTATGCCACGAAGAATTAGGACAGTTCTGAAGGCAAAAGGGGGTCCAACCCGGTACTAGCAAGGGGTACCTAATAAAGTGGCCAGTGAGTGTAGTTCTCTACACTGCCAACAACACAGCCAGAGTAACCTCCCTATACACAAATTCACGGAATTACAAAAAAGGCAACTCATGCAGCCACATGCAGGCAAGGGGACAGACATTGCACCACATGTGAAATAGTGTGTCTCAAGTTTTCTTGTGCCCACAATAGCAAGACAGGCTCCCAATGTCATTTTTCTAGCATACGAAAGGCCCACTGTCCTTTAGCATTGAATGGTGACTGGGTGAATAAAGTTCTTCTGAAGATCGTTAGTAGAAGGATGAAGAACATTCTATCTTATGTAAACTAAACTAAAGTTGAAGAAGAGGTCAGTCCTGAGCTGGGAGTTCTGGGATATTAAATTACCCAGTCAGTGACATGCCTTATTCACACTTATTGTGATCAATTTGACAGTTATAATGTCACCAAATGATTGCTGCTCTGTAATCATATAGGAAATACAGACAGACTTAATGTCAGTGGAAATAAAGGCCCAAATACGGAGTGACTAGGTTCCTTCTAATATTGTATATTACCCCCATTCTTTGTAATGAATGAGGGATACAGAACATAAACTATGCTGGAATTTGACATTTCTTCGGGGTGTCAGGTCTTTTTACTTTGAATAGCAAAAAGAAAATACCTGTACAACAGAACATGTCTCCATGGAGAGGCTTCTTGGAGGGCACTGTAAGGCTTCTTTGTGTTCACTGTATTCCTCTGTCTATTTACAGTGAATGACAAGCAGCTTTTTACCATTGCCCTGAGCAGTAACGCTACAAGACCTGAATCCTGAAATGTGTGTGCACCAGCCTGGAAGGCAATACTAGCTCGGGGTCCCTTCTCCACAAGCATACAGAACACATTCTCCTGTACTTATCTGAGTGAACAAAAAAGAAGTATCAATTAAAAATACTTACTAAATTTAGTATTGCAAAAATGTGGAAGCTGAATACCAAGATGCCTTTGTAATTTATGGCCATACTGACCCTAGGACATACTGTACATGTAAGAGACTAAAACTGAGACTAATGCCCTGTACACACGACCGGTTTTGCTGTTGGAATAAACGCTGACGTTTTTTACGACGGAGTTTCGACGGAATTCCGCTCAAGCTGTCTTGCATACACACGGTCACACCAAATTCTGACAGTCCAGAACGCAGTGACGTACAACACGTAGGACGGGACTAGAAAACAGAAATTCAATAGCCAGTAGCCAATAGCTTCCGTCTCGTACTTGCTTCAGAGCATGCGTAGTTTTTGGTGCGTCAGAACAGCATACAGACGAGCGGTTTTTCCAATAGTAATTTGTTCCGTTGGGAAAAATATAGAACACGTTCTCTATCTAAGTCCGTCTGAATTTGACAGAAAAAGTCCGATGGGGCATAAACACGGTCGGAATATACAATGAAAAGCTCCCATCGGACTCTTTCTGTCGGAAGTTCCACTAAGGGTGCATATATAGTATTGCATTGTGGTAAAGTGTATTACCGTAATACAAATACCACAGTGCACTGTGGTTCCATTCATCCGGATTCAGTGTGGCTACTGTATCACTCATGCAAACTTCATCTAAATTCATTTAGCTAAATGTGATTTTTGAGTCCTTACAATAGTTTATAGAACATTCAAGCCCCGATAAAAATAATGAGCTTTCAGACCCCTAAAACACTTTAGCTTTTTTTTTTTTTTTTTTTACAATTATTTGAACAATTAAAGATCTTTTTAGATCCGGATTCTGGGCCATTAAGGCCCCTTTCACACTCGCACAACCTAAAAGTCGCGCGACTTGAAGCAATGCCTGTGTAATTTTAAGGTCTATGAACCAAAGTCAGACCAAAGTAGTACAGGGACTACTTTGAAGTCACACAGATATGAACGGTATTTATTGGAAATCATGGGGTACGACTTGTCATGTGACTTTGCAGTCCCAAGTCGCAGGACAAGTCGAACAAGTGTGAAAGGGGCCTAAGCCTTGGAAATTGGCTTGCCATTCTGTAATATTAGCCTCACTTACCATCTATTTCCAAGCTCCTCTCCGATACCTCTGTCCAGTCTTTATTGCGTTCTGTCCCTGCTGGGAGTTACCAGGACAGAAAATGATGGGATTACTCTGATGTGGACAGAAAACTATAGCAAATTTAGCAAAGTGTAGAAGAGTTAGAACAGCACAAGGATTTTAGTAATATCTGTGTCTCCTCAATCTGGTGACTATTACCCATTCTATCAAAAATTGGATTTAGGATTAAAAAGTGAGGTAAATCATAAGGGGTCTAAAGTCGCTCAGGGTAACCAGAGCCCTCTGAAATGAGGTAAACTGTTAGGGTGAATTCACACATAGCGCCTTGGCAGGCATTTTACTGCATTGCTTCACCGCAAGAACACACAGGAAATTGACAGTGTGTCTCATTTACACTGTAATGCAATACAGAGCTGCGCTAAAATGCAGACATGCTGGCATGGCACTGTACCGCAGCGGAGTGTACTTTTGTACAGTTCAAATAAAGCTGGTACAAAGAAAAAAAAAATAGAGCTGAATCGTGCACCACACTGCCCCCCTACTGCAGTCGGAAATGGACAGCTGCTGGAGAGGTAAAGCGCTCCGACAGCGGTCACTTTCTGTGTGAATTTACCCTTACTGTAAAGATTTTTACAATAGTAACTAGGACTCTTTTTAAATAGGCTCATTAAGCCATACCATTAAAATATTATTAATGTACGGGATTTATATAGCGCCAACAGTTTGCGCAGCGCTTTACAGCATGAGGGCAGACAGTACAGTTACAATACAAGAGGAAACAGAAGACCCTGCTCAATAGAGCTTACAATCTAAAATATAACTAGACATTTGGTATAGCTGGAAGGAAAAACATTCCCTGCAGGCTTGACTGCTGGACTATAGACTGGTGTAAGTTCTGCCTATAACACAGATCACATTCTGCCTCTAAAAGGCATACAGTAGGGGGCGTGTCCAAGATGGCGACCGGAATGGACGCATAGTTAGGAGGCTCCAGCACCCTGCCGGCTACTAATCCTGTTTCCCAGCGGAATTTTATAAATCTGGAACTACCCAGACGCAGTTCCGAACTCACAGAACTGGTATGCACTATAACCGCCGCTCCGCCGTCCACAAGAAGCCCTCTACGACCCGCACTGCTCCCTGTGGCGGGAAGGCTGAGAGTAGCAAGACAGCTAACATGGCGTCACAGACCGAGGAAGCGGACCCTGAGATTCAAGACACAGATCACTTCACTGCGCTGATGCAAGCAATCGGAACATGCCAAACCACACTGACAGGCAAAATAGATAAAATCCAACTGGAGATGGGTCTAATCCGCAAGGACATGGACAAATTCAGGACCCGGCTGTCGGAGGTGGAGCGCCGCGTGGGGGACACGGAGGACGTGCTGGGTGAGCACACATCATCTCTCCGAACCCTCACTACTAAAGTGAAGGCATTAGAGTATCGTGCGGAGGACGCGGAGAACCGCAATCGGAGGAATAACCTCCGCATCATTGGACTGCCTGAGAGGGCTGAAGATCCTGATCCAACCGGGTTCACAGAACGCCTTCTGAGACAGTTATTCCCGCAGGCGGCCTTCTCCCCTTTCTTCGCGGTGGAGCGCGCCCACAGAATGCCGGCGACTCGAGGGCCTCCTGGGGCCCCACCTCGTACGTTCATCCTCCGGTTACTAAATTATCGAGACCGAGACGCTGTGCTAAGGGAAAGCAGGAAGATGGAGGCTCTGCGATTTGAGGGATCCCGCCTGATGATTTTTCCGGATTTCTCTGTCGAAACGCAGAAACAGCGCAAATCATTCGACCACGTGAAGCAAGAACTGCGCAAGAAAGGCCTCAAATACAGTATGCTTTTCCCCGCCCGATTACAAGTCCAGGATGGAGAAGCACACAGATTTTTTACTATCCCTGACGAAGCAGCTAAATGGCTAGACACCATCCCACAGCCTTAAACATAAGCCCAGTGGATGAGTTCTTATTTGATGTAACACTTTTTTATTTTCTCTTATATCTTGTTTGTATCGTCACTGGCTGCCGACTAAATACCACTGCCTCTACATCTAACCAAGCAAAGTAGGTCAGGACTCTGTGGCATATCCGCATACCAGTGACCGCATTGAGCAGCAGTGAATGCGTGGCATAATATATTCCAAGGGGTGAGTCTCTTTTTGCTTTTTGTCCCAGTACTGCTGATCATAGCTGCCGTGCTCCACGGTGCTCCACCCCTCCTGAATGTTAACTTTCAACGCAGCGAGTTAACCCTGGCCAGAAATCAGCTTCAAACATGCGCGCCAGTACATTGTGAAGCGGCAACTGTACAGGAGAACTGGCTGCGATGCACTTCGAACTTTAACCCGCGAGGAGGAACCCTCGACCCACATCCTGTCAGGAGGAGACTAAGGCGATCGAGATTATACACTCCCCCTTGTTTACACCCAGGTGAACCTTCTCCTCCGGATTGTTATAACATCTAGCGGTGGACAGGCTTACTCCATTATGTAGGAGACGTAATCCTTCCGCAGGGAAAAAGATTCCCTTTTTCCTTTTGGTTTTTTTTTTTTTTTATATGTCTACACCCTAATAAGGGGTAGCTGGCGGACTACACGACTGTTAAGCAGTTTGTGGACTTCCTTGTTGTGCCTCCAAGGCGCCCTGTTGGCGCACCGCCTCCAAAGGACTTAAAAAAGTCATGATTTGTTTGGGAGATCAAACGCACCCGAGTTTGGGGGGTTGCGTGGGGAGGGGGGATGGGGGTTTTGTTAAACGGTACGCCAACAAATCTATCTATGTTGATGCTCATATGTTAGATCTATTTTTCACATGTATAACAGGAGTATGGAATTTGATTGACGGCAGGTCGAGAGTGCTGGTCCTGCACCTTGGTCTGGATGGGGGTCCGGAGAGCGGATTAGCTGAGATGCATATTTACAGACAAGTATGGCCCCTCTTAGAGTGATATCCTGGAATGTGCGGGGGCTTAATTCCAAGCTCAAACGATCCCTTGTATTTTCATATCTAAAAAAATATCACCCGCACATTTGCTTACTCCAGGAAACCCATCTTACAGGCTCCAGAGTACTCTCCCTCAAAAAGCCCTGGGTGGGATCATATTTCCATTCCACCTATTCCTCCCACTCCCGAGGAGTTAGTGTTCTTGTGCATAAGGCACTTCCCTTTGTGCTTCTGGACCTCCATCTAGATCCGGACGGGCAATATGTAATTTTACACGCATTATGTGACAGACTAGAAATGTTAATAGTGGGTCTGTATTTACCACCACCAGCTAAAATGATGATACTGCATAAAATTCAAAATATTATCGCCAGTCACCCTACCCCCAATGTAATCATAGCAGGTGATTTTAACATGACCCCAAACCCCAGTGTTGATAGATTACAAACAGGTCAGACGACCGACACAGCATTGTCCCGTTGGGAGGAGGTATATGGCCTTTCTGATACGTGGAGATGGAAAAACCCACAGGGTAGACAATTTTCTTGCCATTCTGCCACACATGCGACATTGTCGCGCATTGATCTAATTTATGTTACTGATCCCCTGTTATCCCGGGTGTCTGCTGTTTCCCACTTGCCGCGTGGCATATCGGACCATACCCCGGTTATGCTGGATCTCTCTACAGGTTCGGCAGCTAGTGGGGGCCTCTGGAGACTATCCAGATACTGGATTACCGATGAGAAAATGGAGCCGCTGATGCTACTGGAACTCGGGGATTACTGGACACATAATGACCAATCGGCCTCTCCACCAATAGTATGGGATGCATTTAAGGCATATGCCAGGGGTAGATATCAGTTTAATATCTCTAAAATCAGGAAAGAGTCGAGACTGGAGCTCTCGACGGCAGAAAAAAGGGCAATAAGACTGGAGACTCAATACACTGCCTCACCCGACCAGGGCACACACTCCGATATGCTCACGGCATATAGGGAGGTGGCGCTCATCCGGGCAGCCTCTTGCCGACGTTTCCTCCTTGCCCAGGCTCAACGCATATTTGAGCAGGGCGAGCGATCCGGTAGATTGCTGGCCTGGTTAGCTGCGGAACGGGCTGGTAGCTCCTGCATTGCTAATATTAGGGATGAAGATGATACTTTGCTCTCTGATCCCGCGCATATTAATGCGCGGTTCGAGAGGTATTATCAGCAACTCTATACATCCAGAGCAACATATTCCCCTGAGGAATTAAATTCGTTTCTCCTAAAAATAGACTTCCCCACTCTAACAACAGAGGCGAGTCAGGCATTGGAAGCTCCCATAACACTGAAAGAAGTCCAGAGAGCCATTAAGTCACTTCAGGCGGGTAAAACTCCGGGGCCTGACGGATTACCCACCGAATTTTACAAGACCAATTTGGATATCATAGGCCCCCACTTCCATAATATGCTCACCAAAGCACTGAATCAGCAATGCCTACCGTCCTCAATGATGGAGGCAATAATCGTTGTCATTCCAAAACCTGGGAAGGACCCAGAAATGTGCTCGTCCTACCGACCCATTTCTCTACTGAATGTGGACGCCAAGATACTTACAAAAATCTTGGCGGGCAGGTTAAACTCAGTGATACTCTCCCTCATACATGGTGACCAGACCGGATTTATGCCTGGCAAGGGCACGGATATAAATATCCGCAGACTCCATACTAACATAGCACTACCCCGGGATCCTAAGGAGGGTGGAGCGGTGGCCTCGCTAGACGCCGAAAAGGCCTTTGATTCGGTTGAGTGGGCCTTTCTATGGGAGGTGATGTCTAAATTTGGATTTGGGAGTAAGTTTGTCAGCTGGGTCAAATTACTTTACCAATCACCAACGGCTAGAGTACGTGCGGGTGGTCTCCTCTCTCCTCCCTTCCACCTGTGCAGAGGGACAAGGCAGGGATGTCCACTGTCCCCAGGGCTATTTGCCCTGGCCATTGAACCTATGGCTATATTACTCCGATCGGCTTCTGCGGTGAGGGGATTAGAGATAGGACCACTGATAGAACGAATCTCACTATACGCAGACGACGCGCTTTTATACCTGGGCGATGATACACATTCGCTGAGTGCGGCTCTTGAAATTATAAACCATTATGGGGGTTTCTCGGGGGTCAAAATTAACTGGAGTAAGTCCACCCTGTTCAACCTGACTGATAACGACTCCCCCACAGTCGACCTGACCCCCCTTCGCAGAGTCACCCAGTTTAGATACCTTGGTATTGAGATATACAGAGACCCAATATCTAACGAACAATTTATACCCAATCCTCCAAAATCTCATTGCAAGGTGTCAGGCCTGGAGATCACTCCCATTGACACCAGTGGGAAGGGTGAATCTATTAAAAATGACGTTCCTCCCCAAGTTCTTATATATTTTTAGGAACACCCCGGTCCCAATCCCTGTTTCTTTTTTTCACAAACTAGATGGGGTAATCTCCTCTTTTACATGGGGAGGGAAAGTCCCAAGAATAGCGAAAGCTAAGCTACAACTTCCCCTATCTTCTGGAGGCCTGGCATTACCATGCTTCCAGAAATATTACTGGGCAGCAGTACTAGTCACTGTTCGCTGGTGGTTCAAGCAGACTAGATCAAACCCCGCGCTAAACCTCGAAGCAGCCATAATGGGTTCCTACTCAGCCCTTACGAACGTTGTCTATAGAGGAGTAAAAGCCAGCCCACATATAACTCTACCAATGCGCACCACAATACAAGTATGGGATAAAGTCACTGCAGCCATAGCCAGTGAGGACACTATTTCTCCTCACACCCCACTATGGGGTAATCCCAGACTTCCGCATTTCAGATCCATCCCAGACCCCAGTATATGGGCTAAATACGGGATAGTAAAGATTAAGCAGATTATGCCCAGCGGGCAGATACTCCCATTCCCAGAACTCAAAAGGACATATCAGCTCCCTTCGTGGATGCTATTTCGGTACCTTCAACTAAAACATGCTACGCAAGCACAATTCCCCAGAGTAGTTACAGTGGCATCAAATATGGTGGAGAGCTTCCTTACCTCGCGGGGGGTAGACAAGATATTATCTTCCATATATCTACGCCTTACCTGCGGAGACGCGGAGCAGAATCCACGTCTCCTACGACTGTGGAAGTCAGACATAACTGATCTCTCTGACGAAGAATGGGAAACAGCGATTCAAAACTATATACCGACAGTGATCTCGGCTAGGGATAGATTTATCCAACTCAAATTCATACACAGAGCATATTATACGCCACAAAGACTAGCGCGGATATATCCTTCGCAATCAGAACAATGTACAAAATGTCAGCAGTCGCTAGGGACGTTCTATCACGTCATCTGGGAGTGTCCTGTCATTCAGGAATATTGGAAGGAAGTGGTTGAGGAAATTAATAATGTCACCAACCTGTCTATGCCCTTAGACCCTAAGATCCTTATTTTAGAGATTACAGAATTAATAACTCACTATACGTATGACAAACTGCTATTGTTCTACCTATGCTTTTATGCAAGAAAAGCTCTCCTCCAACAATGGAAACTACCCACCCCCCCCACGGTGGCTCAATGGCGTGCCCTGGTGGATGCAGTGTTACCCCTATACAAACTGACGTATATGGGCCGTAAATGCCCTCAAAAATTTGATAAGGTGTGGAAATCATGGCTGACCACTAGAACACTATCGGTCTGAGGCGGTCTTTGAAGTTACCTTAAAGACTAATGATACTACTGGGTTACATACGCTGATTGTCCGGGCCTTGGAATATTGATAAACTATAAATAATCTAGATAACCCTGACCTGCCTGCCTACTCTGGGTTTTGAAGTTATGCTGTATAGATGAGTTAGGAAACATTGGGACCTATACTTGAAACCCTCCCTCTTCCCGTTTAGTTCTGTTGACTGGTGAACTCTCTTTCTAAATGTGCATTTGACCAAAGAGCTTGATCGATCTGTCATGGTCAGATATACGCTTAAGAAAGTGCAATAGTATAATTGGGTCCGGTGTGGCCCCCCCCCCTCCCCCTCTCTCCCTCTTCCTCCCTCCTCTTCCTATACCCCCCCACCAATTACAGACTATGGTTATAAACCAGCACAGATGTTAGGCAGGAATACCAGGCTCCGTCCCATACTCCGGAATAGTATCTTGTAGCATCATCAACTCTCATTCGCCCTATTTAAATGTGATTTATTATTTCTAGATAGGATACATTGCTATGATATATCTATGATGTACCGTGTATTTGGTTTTCTTTTTTTTTCTTTTTGTATTATTTTTGTATTTGTTATAAATAAAAACTTTTCTGTTAAAAAAATAAAAAAAAAAAGGCATACAGTAACCGTTTCAAAATTTGTAATAATAAATCAACATAATAATTTAAATAGGGTCACAAGCAGAAAGTAAGGGGGCCACGTGGATACAAAATGGCATTAATAGATTCTTGTGGCCTATACATAACAATGAAGAGAACACATTATCCAGCACTTTCAGGAATGTCAATAACACTCAGGTAGGAACATCTATCAATGTGCAGCAGATATCCATTGCAGCTCTTCCAACTGAAGGAACTGGCACAATGTCTACATCTCTGTGGAGGGTGTATCTGAAACGTGTGTCCTCAGGCCACAACACAGGGGAGGTATGCATATTCCTCACACCTGCCAAGTTTTACGTGTGGTTTATTCTCGGAAGTACAGCAACAAAACATACATGTACAAGTGTAACGAGCACAAAGCACTTCAAGCCAAAAGTTGGTAGCGATGCCAGTTTACACATGTTACAAAGACCAGGTGGGGGGCATGCTGGTACTCAAAGTTAACGTTCAACGCAAGTGGAAATAAACCTCAAGGTTATTAAAATTATCAAGGAACAAGGGGATTTTTGAACATTATCTTATTTAGAGAGTTTTCTTTTGCGGTCTGCTCGAAATACAGAAAAAAAAATCTTCTAGCAGTGGAGAGTGATCAGTGCTTCCAATATTTACCATCACAACCTGTGATCTCGGGATCAGAAGTTATAAGGCAGTGGCGTCTGGTGCTCAAAATTTTTTTGGGGGGCGCAAGCAAACTGAAAAACCCCCCAAAAACATCAATTGCAGCCTCACTGTGCCCATCAAACGCAGCCACTGTGCCCATCAAATGTTGCTACTGTGATCCCCCCCACCCGCCTGCCGTCTGCCCAGCCCTTACCCGGTGTCAGTGGCGGGTCAGGCTGCGGGTGACGGCGGCGAGACCTTAGAGCGGGTCAGACAGCGGCTTCTGTGCATCTCCTCCCCTCCTCCTGATAGGCGTCCAATCACAGCGCCTGTCCTTTCAGCCAATCAGGTGACAGCTAACAGACCTGCGTACCCGATTGGCGGAGAGGCAGTTCAGTGTTTTCTATCGCACCTGGGTGGACTGCGAGCACAATGCTTTGTGCTTGCAGTTCACCTTTTTTTGAAGCCTGTTAGAGCCTATGGCTCTAATCAGGTGCTTCAAAAATACACCCCCGCCGCTGGAATTCAGGCGACCGGCATCCTGAAAGGATCCGGACGCCTGCAATGCATGAATCTATCCAGTGGTGGTGTGTCCATCCTTAATGGATACACCGCCACTGTTATAAGGGTATAGGAAAACCAAAGCAAGAAAGATGTAAATACAGTATATGTCACGTTTACATTGACACAGTGCATACTGTATATCGATGGGTGGCAATTGGTTTATTTGTGAAAAGGTAGCTCTGAGAAAGAGGGGTCATCCTCAAAACATATCAGTACCAATGTACTTCTATGGTAGTGACTTTATTATGTTGAATGGGTTAGTTGGTCATCTGTATTTAGGGTACTGAGCACATATTGAGCACGTTTCATCTTGGATAAATGTGATGTTTACATTTTTTTTAACTTGAGTATAGGAGACAATTCCTGATCAAGTGTTACTAAAGATTTTGCATGAGGCTGGTTTGCTTTCTTTTTGTTTTAAAGTTTCAGCTTAAAAGAAAAGTCTGAGAATTTTTTTTTTCTTATTCATACTTAACCTAGGTGGATGTAGCATCAGTCCGAGGCTGCATCTTTCCCCGCTGGCTCCAAGGTTGAGAACCGAGCGATCAAACAATGCTGATTGTTCGGTTCTCAGAGATTTGTGAGCAGAGAGCTGGTGACAGTCAGTCACCACTGTCGGCTCTGCCCCTCCAGCAGCTGGTCACTGAGAGGCTAAGCCAGGTGCCAGTCCAGACATGTGGGTGGATCCCGACCATATGGTCTCGATCTTTCCCGAGCCTGGACCGGCTCTGTGACGTCAGCCCACTGTCTGCTGAAAGATTGTTCTGCACTCCTGTGACCCACAGGGGAAGTACATCCAAACGAGCTTTGGCTGTACTTCTCATTTAAAGTCAATCTGTAGGCAAACTGTAAGGTTTTACTGGTGCATGCCATGTTCTGTGAAATAGCAAGATGTCAGCAGTCTCACCTGCAGCAGCTGCCTTTCCCTTAGGTATGCCTACCAGTATATAAATACTGCCAGGACTTAATGCCCACCAGGGCTATATTTGAGGCACTAGAATGCTCCCCAGTAGGGATGAGCCGAACACCCCCCAGTTCGGTTCGCACTAGAACATGCGAACGGACCGAAAATTCAAGCAAACTTTAGAACCCCATTGAAGTCTATGGGACTCGAGCGTTTGAAATCAAAAGTACTAATTTTAAAGGTTAATTTGCATTGTCCTAAAAAGGGTTTGGGGACCCGGGTCCTGCCCCAAGGGACATGTATCAATGCAAAAAAAAGTTTTAAAAATGGCCATTTTTCGGGAGCAGTGATTTTAATGATGCTTAAAGTGAAAAAAAAAAAAAGTTAAATATTCCTTTAAATATCGTCCCTGCACAAAATCACATTTTTAAAGGAATAAAAGTCATTTAAAACTGCTTGCGGCTTTAATGTAATGTCTGGTCCCAGCAATATGGATAAAAATCAGTGAGACAAATGGCATGGGTACCCCCCCTCAGACCATTACCAGGCCCTTTAGGTCTTGTATGGATATTAAGGGGAACCCCGCACCCAAATTAAAAAAAGGAAAGGCGTGGGGCCCCCAGGCCCTATATACTCTGAACAGCAGTATACAGGTGGTGCAAACAAGACAGGGACTGTAGGTTTTTGTTAAGTAGAATCTGCTTGTAATTTTGAAGTGGTACATTTTTAAAGTGTAGCTCCAGCCAAAAAAAAACTATTTTTAAGCTTTTTGGAAAACATAGGGAAGGTTTATCACCCCTGTGATGTTTGTTTTGCTGTTTGCGCGCCTCTTCAGAAGATTTCACCTCACTTTCTGTCCCAATGACAAATGTTTTTTGACAATTTGGGGTTTTTAGTGAAACGAGGAATGTTGATAAAGCATCAGTGGAGAGGAGACACGTTTTTCCCATATTAACTCTTACAGGAGAGAATTTCCCTTCCTGGGGGTAGATTTCATCTCACTTCCTGTTGTCTCCTTCCGTTTGCAAGTAGGAGTTGTTTGTAAGTTGGATGTTTGAAAGTAGGGGCCTGCCCTATATACTCTGCAGAAATTGGGGCCTTAGGTGTTGGTGTTGCCACAACACTGTAAGCCCTCACAGTTACTCTTGCTGGGTGCAGGAACGGGCCCTGCTGTGAAATATTAGATCAACAATTGTAATTACATGCCCCTGTTGAACAGGGTCAGAAAAATTGGGCCTTTGGTGGTGGTGGTGCTACAACACTAAGCCCTCACTGTTACTCTTGGTGGGCGCAGAAACGTGCCCTGCTGTGAAATATTAGATCAAGAATTGTAATTACATGTCCCTGTTGAACAAGGGCAGAAAAATTGGGCCTTAGGCACTGGTGCCACAACAATGCAAGCCCTCACAGATACTCTAGTTGGAGCGCAGGAACGAGCCCTGCTGCAAAACATGGCATCAAAAATTGTAATTACACGTCCCTGTTAAACAAGGGCTCAAAAATTGGGCCTTAGGCATTGGTGCTGGTGCCACAACACTGCAACTCCTCACAGATACTCTAGTTGGAGCGCAGGAACGAGCCCTGCTGCAAAGTATTGCATCAAAAATTGTAATTACACATCCCTATTAAACAGGGTCTGAAAAATTGGGCCTTAGGCACTGGTGCTACAACACTGCAACCCCTCACAGATACTCTAGTTGGAGCGCAGGAACGAGCCCTGCTGCAAAGTATTGCATCAAAAATTGTAATTACACATCCCTATTAAACAGGGTCTGAAAAATTGGGCCTTAGGCACTGGTGCTACAACACTGCAACCCCTCACAGATACTCTAGTTGGAGCGCAGGAACGAGCCCTGCTGCAAAGTATTGCATCAAAAATTGTAATTACACGCCCCTTTTAAACAGGGGCTGAAAAATTGGTGACGGCGCCCAGAACCAAAAATATTCTTACAAGCTAATCAGCATGATCATTGAGGAGGAAGAGGATAGTCACTCAGCATAACAGGATAGTCACTCAGCATCAGCATAGGCAGTCTTGAAGGGATCTGACATTTCAAAAAAAATTATTCAGTTACTTCAGCATCAGGTGCTTGGTAGCTGGTGGTGATCCAAGACTGATTCATTTTTATGAAGGTCAGTCGATCGACCGAGTTGGTGGACAGGCGCACCCTGTGATCGGTTACAAAGCCTCCAGCAGCACTGAATGTGCATGACGAAACGCGCATCTGGAGAAGCTGACGTGCTGACGTCTCGCGTGTGCCGTTCGAGGGACGGGTGTTTGTACGAACAGGCCGGCTGACTTGCTTTTAACAACTCCAATTTTGTAAGTGACTTTCTTATATGGCCGGGTATAGGTCGCAAACTCTTACAGCTTTCCGTCTGGTAAGCGAGCATTTTGTGTGTTCAGCACTGGTGGTGCGGTGGAGGATGAAAATTGAACCTTCAGATCACAATCCAAGTCTGGTTTAACTGTTTGAGCACTGTTGATTTATGAAGATGGACTTTTAGTTTAATCCATTCACCTTTTCACTTATTGTTCACTATTATATTGGTTTGTACTGTATAATTTTGGTGGGTTTAGCGCTGCTACTTCTTGGTTTATTTATTGTTGTGTGTATCTCACTTTTAGCAGCAGCTTAAATTAGTATCAACAATACCCATTTAGTAACCACTGATTGATTTTTTCAATGGATGTTTTTGACTACAGGGCCTCCAAAAAGGTCAATACTAATGGAGTTTTTGAACCCTATAAGGAAGAGGAAGGAGACCTTAGTGGCCTCTTTACCAGATTAAAAAATCTCACCATATCTGAGACCCATACTAAGTGGGATGTTGCTTATTTGGAGACTTATGTTAAACTGAATATGGTCCCAAGAAGCTTAAGGTGGGGGGTTAGCCCACAAAAAGGTGACATCCAATTGGAAGATTGGTATAAATATTTCAATGAGGCTGGGGTTAGCCTCCTTAGATTTTTAATTGAAAGGAAGTTGGTGAAACTTTCTCTTCTAGACGAGGAAATTAAAACTATAAAAGAAAAATTAAATCCACTTCAAGATACTGCTGAGTATAAAGATAAATCACAAGGTTTATTAAACATTTTAGAAAAAGAGGACAGAGAACAGAAATATAAAAAAAAGAAAAAATACAACAGAGATTTAGCTGACTATCATGGGGGAGTTGTATTTGACTGGCAAAAAAAACTGTTAGCAGCTAATGCCAGTCAGGATAATGCCGCAATGGAAACAGCCCCAATTTCGAATAGTGTCAATCAAGGTAAGGGACCTATCCCTAACAACCTTTATAGGAATAAAGAGAGAGGGAGAAGGGGTTCTTACCAATCCCCTCATAGAACCTACAATCAAGGTAGAGGAGGACCACCACAAAACTACCATTCTGGACCCTCCCAACGTCCATTTAAACCTAACCAGGGGAATAGAGGTGGACATTATCCAAACATTCCGTACCATGGTCCTAATCAAAATCAGGGACGTTTCCCCTACCCCCAGGATACAACCACTATGGTTCAGGGTATAATCAGGATGGTGGTCCCCCGGCCCGGGGACGAAACTATCCCAAAGTTGTGGGATCTAGGGGTCCGCCTCCTGTACGGGATGGTTCACTACATCCTAATAATTCTGAATATTATTACCCCCATTTTCCTGTTGATGAATATCAAAATTCATCTGGTACAACTAGTGACCAAAACCGTTTTGGTTTTGGTGGCACTACGCAAAATAGGTTCTTTCCCCTACGTGACCTTGATGGCCCAACAGTTGATTATTCTGATGGGAATGGTATTCCATATCCTTTGATGAACAGTGAATTTTCCGGTCCACCCCAGCAGCGTGGTAATGATAGGGGGATGAGTTACGTCAATCCTGGGCCTTCGGGCCAAGACTCCCAGCAATGGGGTTTTCACAGGCCCAATCAGGGTACCAAGAGAGCTGCAAATCAAGGAGAGGAACCAGAGGGGGGAGACGAATATGAATTAAAAAGAAAAAAACTATAGCTGGAGCAGGTATTTTCAATTTAAGTTCAGTCACCCTTAACGATAAAGAAAAACAAGTATTGGATAAGGGTCTTAAATTTGCACCCCCCCGTAAACTTAAGTTTGAAACTTATATGGATGTTCATAAATTCATTAGAAAGGTTAATATCAAACGATATATGCTTTCCAAGCCAATTGTAGATCATAGACAGATGTTTAATGACTACCAACACACTGGACTTGCTAACGCCTCCCTGTTCAATCCTCCGGGGGCGATGGCTCCGTCCATAAAAGTCTTTTGAGATGTCTTACTTAGAGACCTTGAGAAGATGCCCATTAAGAGGGCAAGGAAAAATCAGGAATTTCAGACGGGTCTTGATTCATTATGTAACAAGGAGATAGTTATCAGACCCGCTGATAAGGGAGGGGGGGATTGTTATCCTCAATCGAGGTGACTATCTAGCAGAGATGTATAGAATCCTGGAGGATAGGGACACCTATACCCCCTTGAAATCAGATCCTAAAATTCCTTATCTTGGTGAATTAACTAAGATAGTTGATAGTGGCTTTTCACAAGGCATTATCAACAAAAAGGAGAAGTTGTATTTCATCCCTAAAGCACCTCGTACGCCGGTTATATACTATTTGCTGAAAGTTCATAAGCATCCTACTTGCCCCCGGGACGCTCTATTGTGAGTGGGATTGATTCCCTCACGTCCCGGGTGGGCAAGTATATCGATTTTTTCTTGCAGCCTCTAGTGGCCAAAATGCCCTCTCTCATTAAAGATTCCAGACATGTAATCAATATATTGTCTAATCACACTCCCACTCCATCTATGTGGATGGTCACCGCAGACGTAACATCTCTGTATACAATAATACCTCATGATTTAGGTCTTTTTGCGGTTGAATACTATCTGAGACGAGATTCTGAGTTATACGATGAACAAATCAATTTTATCATGGATCTTTTGAGATATGCGGCATCACACAACTATTTCTGGTTCGACAGGCAGTTCTACCGTCAAGATCGGGGAGTGGCTATGGGGGCTAAGTATGCCCCCAGCCTTGCAAATCTTTTTATGGCCTTGTGGGAGGAGGATGTCATCAATGTTTGCCGAAGGCCCCAGCTCAAGCTGTGGGCTAGGTACATTGATGACGTCCTCCTCCTATGGGATGGAACCCGGAGTGAATTAGATCTTTTTATGGAAGACTTAAATAGGAATAATAGAGGTATCTTTTTGAATTTTGAGGCCAGTCAGTCTGTTATTAGTTTTCTAGATCTCAATATAACTATTCGTCATAATCAGTTTATTACTTCTACGTTCTTTAAAAGTACGGACCGCAACTCCTATATTTCTACGGATAGTTGCCATCATCAATCATGGCTTCGGTCTGTTCCCAAGAGTCAGTTTATACGCCTGAGGCGTAATTGCTCAGATGTTACTGAATTTTTGAAACAAGCTGATGTTCTCACTAAAAGATTTTTAGGGAAAGGCTATTCGTTAGAAACCCTTAATTCTACTTTACATATAGTGAAAAATCTAGATAGGAGTGAGTTGTTAAGGGATAGGCCGCCCCGTGAGCGAAATTCCGCTCTGGTTCCATTCATCACCACCTATTCAGTGCAACATAATATTAAGAATTTGGTGCAGAAACATTGGCATATCTTGAGCAATGATCCCATCCTTAAATCTATTCTACCTGCTAGACCACAGGTTGTATTTAGAGGAGCATCGTGTCTTAAAGACAGATTGGCCCCTAATGTCATAGACCCCCCTATTACGAAATTGAGTTTTTTTGGTAATCCTACTGGATATTATAAATGCGGGAAGTGTAGAGTGTGCTCTATCAATAGAGGCACACAAAGACGTACCTATAGGTTCACTTCCCATAGCACACATAATGAACATGAGATTGAGCCATTCATTACAAGTTCGACGGAGGGGGTCGTCTACCTGCTCCAGTGCTCTTGTGGGTTACAGTATGTGGGCAGGACTAGATGACCCCTCTCCGTCAGACTGAATGAACATATCTCCAATATTAAAAATGGATTTCCAAAACACTCGGTTTCAAAACGTTATCTTACTACACATAACAAAGATCCCTCCAATACGATTTTTTGGGGGATCGACAAATATCGTCCCCACTGGAGAGGTAGCTCTCTGGTCAGGAGTATCTCCAGACTTGAGATGCTATGGATCCATAAAATTAAATGTTATACCCCATATGGGCTCAATATGGATATTGACACAAATGCCTTTATAGATAATTCTTGAGAGCATTTTTGCCTAAGGGTGTGGGAGGACTGGCTCCACCTCCATGCTGACACAATCCTCTTCCTGTGTGATCGGCGGGCACGCAGGAACACTGTCTGGATAAAGGGGGCCTTGAGAGGTAAGGAAAGTCCTCCTCTTCCTGCCTCTGTTCTGCCTCAAGTGCCCTGTCCATTATTCCACGCAGCGTGCTCCACAGGTAGACAAGGGGGACAGTGTCACTGATGCATGCACTGTCACTGCTCACCATCCTTGTGGCCTCCTCAAATGGTGACAGGACAGTGCATGCATCCCTGATCATGGCCCACTGGCCTGGGGGAAAAAAAACAAGCTCCCCTGACCCTGTCCTTGTGCATAGTCACACAGGTACTCATTGATGGATTGTTCTCTTGCTGCGTGTACAGCCGCTGCAGCATGGCCAACGTTGAGTTCCACCTGGTGGGCATGTCACAGATTAGGCGGTTCTTGGGCAGGTTAAATTCCTTTTGGAGGTCAGCCAGCCGAGCACTGGCATTAAATGACCGGCGGAAATGCACACAGACTTTCCTGGCCTGCCTCAGGACATCCTGTAAGCCCGAAGCTGGCGTGGCGTCAACCACCTCTGAACCTGCAGAGCTGACAGAATCTCTGCCCCAGTGTGGCTCCTGTCCCCCAAGCACCGCATGGCATCTTTTGGCCTGCGTACTTGCGTAGCCCCTTGAATGCCTACAGAGCACCGCTGGTTCCGAGGACAAAGCACAGAAAGAGGCCATGGAGGAAGAAGAAGAGGGGGTGGAGGAGAGAGATGTGTCAGAATCACCAGTAGTAGCATTTTGGAGGCGTGGTGGCGGAACAACCCCCAACACTACTGCACTATGTCCTGCATCCTTCCCAGCTGCCAAAAGAGTCACCCAATGTGCCGTGAAAGATAGGTAACGTCCCTGTCCATGCCTGCTGGACCATGAGTCAGCGGTAATATGCACCTTGCCGCTGACCGCCCTGTCCAGCGAGGCCAAGACATTGCCTTCCACATGCTGGTAGAGCCGGAATCGCCTTCCGTGAGAAAAAGTGGCATTTGGGAACCTGCCACTGAGGAACCGCACATTCTACAAACTCACGGAAAGGGGCAGAGTCTACTAACTGAAAAGGCAGCAGTTGAAGTGCTAGCAATTTAGCCAAGCTAGCATTCAACCGCTGGGCATGTGGATGGCTGGGAGCGAACTTCTTTCGGCGGTGCAGCAGCTGGGGCAGGGAAAATTACCTGGTACAATCTGACGTCGGTGTACCCATAGCAGATTGCCCGCAAGTACTTGTAATTCTACACCTTCATTCCTCTCAGTGCAGGTCTCAGACAGGACTGAAGGTATAGTGGGGTTGGAGATCCCAGCTGATGAGGAGCAAGGAGAGGTCCTCTTTGTTCTTTGGTGTGGGTCTTTTAGGTATGCTTGCCAATGAACTGCATGGCAGGTCAACATATGTCTGGTCAAGCATGTGGTGCCCAAGCGGGTGATGTTTTGGCCACGCGAGATATGCTTGAGACATATGTTGCAAATAGCAGCGGTGGGATCTGGTGCACTCGTCTCAAAAAAGGCCCACACCAAAGAACTTTTGGAATAATGCGCAGAAACAGCAGCGCCCTGCACATGCGGAGCTCTGCGGTGTGATGCAGTCGGTGTGCTGCCCTTAAGCTGGCCCCTGGAGGGCATCCTGTCTCGTTGGTGATGTGCCTCCTCCTATCAGGCATCCACTTGGAGTCAGTGACCTCATCATCCCCTCCCTCCTCATCAGTGGAGCAAAGCTGGCAGTATGCTGCAACTGGGGGAACATGACTGCCAGATTGCGGTCCTTCTTGGGCACCCCCTCTGTCTGGGCTCACGGTACTGCCTTCCTCTAGCTGAGTACCATCATCTGAGCCTTCAAAACGCTGGGCATCCTCCTGGAGCATGTACCAAACACTGTGGTCAAACAGTTCGGGGGACTCCTCAGGAGGACATGGTGGGGCTAGGGAAGGAGTGACTGATGCCATTGAGCCAAGGGAAGAGGCTGCGTTGGCAGCTGCTTTGCCAGACAACGTACCCTGAGCCTGGGTGAGAGGATGAGGATGGCTTGGTCATCCACTCTACCAAGTCTTCCGCATGTTGCAGCTCAACACAGCCAGCTGCCGAAAAAAAGGACAAGCGTGTCCCACGGCCACGTGCTGATGAGGATGCACTGTGTCCACGACCAGCACTGTTGCCTCTAGACACAGAGCCTGCTTGCCCTCTTATTGGCTTGTGACTGTCTGCCTCTCCTTGTTGGCCTTCCAGACATACTAATGGCCTGCACTGCAGTGAGATGTAGCTGCACAAAACTGGGATGTATATATATATATATATATATATATATATATATATATATATATATATATATATATATATATATATATATATATACATACACACACACACATACACACAGATTATACAGCAGCTAGCAGAATGCCTGCCTGTGGTATTAATAGGATCAGAAGAAGCACACCAGCACTTGTCTTCAGGTAGCTGTAGGTGCAACTGTGCAGGGTACACAGTACAGTAACTGTAAATACTTCAAGAACCTGCCTGTGCTATTAATAGGATCAGAAGAAGCACACAAGCACTTGTCTTCAGGTAGCTATAGGTGCAACTGTGCAGGGTACACAGTACACTAACTGCAAATACTTCAAGAGCCTGCCTGTGCTATTAATAGGATCAGAAGAACACAAGCACTTACCTTCAGGTAGCTATACTGTAGGTGCAACTGTGCAGGGTACACAGTACACTAACTGTAAATACACCTGCCTGTCAGTATATTAGGAAGAGAATAACAGGAATGGATCTAGCTAAACTGAATACAGTATATTATATACACACATACATACACACACACACCTCCTAGGATGCATATATATATACACAATACACTGTAAGTGCAGCTAACTCACTCGACCTGCCTACTCGATCTAACGTAAATCAAATGACACTGTCTCTCCGCCGCCACAACACACTACACAAGGCCGCCACGCAGGCGGCCTTATATAGTGTGGGGCGTGTACTAAACCCCCTGAGCCATAATTGGACAAAGCCACCCTGGCTTTGGCAACTTACAGCTCTCTGTACACACGGCGCTGTGATTGGCCAAGCATGCAGGTCCTAGTGCATGCTTGGCCAATCAGCAGCCAGCAATGCTCTGCGATGCCGCCGTGAATTATGGGCCGTGACGCACCACTCGAATTGGGCGCGAACGACCCATATCGTTGGCAATTTGACGAACGGTCAAACAGGCGATGTTCGAGACGAACATGGGTTCAACTCAAACTCGAAGCTCATCCCTACTCCCCAGCAACCCAAAGAGTTCCCATACAGATAATTTCAGCATGATGAGTGGTCCAAGGTAGGCCTAGTATGCATGAGCAACAAGGACTAACATCAAGACACTAAAGCTTGCAGTGGGCAAGGCAGGCAACGTCAGACTAAAAAAAAAACACAAAGAAAGGGAGCACAGGCCAAACGCATTATCCCAAAAAAACATGTATTTAAAATTTAAAATGAATCTACTCACAAACACTGAAAGCATCAGCATCAAAGCTCAATCCACTACACATGGTCCTCAGCTTGGAAGGACACCACATGGATTCTAGCTGGTTTATATATTTCGAAAGTTTGGCTCTGAAGAAGAGGGTACAACCTTCAAAACGGGTAAGCCAGTTAGAATCCGGGTTATGTCCTTCGAAGCTGAGGAGCATGTGTAGTGAATTGAGCAACGTTGATGCTGATACTTTCAGTGTTTGGGAGTAGATTAAGAATAAATAAATTATTGGGATAATGTGCAAGGCCGATGTGCTCCCTCTTTATGTTTTTTGTAGTATGCTATCAGGGCATCCCCAGTCCTGAGAAGGCAGCAAAAGTTTGAAGTATCTCTGCTTTCCATCAAGTGGACATATGTGAAGAATTGGAGTCTGATCATCACACTCATGCGCAGGAGATGTTTTGTTCTGTTCAAGCAATGACAGAGTCAGTTATCTAAGCAAGGATCCAGCAGGTGCCAATCCAAGGAGAAATCTGTATCCAGGCAAGGGTCAGGGCAGACAGCAATCAGCAGCGTAATCCATATCCAGGTGGCAATCAATAGCGTAATCAGTATGCAGGCAAAAGGTCAGTAGCAAAGGCAATCCAGAGACAAGGCACAGGAGTCAGGAAGCCAACGCACTCCTAAACATGCCCATTGATGAAGATCACTGTCCCTATATCAATGTGGGTCCAACTAACTTCAGACAAGTTAGATCTAACAGAGAGACTCTTAAAGCCTGATCGACTTCAACACACATTATAGTGCCTACCGCTTCAACATGCTTTTTTGATGTGTTTTTGATGCTTCTGTGGTGCTCCGATAATGCTTTAGTAGTACTTTTTTTGAAGCTTGCCAGATGCCCTCTATGTGTGTGTGTGTGTGCACGCGTAAATTGATATCTCATACCTGCAATATCTCCAAAACAAAGCGAAGCTAAAGCTGAATTAAAGCCTCTCAAAAGCTTCAGATGCTTCAAGCGAGCTGTCAGAGACATCTATAGTGGCTTTGAAGACACTTTGAAGCACCACTAAAGCGACATGGGGTATAATTTTTTTTTTTAAGCAAAGCAAACGCAAGGTGAAAACAGGACAGTAAGCTAACCATTTTATTTAGGGACAGGTTCTTTGACTGGAGTTCAGAGGGCTTTAAAAAAGTGTGTCCGAAGTCATGTTTTGAAGCAAAAGTAAACAAGCCCTACAAGCAAAATCTGCCACATACCCAGTTTCCCCCGAAAATAAGACCTAGCGTGATTGTCGGTGTTGGCTGCAATATAAGCTCTACCCCCCAAATAAGCCCTACCCTGTTTCCCCAAAAATAAGCCCTACCCTGAAAATAAGACCTACAAGGACTTTAACTAGGGCTTATTTGGGGGGTAGGGCTTATATTGCAGTCATCACAGACAATCACACTAGGTCTTATTTTCGGGGAAACAGGATATGTATATCATTACAAATTACGCATATACAAAGTTGACTGCATTATTCTTAAGGTCTGGTTTTATACACTGTATTGCTCTGCTTGTAAACCTTTTCTTCACGCTATTAAAACAATGAGCTGGATAAAACATGAACACGGATATCACATATCAAAAACTGTGAATATATAACTGAATAAACTGTAGTTTGTCTTTAAAGGTAACCTGTCAGTAAGCAAAACATCCACCCCATCTCCCAGACTGCAGTGAGGTTGATCCCATTCAGATTCACAAAGGTAAGTCATTGCCATGGTGTCCTGTCTGATCAGTCTCCAATAAAGTTTCTTGTGGGTGATATCAGTGGTGTGAGACCCTCCTTTTCAACTGGCATAGAGTTGTATTGTCCAGAGCACCCCATTTCCAATAACATCAGATGACAAGAGCTCCTCCATCCTCCCTTATATCACAGTGCAATCCCCTTACCTTGTGCTGCTGCAAGGGAGAAGCCAGGGGCAGAGCTGCAGGAGAGGTGCGAGGGCCAGATTTAGCTGATGGGCCTTGTGTTTGACACATGTGCCTAGAGAATAAA
Organism: Lithobates septentrionalis; assembly: GCA_037952835.1. NCBI lineage: Eukaryota > Metazoa > Chordata > Amphibia > Anura > Ranidae > Lithobates > Lithobates septentrionalis. Next base: position 1,410,767 of record JBBDGP010000755.1, on the reverse strand, counting down.
ATGGTGAGTGTTGCAATTTTTTATGTTGCACATCAGTTTTTCAAACGCATTTTTTTTTTTGGAAGAAATACACATGAATGAATTTTAGTTAACACAAACACAATATAATACCAATTTTCTTGGTAGAAAACAGACAGCAATTTAAGCAGCATCCAGTGCTCAATGAGTAAATTATAGGCTGACCCCGTATCTTTCATGGTGGGGTCCAGGTACATCCTCCAAAGCAGCAGCGAAGATTAACTGATCCAGAAAATTGCAAAGGAAGCATTCTTGGCTCTGCATTGTACTGTAGTGAAAAATCTTGACTGAAGAAAAATATCTTGATAAAAATGGAAAAAAAATGGATAATGCTCCTCTTAGAGGAACGAAGATGACCATTCTTATAAAACAATGATACAAATACAAAGTAATCCAAATGATAGTTATCATTGGCAATCCATTATAAGCTTACTTCAAAAATCTCCATTCATGCCATGGAGAGCTGGCCTTTTGCTGGTCATCTCTTTTCACAACTTCCTGGATTCCCTTGCAGCTTCTCCTCTGCCAATTACTTTTACATTTTAGGGACTACATATTAGGGGTCGACCGATATGGGTTTTTCTCTGGCCGATATTTAGCAATCGGGTCGGCCGATGGCCAATATTTTGAGCCGATTTTGTTTTTTTGGCAGGTGGCACTGGCAGGTTTCACACTGAGCCGATATGTCAGTTTCAGTTGCACTATATGTAACTGAATGCAGAGACCAGCTGTCAGAATTCAGCGTGATGTCAGGGGTGGGCGGAACCTGGGGTGGGCGAGGCCCTGCAGCTATCAAACACCAGCCAATGATTGGGCTGCTTAAGAAAGTGGGCGGGGCCACATACACGTAGCAGCCCGCAGAGATCCCATTGGCTGGTTTGATATCTGGGTCCCGCTCACCCCTGACATCACGCTGAATTCTGACAGATCCTCTCTCTGCATTTAGTTGCAAATCAGTTTCACACACTGAGCACAGAGCTGCTCAGTGTGTGAAACCGTCAGTAGAGTGTGGGGAAGGGAGGTAATCGGCTGATTTTTGCACAAAAATTGGCTGATGCCAATTTCTTAAAAAAGGCCAAATATTGGCCGATATATCGGTCGACCTCTACTACATATCCCATGGTACCTTGCTGCCTGCAAGCAGTGATTCCCGTACTTACTCTGCCTCATGAAAGTCATTCTCTTAGCACCTCTGTAGTTCAGAAAGCAGACTCTGAAATGTGTGACATAGCAGTGCCTACTCACAAGGCATAGTGAATACATAGCTCAGAATTCAAGGTAAAAGTAAATGTCTGGGTATCTTCGCAAAGCAAGTTTACAAACTTCAAGATCGTTCAGATTGAAAGCAATAGGCTGGAAATAGTTTACATTTGTTGTGGAAATGAACATTTCATTTTACATTTTGACCATAGATACGCTCTAAGTATGAGGGTAGTGGGGGGGTAATGCTGGACCTCCTAGTGTTTTTTTTGTCAGTGTCCTATCTCCTTTAGGTGGTGCAATATAACCCATACATCTAAGACTCTGCTCTGTGTCCCTGAGACCACGTTCACACTGATGCGGGTTTGAAATCGTGCGAGTTCAGCTGAACTTGTACCATTTCAAACCGGCAATGCAGTCCGACTTCAGGGGCGATTTGACAGACATCTGTGCGGGTTCATGCACAGAGGTCTATTGAAATCGCCCCCAAAGTCACCAAAAGTAGCACAGGAACAACTTTTGGGAATCGGTGCAGGGCCACAAAGTTGTTGTCGCACGGATTTGGATGGTGCCATTGCCGGCAATAGCTGCCATGTCAAATCGCAGGCCAAATCACCCCAATATGAACGTGAGCTTAATGAACAACAAAGAAAGATGTTGGCTGTTAATCAAAAGTCATCTGGGAAAAAAACACAAAGTGAAGCAAAGACTTAAAAACAAAAATAACAAAAATAAACACATACACCAGAGGACATTAATAATAATAATAATATATTTTAAGGAAAAAATCTTAGCATCATTATGTTTCTATCCAAAGACACTCAAAACTAATTTTAAATCCTTATTTTGACCTATGACAGAACCAGTGAGAACTCATGTCTTTTCTGCATTTCCAAACAAGTTTTTTTGGGGTTTTTTTTTGTTTTTTTATTTCCAAGATTAAACAACCAGGCTAGCAAAATGTACCCAATACATACTTCTCTTATATCAAATATCAAACAAGCTAGGTATTCCATACAATGTAGCTATACAGAGTATATACAATACACAACAGGGGTAGAGCCGGACCAGGTTCTGGATGGAAGATGTTGGGAAAAGGAGATGAGTACCAGTAACTGCCTGCAGGATGCTATATAATCAGATAGACTGGCCAATAACAAGCAACTGTTCTGTTTTTAAAAGATCTGTTTCTTGTACTAAACTGTCATCCTAATTTTACATGTGAATCTGCGTCACCAAGAGCAGCTTTGTTTTAAGAGCGATAAATTAAGGTTTGGTGGAACAGCTGGACTGTGTCAAGGCTATAGCAGACAAGTCCTAACATTTATAAATCTACAGCATTAGTGTGCAAATTGAGAACAGGCCAGATGCAAAAAGCAGCCATCCAGAACAGAGATAAGAAAATTGAAGACTCTCTGGAATTTAGATATTGTTAGTGCAGGTGAATACCTATTCACCTGTATATCAAAGTCAAGCTCGTCAATCTGTATATACGAAAACATTAAAAAAATTCAGGTTGCCATGATTTATGAACTTTACTATTTTCCAACTGGTATATGCCTAATAAAAAAAACTAGGAGGATCACAATTTGCTCAAAACTGGTGCAAATGCATTGATTTTGTAATTGGTTCATTCATAGAAACAACAGGGTGTGATTGGGTTCTGTCCCCACAACCAACCTGCAATTTTGTTAGCTCAAACCACTACTGCAGAGTTCTTGACAGTACTAGTGACCAGGACAGACTAGATGTGTGTGGGGTTCTTGCTGGTTTTACTTTGCTACCATACCTCAGCTGGCTTGTGAACACAGCTCACTGCAAAGATCCATAGAAATCTGGATGCCTCTTGCACAAGAAAATATTTATCCAGCACACCTCCAATCTTCTGCAAATAAAGCTACCCTTATTGTCGTCTCATCCCCATATCCTAGAGAAAATGTTTTGGAACCACCAGGAGCCTCTCCATCATAAAAATTACACATTTCCTGATGAATGACCCCTAGTGGTTCTGAACTGTTGCACTTTCTAATAGGACATGCACAAGGGCTGTCAAAAAAGACAGTTCCAATTGAGGTCTCCTGGCAATAGATTTTCTTCTGACTGCTGTGATACCATTCACCACATGCTTCAGCATTCTAAACTTTGGTGTATGGCACAACCAGTTGCTTCAGAACCCTATATTTGGGTGTATGGCACAACCAGTTACTTCACCACCCAATACTTGGGTATATGGAGGAACCTGTTGCTTCATCACCCTATTCTTAGGTGTATAGCACCACCAGTTGTTTCAGTGCCCCATAGTTGGGTGTATAGCAATTTGGTGAGTGATGAGGTGTCTATATGATTTCACATAGACACAAGAAAAATACGAGCAGTGCACCATGCACATTCGTGTAGATAGATGGAGGGTTAAAGACAATATTACAATCATGCTAATCTTACTACAGAAAAAGCAGGGATCCGAGACTTGTCACAGCTCTAATCATTTGTCTGTACATACACTACATGAAATTTACCACAGATGTATATTCCTGATAGCGCAGTGATTGCTGGCGACAGAAAATGATTAAAGTGATTGTAAAGTCTTGTTTTTGTTTTCTATAAAAATAACAAACATATTATACTTACCTGCTCTGTGTAGTGGTTTTGCTTAGAGCAGCCCAGATCCTCCTCTTCTCAGGTCCCTCTTCGGCTCTCCTGGCTCCTCCCTCCTGTCGAATGCCCCCCATAGCAAGCAGTTTGCTATGGGGGCACCCGAGCCGAAGCTCCATGTGTCTATTCAGACATGGAGCCCTGGTTCGGCCCACCCCCTCTCTCTGTTGATTGGCTAACTGACTTTGATGGACAGCAGTGGGAGCCAATGGTGCCTCTGCTGTGTCTCAGCCAATCAGGAGGGAGAGTCCTGGACAGCCGAGGCACTCGTGGACAGAGATGGGGCTCAAATATTAGGGGGTGCTGGGGCGGCTGCTGCACACAGTAGGCTTATCTTAATGCATAGAATGCAATAAGATAAAAAACCTTCTGCCTTTAAAACCACTTTAAAAAGAGGGTTGCTGCACTTGTTACTAAAACCCTAAGTCACTAAATATTCCCCATGAATGTTTGAAATAGACAAAGGTGAGCAAAAACCTGGTAGTGTATGTCTGCTCACAATACAAAGGACATATTGACAATTTAGTAAGGCATGTGTGTCTGTAAGATTACATTTCTCAATGACCGAAACACACAACCAGAATAACAGACAAATTCTAAGGTTTTAATTCTCATTCTCCAGAATTCTCTCTCTCTCTCCATCACAGGATGTGAAGTTCGGCTCTACCCCTCTCAGACATTTGAGAAACATCAAAAGCTTACAGCTACAGGCTCAAAAAACAGATCAGAAAATAAAGGACAACAAAATTAGCAACTGTGACTCTCACACAGATTACAAGAACTGTAGAAATAATCGTAACGTTTCCAAAACGGCACTTGTTTTCCAAAAATGGGCACAAAAATAGATATTGTTGCCACCAAGAACAATGGGGTACTATAAAAATGTTAAAAGCCAGATACAAGTATATAAAATGTGTATTTTTTTTTTAAACATTGTATACATTTAAACAAAAGAAAGCTATTTTTGCCAACAAATTAATGTACATGCTCCGTGTCTAAAATGAGTTCAGAGGCATCGGCTAATGCCATAGGAACCGTATAAGTGTTATTAGTTCAGCGAGAGTTAAAGAAGGGGAAGGAGTTTTGATGAGACAGGATAGAGGCTCCCCAATACTAGGTCCTAGCACCTCACTGTTATAGTTCAAGGTGCTGCGTGCAAACAGCTACAAGGTAAAACACATATCAGCATCTTAGCAAGAACTTGATGTGCAGAGTGACTCAGATTGTACGTAGAGAGAGGTGCAGAACCTGTGCTGGGTCTATCAGAGGGAATGCGTCATTAGGAAATCCAATATAAACTGACATATAAAATGGAAGATGAGAGACACTACAACGTGCTGTGTACACCTTGATTTTGTTCTAATTCCTTTCCAAAGCTCCCTAGACCCAGTGAGAGCACAGTAAGCAAAGTTTGACTTTATAGAGTACAGAAAAAGTCCTCACACCCCACAAAGCAATGGGTGTGCCCCCCACCCATCTGTTGGCAGGCACCGGAATGGCAATAAATAAAGGGAGAGTGAAGAAAAAGGTTACACCTGTGCTCTCTGGCTAGGCCAAAAGTCATGATTTGTCTACTGGGGCACCAACATTGCAGCGAGGAAGGGAAGAGTTTTTGTATGGCTTCACCTATGCTCTGATTTGTCTACTTGATTGTGAAGGTGGCCAGTAAAGGAATCATAAAAAGGCACAGACATGTTCTGGCATTTCCTGGTACTGTCTATCTTCCAGTGAAGCAAGGCTTTAACCATATTTCCTTATGACAGATTCCCTTTAGCTTGCTGGAGCTCAGACATCTACCTGTAAACAAGTCTTGCACCTCGTGCACAGCAGAGTTTGGTTTGCTGCACTGTTACAAATTGCACACCACTTCCACACATGCAGGAACATCTGGACAAAACACCAAAGTGCCCGTGTTTGTTTATACTCAGGAAAAGACACAAACCTACCAAGGATAAAAAAAAAAAATTCTTTGCACATGAACTCCAAAAAAAAAAGTATTTTTGACTCTCCTGCAAAAACCTTTTCCTGGAGTTCAATGGGACACAGAATAAACTGGTCACTGACACAAAAAAAAAAAGAAAAAAAAAAAAAGGGTCCGTCATGCAAGATAACCCCTTCTATTTCCACCATGCCTCAGTTTTGTGGCAAATCTACAGAACCCTGGACCATAGGACAGAGGGGAGGGACCTGTGTGTCCCTAAACTCCAAAAAAAAAGAATTTTACAGGCAAGTCAAAATCCAAATTTTCTTAACCATTCATTAAGGGACTAAGGATATTCAGAGACAAGTGGGGCATTAAAAAGCATTCCAACTAAGGGGTTGGCAACACAGCAGACTACTTGTCAAGCCCACAAAGAACAAAGAAACAGAACAGGTAGGATGTTTCAAAGAACTGCCTGATGGACCTTACATCTGAAATAGGCATCAGCTGAGGCCTGAACATCCCCTTGGTAAAACTTAGTGTATGGGTAAACAAAGAAGCAGGTGACAGCCTGGCAAATCCAGAAAACAGATGCTTAAAGGCTAAGTTCACCTTTTGCAGGCAAAAAATGTGCATTTATTATTTTTTTTCCTCAGCGGCCTACAAAGAATTGCACCAATGATCAAGGGTGCAATGTCAGGATCTTTCATACAAGCCCTGCACTGGTAACCGGACTACGAGAGCTTATCGCAGTCCATTGAGCACTACAAGCTATCAGTCGCAATGGCTGATGGTACTTGTAGTTCTCCTAATCACAGATCATTGTGAATGAATAACACAGCTATGTGGGTGGAGCCCCACACAGCTGCGCTCTTTTCAAAAAGTGACAATGAGTGCAGGAAGAAGTACCCCTACCCGCTGGCACAGTGGGGTAGGTATAGAGCATGTTACGCCTGAATTATGGGTGTAATGTGTAACATGCTCTGAAAGGTGAGCTTATCCTTTATAGCTGAAAAGCCCAAGACGTGCTTACTGATCTAGTAGAGTGCACTCAAACAGGAAAGGGGGGAACCCTAATCCTTAGGCTTGAATGGTAACCTGTCTACGCACCCCTAGAGATGGTGGAAAGAGAAGCATGTAATCCCCTTTGAGGTCCCTCAGGTATGGAGAAGAAAGCATCTGACTGACTAAGGGCTAGGTCACACCACAATTACATGCATTTCTAAATGTGTTTGTAGTGTGTTTAAGTGCGTCCCCCCCCCTTTTTTTTTTTACCCCACTTGAAGTGTCTTTATTTTTAAATAAATATGTTAGCATTTCATTTGAGGGCACTTCCTGATTCTTCCTTGGGCTTCTCTATTGTTTGGTGTTGCATTAGTGCAGAGAATCAGAGTGCTAAGGATGTCTGCCCTTACAGGTATAATCATAGTGCTGGCGAAAGCAAGGTTCTGGTGCAAAAAAGTGAATGTTTCAGTACTTTTAAATAATTTTAAAAAGTACAGCAACAGATAACAGTGCTGTGAACGAGGGTCAGCCGTCAAAGCTAGCAACCATAAAGCAGGATGGAAAATCAGCCCTTGGGACAAAATGTCCCTGCAATCTGGGAAGAGCCCACAATGAATCTGCTGAGGTCTGCGTACCAAGTTCCGTCTGGGCTAATTTGGTGCAACTAGAATTACAGGAATGTCCTCCATCTCGACTCTGTGGAGCAGACGAAGAGGGAAGGTGTAAATCAGGTTGAACTGATCTCACGGAGCACCCAAAGCCTTCATTGCTAGGAGGATCTTTTCATCTGGAGACAAAAACGTACTCACATCGAACCTAGACACCAGAAGATCCACATCTGGTGTTTCTCTCCTACAACAGACCTATACAGGGGTTTTCAGCTGCCTGATACAGTGCACAAGGTGACCTAAGCAGCTTCATAAGCAGAGTGCAGCAACAAAAGGGTCACATTACAGGTTGGCCCCAATGACTTCTTCACAGCGAGGTCAGAACCAGAAAACTGCATGCAACAGCACTCACTTGGCTTCACAAGGAGATTGCTAGTAAAAAAAAAAAAAAAAAAAAAAAGAAAAAAAAAAAAAAAAAAAAAAAGGTACAATGGTAAAGCTCTCCCCCCCCCCCCCCCCCCCAAGAAAAGATATCCATTCTCAGGACACTAGCTAAAAAACATGGCACGCTGGGAGTAGATCTGATACTTTTTTCTTTTTTGAGTTCCTGTGTCCAACACTCTTGTATACAGCAATATAAACACACTCAGCTGAATATCCTGTGTCACTTATTGAATGGTATATAATCATCACCCTTTAGCTTGGTTAAGAAATACAAAAAAAATCTTGAATTCATTTTTTTTAAATATTGCTAGCATAACTATAAAAAAAAAAAACAAAAAAAAAAAACAAATTCTGCCTTTATATTAGCATCCGATAAACCCATCATAACCAGACAGAACCAATTAGGCTGGTGCTATGCAACCATCATAACACATTTCAGGCACTGGGGGCTGGAAGGGAGGTGTTTAGGCAGCTTACAGCAAGGGGGACAGTACAGGGTTTTCCTAACCAGCGAGGAGATGTGATTCGTAGTCTAATAAGACGACTGTAGGTGGGGAGGTGATGCAGGAGGCTGAAGGTTTGGGTCACCTTCCTAGCTATATACAATATGTGTGAATCACAAATATTTTGGCAGATAGAACAAGTTACATATGCAGTTTAGTGAATTTCTTATTTTTAACTAATCTGCCCATTTACTCTGCAAAGTACCAGAATCATCATCAACTTTGAAAAAGGGAGGATAATTCTGATACTGCTGTACCAATCACATTTGTTCTATAAGCCCTCGTTCACACTGGAGTGACTATTCAAAACGATGTAGCACCACAAAGTCAGCGTCACACGTGCCATTGCCGTCATTAGGGTGCAACTTTTCATGCGATCTGACCTGTCAAATCGCATAAAAAGTCGCACCCTATTGTCGGCAATGGCACTGTTCAAACTGGTGCGACACCGACTTTGTGGTGCCGCATCGTTTTGAAAAAGTAGTTCCTACACTACTTTTGGCGATTTCAGGTGCGACTTGCATAGACATCTGTGCATGAAGCCGCGCAGATGTCTTTAAAGTTGCACTTGAAATCACACTGACATGCGGCTTTGCACGATTTCAAAGCCGCATTCAACGTGAACGAGGGCTAAAGGGATTTGGTGGACAGCTGACATCTAACCAGCAGGCAATTTTAAGAAGCTGGGGAACATATGCTTCTAATAAAAACATTCGGTTTAAAAAAAGTTTGACATCAACCTCCTATTCAGGTAGGTGGCCCTACCTGGAGTCTGAGCTTTGTCCACACCTGCCCTCCTCCAGTATGAAAGAATAAGAGAGTTAAGACAAAAGTCTCAAATAATGATTTTTCATAATAAAAAATTAGCAAGTACTAGGCAAGTTAAACATTTTTCTGCTATTGTGATATTCACTGGGGAGGAGGGGTCCTCATTGAGTAACAGTAGCCTGAGTACACTGATCACAAGCCATCATTTACCGGCAAGATTAACAAAATACATATAAAATAGCAACACCCTCCCAATCAAAGCTTCTCAAGGCGCGGACACGGACACTGGGATTGCACAGCAGGATTGGGCAGTAGATATGGTTTGTGCTGTTTTCTGTTACTTTCCTGTATGGGTGACAGGTAACATTGTGCTGCTATGTTTTGGCATTTCCTCATGACTAGAAGATGTGTGCTCATTTCATTTTTTTTCTAAACAATAAAGAGGAGGACTTTTTGTAAAGATCAGTGAAATATCTTCTGTTTTTATCTGAGAATTAAAACCGAACACTTTTTCTATAAATACTAAAACCTAGGGTGGACAAACACATGAAACAAAAATCAGAGAGAGACACAGCAATTCAAATCATTAAAACACTGAATTTTCATCTCAATCTGTCCTTAAAGCGGAGGTCCGCCCACCGCTGCAAAAGTTAAAAGCCAGCAGCTGCACCTACTGCAGCTGCTGACTTTTAATAATCGGACTCTTACCTGTCCTGGAGTCCAGCGATGTGGGCACCTCAGCTGATGTTTCCATCAGCTGCCGGGTGCATGCCGCCTCCATTGCGAGTAAGGGTAACCCGACTTCACGCCGGGAACCCTGCTGCGCATGCGCGAGGCACCACTCCTCTCTCCTACTGGCCCTGCGGCCGGGGAAGGAGCCCAGGCGGGGACGTCAATACCCGCAGCTGAGGCACCCGGAAGTGGGAACAGGATACCTGTGAAAGACAGGTATCCTCCCCCCCAATAGGTGCTAAATGTGACGCCGGAGTGGGGAGGGGGGGGGGGGTAGTACACCGAGCGGAAGTTCCACCTTTGGGTGGAACGCCGCTTTAAAGACAGACTAAAATAGCCAATTTTTTTCTTATTTGCAATTATGAAAACAGCATTCATACTGTAAACAGTGACTGTCTCACTGCTTTTTCCAAAAGCCAGCACAAAGCACAAGGACAAATGACAGGCATTCCCTGCAATGTTCTTAGCCTTACTGCACCAAGTGTTATATCTTTGGTGAATTATATGCCTAAAGGTGCTGTCCATAGACTGCAAAAATGGGCCGGGTCATGTGATTACAGTAACCGCAGAACAACTTAAACCTAATTTTCAGAAAAGCACAGACTGTCAAATTATGTTTAGTAGGGCACAAAAAAGTGACTTGAGCTTTCAATCCTGTATCTGAGGGAAAAATCGAGTTTTCTATTTAACTGCCACATAATGCACTAGGAGAAGACAAGGACACTCATTATAGAGAAGAGCCCAACAAGAACACACTTCTAGGTGTGTGGTTAGGAGTGCCCAGTGCGATCTTTCATCTTGTTTGAAATCTTTATTTATTAGGAACCGCAGACAGTTAACACCCTTTTTTAGGGCTTGAACAACAATTATTGATTTAATCTATAAATAAAAATAAAAAAAGGAGATAGAGAACTTATAATTGAGGCTGGATGAAATCTTGTGTGTGTCCCAGCAGCATGTAACAGAAGCAGCTAATAATGTGTGTTCTGTCATTGACATAATAACCAGGATCTGAATCTGTGAAGTGTATATTATTTTAGTTGTATATTGGATCGGTGCATTTGTAATAAGTAAGCCTCGGGTAAAGTAATGACAAGGCCTACACATGGAAAGAAAGTAAGTACCATTTACGTGTGCAAAAATTCTGTTTTGTGTTCTCATAGCTGTAACTCATTTCCTTATCAATGGACTCAGGGGACACAGATAGCATTGTATTGATATAGGTGCCCTACATTATTATGGCTTGCTACAGCACTAATTAAATGGAAAGAAATTCACTAAGAGGGCTTTCACACCAAGCCGCCACCGGCTTCAGCGGTTTACCGGCGCTATTCGGCCGCTAGCGGTGCGGTTTTAACCCCCCCTAGCGGCCGGAAAGGGGTTAAATCCGCCTGCAAAACGCAGCCGGAGTGGCATTTTGCCAGCGGTATCACAGCGCTGCCCCATTGATTTCAATGGGGAGCAGCGTTTAGTTCACCAAAGAAGCTGCTGGCAGAACTTTTTGTGACGCCCTGCCAGTACACAATTCTAGTGTGAAAGCTCTCGGGCTTTCACACTGGAGTGAATGGAGCCGCTTTTTTCAGGTGCTATTTTTAGCGCTGTTGCGCCTGAAAAACGCCAGCAGTGTGAAAGGGGTCTTAGGAATTGTGTGTAGTCCTGCAGATCGAGTGCTCACCAGGGGATAGAAATATGCAGCAAATGCCTAAGGCCTTATGTACACTTCAGCTGCTAAACTGAAATTTAGGAGCAGTTGGATGTTTCTTTGAGCAGCCCCTAAACTCTCCTCTATGTTATCTTATGTGTACATGTACACTCAGTCATTTATAGTAGTTTAGAGGCAGTTGAGGTTACTAGCATTTTTTTTTTTAAAGCAGAAAAATCGCATTCGAGACTGTCGTTTACTGGCATTTAAAATGCCTGTAACCACGTTTATACGCGTTTTTAAAAAAGGGGATACAAATTTCTGATAATTTTTGAACATATAAAAATGTTGAAAAAAACCCCCATAAAATTTCACAACATGGTGTTGCCTGCATCAAAAGACGAGTCCAGTAGCAAAGAACTCTGGTCCTCTCACGCAATTTTCTATGTCTTCAGAGCCTCAGCAACATCAGGAGCATTTCCTCCCACATGCTCATGATGGGATCCATAGTGAAAACACAAAACATAAGACAGCCATCTACAAGCACACTGCTCTCTCTGCTGCTCTCTCTTCTCTCACAGAATGGCTGAAATAGTTAATAATGTACTTGTTTTCCATGCACCGTGGGCATTAACTATACCAGCCGCTGCAGTTGTACTGCGGCAGGTTGGCTCTCCTGCACGAATCGCCGCCATTGTACATCGGGCGCATACATAGTGATCTGTGGATCCCAATTGCTAGCGGGGGAACCAATCAGCGGGTCTGGCGGACTCTATGTCCGCCGGCCAGCTGCGATCACTCCACAGAGAGGCAGAATGGGATCTGCCAGTAGGGGAGTAGTGCGAGATCGTCTGTTCCTAGTGATTAGGAACAGCAATCTCTCTACTCCCTGTCAGTCCACTCCCCCCCCACAGTTACAAAGCACTTCACTAAGGAACATTTAACCCTTTGAGCACCCCCGTTGTTAACCCCTTCCCTGCCAGTGTCCTTTATGCAGTAATCCGTACATTTTTATAGCACTGATCGCTGTATAAATGTCACTGGTCCCAAAAAAGTGTCCAATCTGTCCGCCACAATGTCACAGTCCTGCTAAAAATTGCAGATCACCGCCATTACTAGTAAAAAATAATAATAGTGCCATCCCTCTTTGTTTGAGATTGTAAGCTCTAAGGAGCAGGGCCCTCTGATTCCTACTGTATTAAAGTGTTTTGTATTTGTACTGTCTACCCTCAAGTTGTAAAGCGCTACGTAAACTGTTGGCGCTATATAAATCTTGTATAATAATAATAAATCTCCTGTTTTGTAGACGTGATAACTTTTGCGCAAACCAATCAATATACGCTAGTTGGGATTTTTTTTTAACAGAAATATGTAGAAGAATACATATTGGCCCAAACTGAGGAAGAAATAATTTTTTGGGATATTTAATATAACAAAAAAGTAAAATATATAATTTTTGTTTCAAAATTGTCGCTTTTTTTGTTTATAGCGCAAAAAAAATAAAATAAAACCTGCAGAGGTGATCAAATACCACCAAAAGAAAGCTCTATTTGTGGGAAAAAAAGGACATAAATTTTGTTTGGGTACAGCGTCGCACTTGTCAGTTAAAAATGACGCAGTGCCGTATCGCAAAAAATGGCCTGGTCAGGAAGTGGATAAATCCTTCCGTGGCTGAAGTGGTTAAAAAACGCTTCTAACCTCAAATACTCATAACCGCTGCTATACTAGCATAAACCTGGTATGTAAAAGCTGTAAAACTGAAGTTTTTTCACTGTCGGTTTCCAGCATTCAGAAAAGGCTTTCAACTGCCCTGTGTACATGAGCCTTAAAACATTTCCAACATGTTCCCATTTTTCAGTTCTGATCATTTCCATAAAGAACACTGGTTCGGTGTTCAAATATTTGTCAAATGTTCATATCTTGGGGTGTGTGTGTGTGTGATTTTGATTTCTGAAAATGGCACTGTAGTTTCTGGCCTACAAACACTGATAAAATGGTTTCCCCATGTAAAGTGTTGGCTGCAATACACAAGTGAATCCTCATGAAAATATTATGCTACCGGTGCTTATAGCTGATCTGGTGGTTTGGGCCAATCATACCCGAATCCCTTACACTTGGCTCCACAACATCCATAAATCGTAGCACACCAAATAGGTTATGTGCCAAAAAAAAATCTACGCCAATGTAAAACAGAAAGTCAGTCAAAATGTTTGCTGAACACATCTGATTGGGTATACACCATTAGGCTGGCTGTAGACATTACGATTCTCTGAAGAATTGAAAAATAATTCTGATCATTTTCATAACGATCACTGGTTCGGTATTCAAATGTGTGTCAAATGTTCAGCAAATCTCTCCGAATACTATGCCATCTATGAGCAGCCCTAGAAGCAGACTGGCTGGGGGTCAGTTTTGTACCAAAAATCCTAGCACAGATGTTACTAAAGCCTCGTACACACACTTAGATTTTCGGGCGACCGAACGTCCGATTTTTTGTGGCGTGCTAGTCTCATTTAGAAAGTGAAGAGGTTACCAACAATACGAAAATTTTCGTACGACAGAATACGTCAGAAGTGACGTAATGTGTTGAAATTTTTTTTCTGAGCATGCATAGTTTTGCTCTTACGATTTTTTTTATCGTATGAAAACCGTACTCATGAAACAAAAATCGGACGTTGAGTTCATATCCAACAAAAAATTACTAGTCTGCAAATCCAGCTTTTGCTGAAAGAGTGAAATCGGCTGTCAAAAGCACCGTACTAACGATCCGAAAATGGGCAGACAGCTCGCCGTAACAAATTTTCCCATCTGAGTTTCGTATCGTGTGCAAGGGCCTTTATAGATATAACCGTAAAGGGCCAGAAGGATACAGGGATGAACAGTTCCAGATACGGTGACAGTTTGTTCTGGCATATGAAGGGCTTACAGAATCACAGATGTCTAGTGTTTGCCACTTGCTGACACTGAGGTGTGATAATGTTCTAGTCATGTAGTGTAACATTGTGATAGTATAAAATGAACCTGCTGGGTGGCAGAACAAGACGACCGCATGAGAGTAACATTTCCTGCCAACCTACAGCTGAAGAGTTGAACTGCCGCACCCATCCAAGTAATCCTGGCCAAATCAAAGCAAACCCCCCATGATGCTTATTAGAATAAAATCCAGGTGTTTCTGAATCCCCAGGGTGCACTTGACTGCCAAATCCTCTCACTTCCTTCACCACCCTCAGAAGTGTTACTTTTATTAGCCGCTGAGCCCAAGAACACTTCTCCCTCCCACTAAACAGCCACAAATCAGGAAAACAGAACACAAGAGACATAAAATGAACCTTAGTTCTAATCCACTCTCAATCTAAACAGTGACTTGGTCTCCTCCCAGAATGCAGTGAAGAAGGCATGAACAGACCGAAAAGGAAATGTCTTGCCATATCTGATCTACACAACCAATCATGGCTAGAAACCAAGAGCAGATGTATCTAGCTAGTGGCAGATTTGCTCTCTTGCCAACCTCTACACACTGGGGTCACAGGAGGCAGGCCTTTTCAATCACTAACAGAATCTGAATGGTTAAATACCAGTTATAATTATTTTGGCACACCGGCTATCTGGCTCCTGGTATTTATCCAGCCCTGACACTTAGCCCTCAACAGAACCAAATTATTTTCCTGAAATCAGACTTCCATCACCTCTTAGTTGGTGGCACAGGGGTGCAAGCTTATTTAATGAAGAATGTGAGGAGAAAGAGAGCCAAGGATGAAGCGAGACCGCTGAACCCCCGAAACGTGTTCATTTGTGACCTTCTGTCAGGTACAAAAAAAAAAGGGGACTCACTATATGCTTGGGGCGCTCATCCTTTTTACATTCTTTAGATTACTACAAGGATACCCCAACTGACAGAGAACCGCTTCTAAAATCTGGATTCAAAGTCCTATCTGTCCTGTTTTGGGTCCAACTCTCTGACATGTCCATTGTTGAGCTTATTTAATAAGGCAGTGGAGCATGGATGTCATGCATGAAGCATTAATAATGAGTGGGGAATTCAGGCGAGTGGGCTGCTGACCTATGCTCTTTGGCTTATTAATCAAGCCTGATTTTGTCGCATTTCTGGAACCACATTTTTTAACCAAAACCTATGGCAGACAGACCAGGCGGTGAAGGAAAGTTCGACTGCTTCCTCAGCACTTCAGACTTTTGGTTGACAAATACAATTAAACAGGGGAAAATCCAGCGTTGTGAACACTTAGCTGACAAACTTTTACTCCCCTGCTGATCTCTGTTAGGCTCTAAGGCTGGCCATACAGTGAGTTTGCAATCCCTATTCAATTTCCTTTAGGCCCACCTAGACAATGCACCGAAATTTCAGCTGCCGAAACATATTGGCCGAAAATTGTGTTATCGGTATTTTTGATGGGTGCCGATAATGGCGCCGAAAATGCATGCGAGTTACCACCATTTTACTGTGCTTATGGTGTGTTTACATAGGTCATGTGACTCGAAAACCACATCAAAAAGGCAACATGGGTGCATTATTGATGCATTCTTGCGACGTTTTCAATGCATTTTAACAGGGAGGCGTGGTTTTTTTTTTTTTAACTGACCAAAAGTGCAGCAAACAGGATATTAACACAACTGAACTGCAACGGCCCATTGTTAAGACATACATTTTAAAAGGGATACATTTTTCTTGAGCTTTTCTTGCACTAAAGGTACCAATAATGGCTGACAATAAACTCATATTCATTTAAATTCGGGATATTAACTAAAAAGTCGAATATAATACAATTATATATAAAAATATATACATTTTTTAAAAACTGTCATTTTCGGCCAAGTGCATCCTGCATTTTCGGTTTCAGTTTCGGCACCAAAATTTCCATTCAGTGCACCTCTAGTCAGGTAGGCTTTCATACTACATAACTATTGTTTAATCTAAAGACATGTGTTCCTTCTTTCCTCCATCATCCTCTCCCAATGCTGACACAGCTCCTTCTCTTCTTAACTCAAGTTGAAGTCTTTTCTTCACCGTCATAAAATTAAGGCCTGAAGCCACCACCAGACACAACAGTGCTTGTAAAATCTGGCACTACGCCCCTTCCAATCTCTCTGGATCAGAAAATCCCCAAACCTGGCCTACAGGTAAGGCTTACAAAAATAAACTAAAAGGAGAATAATAAACTCCTATAAAGTAGGAGGATTAGTTTTATATATTATAAAAAAGGTTAGTAAATAAAAAGAAAAAAAAAAAAACACAGGTAATAATATCAATATATAGCAACAGCAGCTCAACTATCAGTAAAATATTAACCATAAAATATTAAAATTTAGCTTAGTGCGTCTTTCACCCGAGGACAAACATTTTGTGCTTGCTGACAGAAGAGGTTACACTAGATTAGCTACAGAATGATAGACTAGGCTGTTCATACATCTCTCGGGCTGACAGTATGTCATATTATACTCATTCTGTTCAGAGATGATCTGTACACTTCTGTTTGCTGGTGAATACATTTGGTCAAATCATTTCTGAAATTTAAAAAAAAAATAAAATACCACACAGAAAAGCATATATGAGTTGAGATAAAATCTCAGTACCAGAGCAGTCCCAGTGAGACAATACAGGTCACTTCTCAAAGTGAAAAGAGGAAAACAAAAAAAAAAAAAAAAAAAAAAACAGAAAACAAAACAAAAAAACAAACAAACACTCCAATCATGTAATACGATTACACTGAAAGTTTCAAGCTTCCTATGATGAGCAGAAAGTTGTCCAGTTCCGAGCAGCATGATGAGGAAAAAAAGCATTCCCACCGCAGTACACACGGGTCAAAGCCAATGCGGACCTCTCGAGCAACTGTCCCCGCACGCAAACTATCACACCACACCAGGGAGCAGTCAGACGCGAGTCACATCCTCTTCATATACACAGCCATCCTCCTGCAGAAAAGGTTATATAGAACAAAATGATATAGAAACGACCTCCAAAATGTGCGATGGTTGTATCCAGCACAGCACACACAAAAAAAAAAAAAGAAGGAAGCCAAAAGTTCCTGACAGATTGGGATTGGTGATGGACAAGTGATGTCCTCAGGAGCTTGATTTACTTTCCTTAGAAAACAAGGTAAACTAGAATTGACCAATCACAGGTGTTTCCCAAACAAGGGGAAAAGGATAAAGATGATGCAGATTCTCACGGGGTGCGGGACACGTAGATCCAGACTATTCCACAGCAATGGAAGATACCTCTCCTTTGGGGGTGTCATCTCTGCTGCTCTCATCCATAGGGCTGGCCTTGACAGACTCGGTCATCTCCTCCTCTTCCCCCTCTTTCTCGGCCAGGCTGCCCAGGGAGCCCAAGGGGAAAGTACTCTCGCAGTTCTGTGTGGAGGAAACCTGGGAGATGACCGGCATTTGGACAGAAGAGTTGTTTTCAAAGCCGTGTTCTGCCAGTTCGTACTGCCCAAGCGCCTCTTCCTGCTCCTGGCTCAAGTAATCTGGGACTAGGAAATCGCTGATGGAAAGAGAGAGGAGAATCACATTACCAATAATAGATGGTGAGCACCAACTTATAACATCAAATTAACATGCACATGACAAAGTCTAGGCTGGTCCAATGCCACCTGGTTTAGTTGGCTTCAGCACTTTAAAAACATGTATCAATATATGAATTAATACACCGAAAGCACATTTTGTTTTTTTATTTGAAATGTACATATTTACAAGTATAATCGGTTATTCTATGTACTAACAGTGGCATTACAGACAGGTAGTCAGCCATGTTTCACCAAAGACATTTCGTGCAAACGTACATGATCAAACTGTAATGGAAAAACAACTATACAGTGTGGTGCACACCCTCTGGAGCCTTGGCTTGCTGTCCCAGCCTTTCCACAAAGTCCGTTTTTGCATGAGGTTAGGAATATCTTCCTACCCCAAACAACAGCATCTTGGCCTGGTCACTCTATTAATAAGCACTGCATTGTGGGGAAGCAGGGGGACTGTGTCCTCATACCTGGAATACTTCAACAGGGCTTCAGAAGGGATCGGGGAGGCAGAAGTGGTGACAGCAGGTTATGTGAGCGGAAACTCTACAATACATCGGAGTTGTTTTTTTTGTTTTGTTTTTTACATAGGTGTGCTATAATTTATTAAAGTGGAGTTCCACCCACTTTTACAACTCTTCAGCATCCCTCATTAACTGTGCACTGTAAACAAATTGGATATTCTTTTATTTTTTTTCTCAGCACCTACTGTATATCTGCTGTATTCATTTTTCACTTCCTCCTCCCTGGCCGCGGCCCATCGCATCATTTCCTGTTTGCAATGCCGTCTGGGAAGGGGCGGCAACTTCCTCTGAAACTGCCGTTGCTATGGAAACCTGACCTGAAACCTATTACACTGCTTGTGCTGCACTGAGCATGTGTGAGATCTGCAAGGATGAGATCTAGGAAGAAATACAGTCTGGCTTCAGATGCCTACACTTAAGATGGCTACGGCCTGCTATAAGTTTATAAAATAACAAACTACTGCTATAAACTAACAAAACAGACCTTAGTTTACAGACTAACTTTACTAGAATACATTAAGCTTGTGTATTATAGGGGTATTTTCATTTAAAAAGTATAATTTCGGCCGGAACACCACTTTAAATAAACAAGAAAAATCTAAACCTCATCAGTGGTTACTCTTTAGATATATTTAAGTAGAACTATGGGTAAAACTTTTTTTTTTCCATTTTGGATAGAGCAAGAGAGGGTTATAACCCCTGTCAGATTTTGTTTCGCCATCTGAGTCCCCTTGTGAAGATTTCCCTTCAATTCCTGTCCCATAGACAAACAGGAAGTGACAAGAAATCCCTGGAAATTAAGGAAATTCCTTGCGGACCCCCAGGTCACCATAACTATTATCCCCATTGGATGATTTCCCCTTTATTACTTTTCTGGGGACAACCCAAAATTTAGGATTTTCTTTTACTTTCAATGATAATGGTAAATAGGACAAATGCAGAGGGTGAATCTGCTTAACTGGGACACAGACAGCATTCTAATTACTCTCCATTCTGTCCAAAACTGAAAAAAAAAAAAAAAAAAAAGTTTTGCTATTAGTTATATTTAATCTCAACCAGCAAAGACTGAATTTTCCTTTTTAGTTAATTTCTGCTCTCCTGAGCTTTCCATAGCACTAGTGTACGCAGTGTCTAAGGACTGAAAGGCCTGGACCATACTGAGCAATACAGTATATTGTACACTTATGTTAAAGCTGAAATACAGGTATGGATTTTTTTTGCAATGCTACATTGTTCCAGCCTGGACCAATGTAATTATGCATATGCCATATCCATCCTGTGGAAGCAGAATCACTGTAGTAATCACCGCTACTACAGAGATAGCTGCTGTCTTTCGAGTCCCAAGCCAAGCAGCATGGGTGCCATTCACAAAGCACCTTGCATTTGTCTAAGTGAATGCAAGGTATGATCTACTGGACGAGGTGGAAAGGTGGGACAGTGACGTAATGTTCTCCAACTCATTCAATCAGAGAATGCTTTACATTATCTGCACCAGGGGAGGAGGTTAATGAGGGGCTAAGCCAATAGGGGGGATCTGTACTTAATTGCTGCTCTTCCATGACTTAAGAAAAGTTCTGGAATTTTATTTTATTTTTTAGAATCATACTTACCTAGGGTGGTGCGGTGTAGCATAGGTTTGATGCTGTATCTGTCCCACACTGGCTCTAAGAGAACTGAGCAATCAAACACCACTGGTCACTCGGTTCTCAGTGCTCACTGTCAATGTATCAGTTTACATAACAAACCATTTAACATCAGCAGGGGTGCTTAACTACTTGCTTACTGGGCACTTAAACCCCCCCTCCTGTCCAGACCAATTTTCAGCTTTCAGCGCTGATGCACTTTGAATGACAATTGCGCAATCATGCTACACTGTACTCAAATGAAATTATTATCATTTTTTTTCCCCCACAGATAGAGCTTTCTTTTGGTGGTATTTGATCACCTCTGCGTTTTTTATATTTTGTTAAAAAAATTTTTAAAAGACCGAATTTTTACATTTTTTTTTTGAATATTTTGTTATAAAATTTTGCAAACAGGTAATTTTTCTCCTTCATTGATGTACACTGATGAGGCGGCACTGATGGGCACAGATAGGTGGCAGTGATGGGCACTGATGGATGGCAATAATGGCCACTGATCTATTACACTGATAGGCAGCACTTCTAGGTGGCACCGATTGGCACCACTGGTGGGCATTGATAGGTGGCACTTGTGGGTATTGATAGGTGACACTGGTGGGCACTAGCAGTTGGCAAAAGCAGGGGGTACTGGTGGGCACAGATGAGGCATAATTGCCTCTTCCTCTTCGGGACCAATGTCCCTTGCAGATAAGCCGATGATCGGCTTTTTTTTTCTCCTCACGCGGTCAGCATGAATCGAAAAAAAAAAAAAAAAAAAAAAAAAAAGATTACCGAGCTTTTGTTTACATCACGTGGTAAGGTGCCGGGACTGGCCCCTTACTCAGATCTGTGATCACCCGAGTCTCAGTGACTCGGTGATCACAGCGCACGCTGCGCGCGGGCGTGTGCACGGGGAGGACGTTATATGACGGCCTCCTGGAAATTCAGGTCCGCGCTGTGGCCCTCATTCGGCTATAGCGCGGACAGCAAGAGGTTAAATGTTTACTTATTCATGTAAAGCATTCATCCCAAAAAGGTAAAACATTTTTTGTTGTAACTGGTTATAAAGTGTGAGATGGAGTTCGGCTTTAATTTGTGTATTTAAATCTAAAAGCGAATACATTTTACACTACACCCCGTCCCCCCAAGACCGATAATGCTGCTGTCTGCGGTGCCTCATGTGCTCCTTCATCCAGAGTTATGTCTCGCTAATACAGGAGTTACTGGCCAGATCACCAAGTGAAACCAGAGGCAATATAAGCCAAAGAAAAGAAAACGGATGCACCCACCACATCTAATGATTGGTAAGCTGCAATATATTAAATTTTTTGGTTTTGGCTTTAATTACATCTTTATTAATGTGAGATTGGATTGCATCTTTACAGATAGGTTTGAAAAAATAATCACTATTCATATGGGTACTTCTATTCAGAGTGTGAGGTCTTACAACAGCTATATTAATTTTTTGGGAGAAGCGTAGTCACTAAGTGTGGCCATAACCAGTGTGGTAGCCATTGTTATTTTGGCATTTCCCATCTTTTATATGTTATGTAATTCTGATATTAATACATGGCTGATAAATCTTTGTCACCAGCTTTTCTATTGTCTGCCAGGAAAGCTATGCTATGTGTTAATAGATATTCACCCTGGTAAGCTTCTGGGGTCACCCTTCCACTTCAGTTACCCGAGTGCAGAGACAGGGCCTTGCAGCTTTTGTTTGAAAATGTCAACATACTGCATGAATATATGATGCGATTCTTTGATATTCTCTCGAAGTGGCACTGTCCATGAAAAAAAGTTGAGGGATCTCGAGTCTAATATATTTAACACACATCTGTAAATGTGTATTTATTTCACAAGCACAACAATGTTCTTGTTACTATAGGAGATGTTGTTATGAACCCTATATTAGGCTCTTGGAGTATGTTTTCATAAATAGCAGTTTTTAGGTGTTTGTTACCTAAAGAAATTATTTTGCACTGAATAAAATCAAATTTGTTTTGTAACATTTTTTTCTAATGATGTAGACTACTTTTATACCTTGAAAGTCCCATTTATTCTCAATATGTCTTGTGCAAAGCGTTCTGTGAATGGCATCTGTGCCAAGCAGGCCACCCCACATGTTGTGTTCACTAGGCAGCTACTCAGCAGGGAATTGAGAAGATAAAAGCAATCAATGTAGTAGCAATGACTACTACAATGATTCCCTGCCTCCACGGGGAGCCCAAAAGTATAGTATAATGGCGCGTACACACAAGCGGATTTTCTGTCGGAAAAATCTTGGATGGTTTTTCCGACGGAATGTCGCTCAAGCTTGCCTTGCATACACACAGTCACACAAAAGTTCTCTGAACTTTCGACCATCAAGAACGCGGTGACGTACAACACTACGACGAGCCGAGAAAATTAAGTTCAACGTTTCCGAGCATGCGTCAAATTGTTTCCAAGCATGTGTGATTTTTTGCACGTCCGAATTGCATACAGACGAACGCATTTTCGGATAGTAACTTTTTCCTACCGAAAAATAGAGAACATGCTCTCAATCTTTTGCTGGCTGGAATTCTGCCAGCAAAAGTCCAATGGAGCATACACACGGTGAGAATTTCTGACTGAAAGCTCACATCCGACTTTTGCTGGCGGAATTTCTGATCGTGTGTACAGGGGATCAGTATACTTGTATTGCTCCAAGCTGAACCAATGTAACTATGCAGAAAATGCATTCCTGAAATTCAGCTTTAAAGTAGAATTACATTCTAAACCCAACTAGTCTTTTAAATGTCCCCTCCTAACACCTATAACTAAGCTGTGTAAAAAAGATGCACAAATTTAGCTAAATCTACTTCAGTCTGGGCATGTGATCCGGCTCCCCTGTGCCAGCCAACAGCGACAGCAGGGAGGAGGAGCGAGTGCGACAAAGGATGGGCCATGAAAGCATATGGGTGGCGTCACCAATTCAGGCTTTACGAACCGTTGTCGAGCGCTCTCTTCTCTCCCCTGCAGCCACCAATGATTGACACAGGGGACCAAGGGGTTGATTTACTAAAGGCAAAAAGACTGTGCAAAGTGCGGTTGAACTCTGCAAGTGCAGTTGCTCCGGAGCTTAGTAAATGAGAAAAAGCTCTGCTGACTTTCATCCTCCAATCATATGCAATCCAATCGTGGGCGGCACAGTGGTGTAGTGGGTAGCACTCTCGCCTAGCAGTAAAAAGGTTGCTGGTTTGAATCCCAACCATGACACTACCTGCCTGGAGTTTGCCTGTGCCTGCGTGGGTTTCCTCCGGGTACTCTGGTTTCCTCCCACACTCCACAGACATGCTGGTAGGTAAATTGGCTTCTGTCCAAAATTGGCCCTGGTATATGGGTGTGAGTTGGGGACCTTGGATTGTGGGCTCCTTGAGGGTAGGGACCGATGTGAGTGTGTGACATATGTGTTGAGCGCTGTGTAAATTGACGCCGCTATATGGGTACCTTAAATAAATAATAATAGATGAGCATCTTAATGAGACACAATTTACAGGGATAGGGACAATTGTAGACACGCACCCACACTCATTCAGGTTGAACTAGACGGACTGGTGTCTTTATGTAACTACGCAAGCAAAAATGCATTTTTTAAAAATTTTCCTTGCACGCGATTTGGTACATTTTGCAAAGTGAAGCTATACCTCATTTACTAAGCTCTGGAGCAACTGCACCTTGCAAAGTGCAGAGTTTATTTGCCTTTAGTAAATCAGCCCCCATGCATCCGAAATGGAGCGGTCTGAAAATAGGCAAGTATACACATCATAGTCAGCACCAGGTGTTGAGAGGAGGGAGGGAACACTTTAAGGTATAGTTAGAGCGTTAAGCTGGAATTCTACTTTAATGATTGCCTTTGCTACAGGTTTTAATTCATGTACAAATCAAAAGGAAAAGAACGTGAACATATCTTACACAAACCATTTTATCTTTGAAAGCATGTAACTGCATGCTGAGTTTGCATTGCTCCTGGGTCTGACCCTAGAGTACACCGAGCGATGGCAGAGTGACAACAGGCTTTAACAAAAGCCAACTCCAGGCCAACCTTTTGTTGTTTTTGGCTACGATCTTATTTTCAGGTTTTGTTTTTTTTTTTGTCTTCTGCGACTCTAGTGAGGATCCTGCGCTTCCTGTCAGGAGAGGAAGTGATTGGAATATTCTCCCAACAGGGACTGAAACACACACACATTTTAAGTAGGAAAGACATTTTGACAGGTTAATGCGGTCTGAGCCTTTCCGACAATCGCATTCCTCATTTGTGGTTTGTCAAAAAGGACAGAGAATAAGCCTTGTACACCCGATGAGAATAGCAGACAAAGGATCGTCCGTTTTTTTTGTTTTTTTTCATGCTAGTCTAATATCAAAAATGAAGGTTAAAAAAACTTACCGTATATACTCGAGTATAAGTCGTTCCGAGTATAAGTCGAGGCCCTAATTTACCACAAAAAAATGGGAAAAACTTATTGACCCGAGTATAAGACGAGGGTGAGAAATGCACAGCTACTGTAAGTGGAAAAGAGGGTCAACAATGCCCATTTGCAGCATCACTGTGCCCATTTGCATGCCTCACTGTGCCCATTTGCAGCCATAGGTCCCCTGAACTTCAAACTCGGTAGTTAAGGGTTCCTAGATGCCCCCTAGCTGCAGCCAAAATTTGGGGTCTCTGAACCCAAAGGGTCCCGAAATGACATTGCTGCAGATAGACACAGTTGACCGAATTTGGGGCCCCTTATCTCGGGGCCACTTAGTGCTAAGAACCCCAAATTTGGTGTGCAAACCCAGTGGAACTAGCACCATAAAATTTCCAAAGCTGGGGTTTCTACCACCAAGTGGCCACGAGATACAGGGCCCCAAAAATCAGTTCAGAAAATGTCAAGCACTTTTCTGCAGCAGAGAATGACATTTTCGGAACCAGGTTTGGGGCCCCGTATCTCAGGGCCACTTGGTGCTAGGAACCCAAGCTTTGGATATGTTATCGTACCAGGTCCACTGGGTTTGCACACCAAATTTGGGGTTCCTAGCACCAAGTGGCCCTGAGATATGGGGCCCCAAAGTCGGTTCAGAAAATGTCCAGCACTTCTGCAGCAGAGAATGACATTTTCCGAACCGATTTTGGGGCCCCGTATCTCGGGGCCACTTAGTGCTAGGAACTTCATCTTTGGATATGTTGTGGTACTAGGTCCACTGGGTTTGCATACCAAATTTGGGGTTTCTAGCACCAAGTGGCCCTGAGATACGGGGCCCCAAAGTCGGTTCGGAAAATGAAATTTTTTGCTGCAGAAAAGTGCTTGACTCGAGTATAAGTCGAGGGGGGCACTTTCAGCACAAAAAAATGTGCTGAAAAATTCGACTTATACTCGAGTATATACGGTACAAAAATTCTTATGACAGAAAACTACTTTGGAAGTAATGTAATGTGTTGTAATGTATTGTAAGGAATTTTGTGAGCATGTGTGGTCTTGGTCTAGGTTTTTTTTTTTTCAGACAAATACTGTATGGTTTAAATGAAAATCGTACAATCTGGTATTGTACGAGTAAAATTTTCGTGTTTGTCCCTTCAGATAATTTCAGATGAACTGTCATGATGGTCTCTCAAAAGCTGTGTACTAACGATCAGATTATTGTACGATTGCTTCAAAAGCGGTATTTTACATCCAATTTTCTGATCATGTGTACTAGGCTTAAGGGAAAATCTCCCAATTGGGTTGCAGACAGAAATAAAATCCTTCTCTCATTTTACTTACTACTACAACATTTTTTGGAGTTCAGCTTTAAAAAGGAGTTCCCCACTTTCTATCAATTCTATGGAGATAATACACACTAATGTTTTTTTTTCCTTCTAACCCAGCGGGCGGAATGAAGAAAAAAAAAAAACAACCCGACAGCTCAGGTCAGAGCCGCTGTACTAATTATGTACATCCATCTCCCCTACAGTTCTATTGTGTTAGGGCGGCACACCCGGCAGAACACTCTGGTCAGAGCTCTCAGCCACAGACTGAGAGCTCTGATCAGGAGTCGGACGGCAGACCTTTTTCGGTCATGACCCTTCAACAGAATCTGGCTGTTCAGCCGGCTTCTGTCGGACCGGCTGCAGTACACATGGGCCAAATGTTGGCCGTTTCCTATTGAACTGGCCGATGCCACCCGACATTCGGCCTGTGTGTACTGGGCTTTATTGTGGGGTACAGTATGCCCTTCACTGTGGGCACATTGGATATTGTTCTGTTTAAAATTAGTGATAACCCTGAACAATACCCTCCGCATTCAGTGTAAATACAGCAAATGTTACAACAAAACCAAACAATTTTTTTAATGCAAACACTGTGAAGCTGTAAACAGTGTAAGCATGCACACCTGCAAATTTGTGTTACCTTTTGCTGCATCCATATTTTTTTCATCCATTTGCATATTATTCATTTTGCAAAGTCTATTTTTCAATTTACTTGCTCAGCATTAGTGGAAGATGATGAAGGCATTGCTAACACCTGATACTCTTCGTCAGGAAACAAGCGTATAATAATCTACCCCCAACCAAATCCTTCCTCTCTACTGCCATTTATCAGACACTTGTTACTTGGTTTACTAAATGCAGCTGTTAATCCAATAAGAAGGAAAACAAAGAGCAGAACTGGGAGGGGGCACACTGTTGTGTGCAGGGGTGTGTGAAAATCCTATGACCTCCGAGCTTTGCAACCTGCAGAGATCAAGGTCATAAATCAGGGTTTCACGGCCAGGATTCCATGGAGGTCTAGGATTCCTCCAGATGTTGCTAGGGGTTCCTTGAGTGATGAGCAATTTCTGCCTCTCTGTTCCCACTGACACCATTGATGCTAATAGGTATCTTGCAAGGGGGTAATTCTCCCCAATGACCACAAGTGTAAGGAGCATTCTTTCCACTGACCATCACAGTAATGTATTATGAGTTGTAGATATTGTCATTTTTAGCAGGGGTTCCCTGAGACCAGAAAAATATTCCAAGGGTTCCTCTGTATTGAAGAGATTGAGAAAAGCTGCCATAGAGAATCCCAGGTCCTGCTTTTTGCCTGCATAGCAGCCAGGAACCCCACTGAAAAAGCCACAAGACACACAGGGAGATTTACTAAAATTGGAGCATGCAAAATCTGGTGCAGCTCTGCATAGATACCAAACGGCTTCCAGGTTTTATTGTCAAAGCTTAATAGAATGAGCTGAAGCATAGACTGGTTACTATGTAGAGCTGCGCCAGATTCTGAGCGCTCCAGTTTTACTAAACCTCCCCCACAGTTTTGCAAATACAGAAGTGTTCAGCTTTTAACTTTCAATTTCAGATTGACTGCAATAAACAAAAATGCCCCACTGCATTAACCAGTTGCCAACCGCCGATATGCGTCGGCACAATGGCAGCGCTGGGCAAATGGGCGTACCTGTACATCCCCTTTAAGAGGCGGGGATAGCAGGCGCACGTGCGCTGCCGGAGGCGCGCGACCGTGCCCGTGGTCTCCCGGCGATCGTGCCACGGAGCCTCAGAACAGGGAAGTGCCTATGTAAACAAGGCATTTCCCCATTCTGGCTTGTGTCATGACAGAGAGCACTGCTCCCTGTCATCGAGAGCAGTGATCGCTGTCATGTGACTTGAAGCCCACCCCGCCGCCCCCCCAGTTAGAATCAAGCCCTAGGACACACTTAACCCCTTCATTGCCCCCCAGTGGTTAACCCCTTCACTACCAGTATCAGTTACACAGTAATCAGTGCATTTTTATAGCACTGATCGCTGTATAAATGACAATGGTCCCAAAATGGTGTCAAAATTGTCCGATGTGTCCACCATAATGTCGCAGTCCCGATAAAAATTGCAGATCGCCACCTAAAACAATAATAAAAATGCCATAAAACTATCCCCTATTTTGTAGACGCGATAACTTTTGCGCAAACAAATCAATATACACTTATTGCGATTTTTTTTTTAACCAAAAATATGTAGACGAATACGTATCGGCCTAAACTGAGCAAAAAAAATGTTTTTTATTATATATATTTTTGGGGGATATTTATTATAGCACAAAGTAAAAAATAATGCCTTTTTTTCAAAATTGTCGCTCTTTTTTAGTTTTTAGCGCAAAAAATAAAAACTGCAGAGGTGATCAAATACCACCAAAAGAAAGCTCTATTTGTGGGAAAAAAAAGGGTGTTTGGGTGCAACGTCGCACGACCGCGCAATTGTCAGTTAAAACGACGCAGTGCCTTCCATACACTGCACTGATGATGGCCAAAAAGCCTGAAAAACAGCTGTATGTAGTTTGGAATAAATTACTCTAAAATATTAGGTTACATTTGCACTATACATCAGTGGTTCTGGATGGGCAGCTAGTTCATGGGGCATAAAGGAATAATTTGTATGGCTCTGAAATGGGGGAATGATACTCCTATTTTGGGGGCATGTAAAAATCGTCATAAACCGTTCTCCATCATTTCTATGCATGTAGCGTCTGTGTTAAAGTTTACAGGCATACACCATAAATTAACTCTTTTTGGGTCTATTTACGGTGGAAAGATCAACAATATGTTACACCACTGTTTATTCATGCGGTGGCAATGCATACACAGGATGTGTGATAGATCAGCATCCAGAGCTGCACAGGGGGATCGTGTAAGACAAGATGCTTAATAAAGGGTGAATCTACCCCCCTGAAAACAAGTCTTATAGTTTCCATAGCAATCGGCCACACTCTTCCTGACAGTGTCCTGTGGTCAGCTGAGCCATCTGAGATTTACACATTCCCCATGTGCAGCTCTGCATTCTCTGCAGTGGATACTCTTGGCTCCCTGCTTCCTTCAAGCTTACCAGTACTCAGACAGCAGTGCAAGACAGTGGTGGGACGAGTTGGTTCCAGCAAAGCCATCTTGATGTTCTCTGTGGTTCTATCAAGGCATGCTGATCTATTACACATGTGCCTGCAATTGCTTTCTTTTTATGCCAATTTTATTTGTTCAATAAAAGTTTTATTGCGCTATGATATGCAATTCCGTGGTTTGTTTTTTGTCTTAATATAAACTTACAACAAACTTTTCTCATCTGGCCCTTTGGTCTGTTAACGATACTATTTTGTTATATCAGTTCAGTAAGACCTGATTGACACCTATCTATTTTTAGTGCTTTTTTGCATTTTGCAGATTTGCACTACAGAACACGTTCCATAGGAAACCATGTTAAATGGACTGTAGTGCAAAACGGCAAAATGCACTAAAAATGCATAGATAGGTGTGAATCTGGCCTCAAAGCAAAAAACAACCTGCAATCCGCATTATTTTCAACAGTCTCTGAAAACTACAGAAAACCCACCTCCTCTATGTTATTGAGATGAGGCATAGGAGAGGTGTTCTATCGTACTGCCCTAGGCGACAATGCTGCTACTCCAAGGATACAATTCAATGTGTAAGCATTGTCAACCTTTGACAGGAAGATTGTTAATGCCAGGATCACCAGCTAAGGAACAAAAAAACCTGAAAAAATAAAGCTAATGCAGCCACCACATGTAAGAACTGGTAAGCTGCAGTATATTAAATTTATTGGGCTTGGATACACTTTAAAAAAAGGCACTCTACAGTTATACACAGCGGCTCTGATCGCCACTCTTTCAAAGTTGCACCGACTTGAATCTTCAGCACATGAAATGCTCCCAGGTTTGTAGGATGTCTGCATCTCCCACTGAACACTGGGATTCCACCAGTCCCCACCGCATTAGTATGGCTGTGCAGGGAAAGAACAGTCACATAGCAGTTGGCAGGTGAAAACACAGACAAATAACACACCCAGGAGAGTATCTGAAGATTCTTTGACCACTGTAGCTCTGCAAGAGACCGAAGACCGGAGTCACTGCTGACTGACCTTGAATTAGAACTCTTTTTTTTTTTGTTTAAATGCAAAAGATTTTTATCTAGTAACAGAGTCATTTAATGAAATGTACAATGCTACAATTGCAGGTTTCAAAAGGAGAAACAGAACAATTAATGTTTATTTTCTTCTCATAGAGCAAGTGTCCGCGAGCTTTGGCATACATGCCCACTCAGTGTCCTTTGCGCTGGACCCTGCTGCCATTGGCTGAAATTGACAGCTTAGTAGGTTGTCAATTACAAAGCCTGGCACACCCACCTCCCAGAAATCACTGAAAACCTGTCAGTGGCTGTGCATGCATTGTGGCTGAACTGAGGTCTGAAGTGCATGCATTAGTGCTGATCAGTTGTCTGGAGTGCATGCATGGGTCTGAGCTGAGGATGGAAGCCTATGCGCGTTGGGATTGATCTGAGGAATAAAATGCATGCATTTGGACTGATATGAGTTCTTAAGTTTATGCACCCAGACTTATCTGAAGACTAAAGTGCATGCATTGAGGCCAATCAAGTTTTCTGTGTCCACCAGTTAATTTTTGTACTCGTACTGCTAATTGCAATTTAAATGCAATAAAATTATTATATACTAATCAATACCTTACTAAAGCTTTTTTTTTTTTTTTTAAATTAAAATAACAAACATGTCATACTTACCTGATCTGTGCAATGGTATTGCACAGAGCGACCCCAAACGTCCTCTTCTCAGGGCCCCCGCTGGTGCTATCCACTCCTCCTCTTCAGTGTCTACCCCATAGAAAGTGCTTGCTATGAAGGCAGATGCTGTAGACTCGCTTCCAAGTCAGACTGTGTGTGTTTATAGAGACACACACAGTGTAGAGAGAGCGCGCGAGACAGAGAGAGAGCTGGAGGAGAGGGACAGAGCAAGAGAGCTGGAGGAGAGAGAGAGAGCGCTGGAGGAGAGAGAGACAGACAGAGTTGGAGACAGAGAGCTGGAGGGGAGAGAGAGAACTTGCCAGAGAGCTGGGAGAGCGCGAGCTGGAGGAGAGAGAGAGCGCGAGCTGGAGGAGAGAGAGAGAGAGCGCGAGCTGGAGGAGAGAGAGAGAGAGAGCGCGAGCTGGAGGAGAGAGAGAGAGAGAGCGCGAGCTGGAGGAGAGAGAGAGAGAGAGCGCGAGCTGGAGGAGAGAGAGAGAGAGAGCGCGAGCTGGAGGAGAGAGAGAGAGAGAGCGCGAGCTGGAGGAGAGAGAGAGAGAGAGCGCGAGCTGGAGGAGAGAGAGAGAGAGAGCGCGAGCTGGAGGAGAGAGAGAGAGAGAGAGCGCGAGCTGGAGGAGAGAGAGAGAGAGCGCGAGCTGGAGGAGAGAGAGAGAGAGAGCGCGAGCTGGAGGAGAGAGAGAGAGAGAGCGCGAGCTGGAGGAGAGAGAGAGCGCGAGCTGGAGGAGAGAGAGAGAGCTGGAGGAGAGAGACAGAGAGGGAGCGAGCTGGAGGAGAGAGAGAGAGCTGGAGGAGAGAGACAGAGAGGGAGCGAGCTGGAGGAGAGAGAGAGACAGAGAGGGAGCGAGCTGGAGGAGAGAGAGAGAGGGAGCGAGCTGGAGGAGAGAGAGAGAGAGCGCGAGCTGGAGGAGAGAGAGAGAGAGCGCGAGCTGGAGGAGAGAGAGAGAGAGAGCGCGAGCTGGAGGAGAGAGAGAGAGAGAGCGCGAGCTGGAGGAGAGAGAGAGAGAGAGAGAGAGCGCGAGCTGGAGGAGAGAGAGAGAGAGAGCGCGAGCTGGAGGAGAGAGAGAGAGAGAGCGCGAGCTGGAGGAGAGAGAGAGAGCGCGAGCTGGAGGAGAGAGAGAGAGAGAGCGCGAGCTGGAGGAGAGAGAGAGAGAGAGCGCGAGCTGGAGGAGAGAGAGAGAGAGAGCGCGAGCTGGAGGAGAGAGAGAGAGAGAGCGCGAGCTGGAGGAGAGAGAGAGAGAGAGCGCGAGCTGGAGGAGAGAGAGAGAGCGCGAGCTGGAGGAGAGAGAGAGAGAGCGCGAGCTGGAGGAGAGAGAGAGAGAGCGCGAGCTGGAGGAGAGAGAGAGAGAGCGCGAGCTGGAGGAGAGAGAGAGAGAGCGCGAGCTGGAGGAGAGAGAGAGAGCGAGCTGGGGGAGAGAGAGAGAGAGCGCGAGCTGGAGGAGAGAGAGCTGGAGGAGAGAGAGAGAGCTGGAGGAGAGAGACAGAGGGAGCGAGCTGGAGGAGAGAGAGAGAGCTGGAGGAGAGAGACAGAGAGGGAGCGAGCTGGAGGAGAGAGAGAGAGAGTGCGAGCTGGAGGAGAGAGAGAGAGAGAGCGCGCGAGCTGGAGGAGAGAGAGCGAGCTGGAGGAGAGAGAGAGCGAGCTGGAGGAGAGAGAGAGCGAGCTGGAGGAGAGAGAGCGAGCTGGAGGAGAGAGAGCGAGCTGGAGGAGAGAGAGAGAGCGAGCTGGAGGAGAGAGAGAGAGAGCGAGCTGGAGGAGAGAGAGAGCGAGCTGGAGGAGAGAGAGAGCGAGCTGGAGGAGAGAGAGAGCGAGCTGGAGGAGAGAGAGAGCGAGCTGGAGGAGAGAGAGAGCGAGCTGGAGGAGAGAGAGAGAGAGCGAGCTGGAGGAGAGAGAGAGCGAGCTGGAGGAGAGAGAGAGCGAGCTGGAGGAGAGAGAGAGCGAGCTGGAGGAGAGAGAGAGCGAGCTGGAGGAGAGAGAGAGCGAGCTGGAGGAGAGAGAGAGCGAGCTGGAGGAGAGAGAGAGCGAGCTGGAGGAGAGAGAGCGAGCTGGAGGAGAGAGAGAGCGAGCTGGAGGAGAGAGAGAGCGAGCTGGAGGAGAGAGAGAGCGAGCTGGAGGAGAGAGCGAGCTGGAGGAGAGAGCGAGCGAGCTGGAGGAGAGAGAGAGCGAGCTGGAGGAGAGAGAGAGCGAGCTGGAGGAGAGAGCGAGAGAGAGAGAGCTGGAGGTGTGTGTGAGAGAGAGAGACACACAGAGCTGGAGGAGCGAGAGACACAGAGCATTTAGGGGGGCTGGGGACAGCAACATTTGAAAGGTTAGAGACACACAGTGTAGCTTGCCCCCCCCCATTTGGTTTTGATTGACAGCAGCAGGAGCCGAGAGAGAGAGAGAGAGAGAGAACCACAGTGCTGGATCGAAAATCAGGCTCAGGTAAGTATTTAGGGGAATGGGGGGGGCAACATTTGAAAGGTTACAGAGAATGCATTAAGGTAAAAATCTTATGCCTTTAGAATCACTTTAAGGAATATAAAGTGCCATTAGCAGTACAACTATCACTATATAAATGAAAACCAAACTAACAGTATTCACTGAACGTTAGTTGTCTAATACTTGCAAATATGATACTTAAAGCTTATACAAACCCAAAAACAATTTAATATATTGCATATTTCCGATCTTTAATAGTTGTGGCTGCATTCGTTTTCTGTTTGATGATCGGGCCAGTAGTACACTTTCTGTCTCTATAGAGGAGCAATGTAGACACCCTCGGACTGTCTGGGGAAGGTAGTGCTCAATGGACCAGTAGATTAGGATGGACTTCACATAAGCGACTAAGAAATTAAAGCCCAACTCCGGCTAACATTTTTTTTTTTTTAACGACTGCATCATATATGTTGTTTTTGATTTCTGCCTTCACTACCACTTTATTGTACAAATAGCTGCTGGCATAGAGAATCATGTCCTCCTCTAGATTTGGGGAAGCCTGGCGCCTCCAGATTTTTCCCACCTCACTAGGACATAAACACCATCTATATCTACCAGGTAGGCGTTTCGTACAGGCAGAGGTGCAGTCAGACAGCTGGAAGGTAGTAGAGGGGGATATTTGGTATAGATGGGGTTGGATTAAAAAGTTTGGCTATGTGAGCTTAAAAAAAACAAAAAAAAAAACAAAAAAAAAACACCACACCTTTTAAGTGTTTATTCATGGACGTTACAATAGCAGATGGAGACATGCAAACTGTGTTCCTGGTGTCCTACTGTACACAAAGATCTGCTACTTTATAGCACAGATACTCTGTGTAGTATAATTTACCAAGTTTGCATATTACGGTTTTATGCCCCGTACACACGGTTGGATTTTCCGACGGAAAATGTCCGATCGGAGCGTGTTGTCGGAAATTCCGACCGTGTGTGGGCTCCATCACACATTTTCCATCGGATTTTCCGACACACAAAGCTTGAGAGCAGGATATAAAATTTTCCGACAACAAAATCCGTTGTCGGAAATTCCGATCGTGTGTACACAAATCCGACGGACAAAGTGCCACGCATGCTCAGAATAAATAAAGAGATGAAAGCTATTGGCCACTGCCCCGTTTATAGTCCCGACGTACGTGTTTTACGTCACCGCGTTCAGAATGATCGGATTTTCCGACAACTTTGTGTGACCGTGTGTATGCAAGACAAGTTTGAGCCAACATCCGTCGGCAAAAATCCTAGGATTTTGTTGTCGGAATGTCCGAACAAAGTCCGACCGTGTGTACAGGGCATTAGACTTGTCAGCTCTTACCAATGCTGGACATCATGAACTCCAACTCTTTACAGTTGAACTTCATCCTTCCATTCAGCTTGCACAGTTGCACAGGCTCTTCTTTTGTAATTGAAATTCTTACTCCGATTTCACTGCACACGGTGAGCTTCTCACGATGTTCATAAGAAGCTGCAGGAAGTCAAACACATCCAGCACCATTTAGCTCTTTTCTCCCTCCTCAGTCTTAAGCCTACTCCTTTAATTAATTGAATTTCAACTCTTTCAATACTGGAGGCTGAGCATCATATGTGGGCATTACCTAGGGCAGCCTGATTGAAAAAGGAGCTCGTCAAGGAACACCCACTCCTCCAGACTGACATCCACCCATCAAAGCATTTTGATATTCGCATAACTTCTCCCAAGAGTCAAAATATTACTAAAATATTTTTACATTTCTTCTAACAGAGGGTGTTTGGAGGTCATGATTTCACTTACTAACCCATGAAGTCAGGAGGTTATTCTTTATTTTGTAAACAGTGATCTGATGGGAGAACAGCAGGGTAATGATCTAGTTAAACCTCTCCCTGTTTCTGACAAGCCTATTTACACAATCACAGAGACTGAAGAAGAAAAAAAAAGTTACAAATCTCTACTCTGCCAGTACATAACTTGGCCTGGAGAATGCATGTTTGGAAGTGTGACGCACAGCGTAAGAAATCAGAATTTTTACTAGTAAAAGGATGGTGTGCACAACATGAGAGGAATGCGGAGGACGGGCTCATGCCATCACAATGAAGTCATGGGTACCAGGAGAGCCTCCACATATCCTCTTACTCATTGTTTGATGCCACTATAAATATGAAGGCCGTGTAGAAAAACACAGGGACTGTTTGTGGTTTTCCAATGCCCTGAAATTTATAGACAGGGAGGTCGAAAATCATCTAAGCCTAACTGTTTAACCTCTTGCCGACAGGTATGTGATTTTGCACTTTTGGGTCTGCGGCGCACGTGCATGCGCCACCAGCAGGTCCATCGGGACCCGATGATTGTTCCCAACAGAGTCTGAACGGCAGTCTGCCTATGTAAACAAGGCAGAACACCCTTCTGTTAGTAGGGAAGACAGAGATCCTGTGCTTCTGCCAAGCAGGAACACGAATCTCCAGCTTCCCACAGTCCAACAACACCCCACACAGTTACAAAGCACTCCCTCAGAACACAGTTAACCTTTTGATCGCCCCTGATTTTAACCCTATCCCTGCCAGTGTCACTAGTACAGTGGCCATGCATATTTTTTTAGTACTGATCACTGTTATTGGTGTCACTGGTCCCCAAATAAGTATCAAAAGTGTCACTTAGTGTCCATTTTGTCCGCTGCAATCCCGCTACAAAGTTGCTGATCGCAGCCATTACTAGTAAAAAAAAAAAAAAAGTCAAATAAATAAAAATTCCATAAAAATATCCCATAGTTTGTAGACGCTATATCTTTTGCACAAACCAATCAATATACGCTTATAGGGTTGTTTTTTTTTTTGTTTTTGTTTTTTTTACCAATAACATGTAGAATACATATTGGCCTAAAATGATATTTTTATTGGATATGTTTTATAGCAGAAAGTTAAAAATATTGTCACCTCTTGGCAGTTTGGTTGCTCTTCTCTGCACTCTCTCCAGTTCCCCAATAACCTTTTTGTGAACTGGTGCTCAAAACTGAATGTTTTTAGCCCCAAAGTGCATAAATTCACATTAAATATCATCTGCCACATAGCTGGCCAATCAAACAGTGCATTCAGGTCTGCTTGTAAATTGTAGACATCCAGCAGCGTCCTCTTCTTATCCCCCCTCCCCCTATTCACCCCCCCCCCCCTCCACAGCAGTGTCATCCTTTGCCTCCCACTTCACACACCCCCCCCTCCCCACAGCAGTAGTGTCTTCCTTTGCCCCCCATCACATCACCCTGGGCATAGCCATACCTGGCCTTTTTATGAATAATGTATTACAATTTTGAAGGGGTGAAGGTGTACTTACTTTCTTTTGCAAGGAAAGCATTTAAAGCATCCATTTAAACTTGTAAGTTCAGTAACAGAGTGCTGTTCATTTTAACAAGTTTGCTTTGATGGGCATAAGCTATTCTCTATCTTCACTTTCTTGCAAACAAGTGACAACGCTGCATTTCACCAGACAAATTATCCCTGTTGTCACCCTTTGGGTTGGCAGAATTCACCAGAACAACATTTCAACACAGTGACGTCACCTTGGGTAAGACTTCACTACAATCATCACTGCTCCAGGCTTTTCAATGAATACTTGTCGCCTATCTCTGCCCACTACACCATGACTAGCCACGCCTATCCCTGCCGATTACCTAAAGGAATTGTGGAATGCACAGAACAGCCAGTAGAAAGGAAAAAAAAAAGACATCCTATTGCTGCCTAAGCCTGCCCAGCATTTGCTTTAGGAATGGGAAATGGCAGCATGCAAGCCTGATACAACAGTTCAGGAAACATGCAGGTATGAATCTCCAGGCCACCTACATAAGTGGACTCATGTTGCCCTGTACTGTAATCAAGAGATGAGATATTTATATATATATATATATATATATATATATATATATATATATATATATATATATATAAAAACACACACATACCTATACATACAGGGGACTTTTTTTATTGCACTAGAGCCGACTACAGCGTTCCCCCAACCATTCAAGTTCTGTTTGTCTGCACATAAATATGTTTCACGGACGTCTAAGCCGTACAGAAATGGTTATTACAGCTGAGGTATATAGAGTGCTAAAACAGATAATGTGCACTCCATTTTTGCATACAAAATATTTCCGCTCTGGTTCTGGTAATCCAGAACTGTGAGAAAGTGACAGGTCTGCAGAGATGTAAGTTTGTATATTATATATGAGCTCCTAAGGCAACACAGATGTGATCGTGAAAATGATACTGTTCTCCTCTACAGTGCTTCTGAAGATAACCGTGTTATATAAATCAATTTCAGAAATAAGAATAATGAATTGTATCAACTATTAGGTCTCATAAGGAAAGAAGTCAAATAAGCTGAACTTTACAGGTCAGTCCACCCAAAACTGTTGTCATGTTCAAATACAGAGTTCAGTAATCCCTCCTGCACCTGAGCTCCCACTTCAAGCAACCTCCCACTCTTGCTACTTCCATGTGGGGGGCTGGGCAAGAGAAAGTCAGTACCCCCATGGGGAGAGGTCATCACTAAAGTCCCTGAAAGGAGTTAGTGGTCAACTCATCCTATTTATCTATAATCGAAATAGAATTATTTGGTGTAGTGCCACTGCCAACCCTTTATTACTTTATTACCCTTTATTACAGCTGAATTTTACTGGGAAAACAACATTTACATGAAGTCACCAGATTTACATACTATGAAAGCATGGCAGACTAACCGACACCTGCAGTTGTTTTTTTAAGTTCTTTTCATCCCAACACTCCTGCCAATTTTAGAGGTTAAAGACTTTGTTTACCTTTTGTAGTAGATTTTACTTTTTCACTCTGGAATAAAAAAAGCCTTTGGTATGGTGTTTTGTGCCGAAACCATTCCAATTTTGCTATCTCTCTTTTACCCCCCCCCCCCCCCCCCCCCCGACTGTGGTGAATCTGCATCTTCTCCAGGGAGAAATTCAAAAGATGTGTGTTAAGCAGCAGGCTTTCTGTAGCATTTATGTAACAATGCAGTTTACTGCAGAGAGCCCCAGAAGAACCCTAAAGCACCAAAAAAGGCATATTTTCCTGGGAACGACCCTTATTCCATTGCCACCTCTGTGTTATTCCCATTTTTCTACAACAGCTATAGGAAGGTACAAGCACATCAGTGGGAAGGAGAGGCGAGAGAGCGAGTGGTGGGCAAACTTGTAAAGATGTCAATGGTGACATTGGGATAGCGACATACTGGAGGCACAGATCTTCCTGGTGAGGCCCATCCTCCATTGTGCACAGGATACCTGACTAGATCCCACCAAGGAGTTCTTGCCTCAAGATGACTAATGGCTGCAATGGGCCTGGTCCTGCACATAGCACTTGTGTTGCCAATCCAGATAAGGAGGTATTATATCATTGTACTTGCACATATTTAAGCTCTAAATAAGAAAACAAAGTGAAGATTTTAAAGCCCAACTCCGGGCAAAAAAAAAGAAAAAAAAAGTTTTCCCTTGCAGTAGGGATGTGCCCTCACTGCAAGGGTTAACTGCTAGTTTTTGTCTTTGGGATTGGAATACAGAGATATACTTCCCTAATCCTCCAATCCTCAAGATCAGTCCCTGCAGCTCCTGTCCCCCCGCAGTCTAGTGCTCTGGACGGTTCCTGACTTCGTCAATTCAAATATACCTGCTCTGGCTAGGAGGACACCAGGAACAGTAAACCGCTGGATCGTGGGGGAGCATTGTTTGCCACTGGAGTGGAGTATCGGGTGAGTAATAAGCTTTCTGGTCACCCTTGGACGAAACGAGAAGTTAACCCATGCAGTGCAGGCCACAGCCCCACTGCATTGGAAAACTTTTTTTGTTTTTGCCCAGGGTTGGGCAATATGGGGGGGGGGGGCGGTGGGGCAATGGAAAAGTGCAATGCTGGTGTAAAAGCGGGAGTTAGTTCCTAGTGCTAATACAGTCTGGTAAACACATATTTAGATGGCTGCACACTCAATACTTGCAGAAAATGGCTTTACTGTAGAACAAAGTCCATAAAAGAAAACCACAACTGATCAGGTAGGGGAAGGAAAAGGTAGGTAGATGCATTTCACATGAAAGTTCGTGCTTTCTCAATACCATTGATTGAGAAAGCACGAACTATCGTGTGAAAATTGTCTACCTATCAGTTGTGGTTGTATTTCATGGACTTTGTTCTACAATAAAGCCATTTTCTGCAAGTATTGAGTGTGCAGCCATCCAATTATTCGTATACCTGAGAGTCTGCAGCAGTGGCAGTGCGTGAACCTCAATTGCTGTGCAGTCTGATCATCATGGCCGGCAAACATCACCTATGAGCAGCGGTTTCTTATTGTATTGACCCGCTAATACAGTCTGCTGGCTTTCATCTTGAAAAAGGCAGGACTGACCTATATATATATATTTATATATCTATCTATCTATATATATATCTATATATATATATATATATATCTATATAGATATATATATATATATACACACACACACACACACACACACACACACACACACACACACACACACACACACACAGATTCTGCTTCTTAGTGAAGATAAAGAGCAATATGTATATTACAGGAATCACAACCACCAAGCAACATTTAATTTAAATGTTGCTTTGATTTGCTGCACTTTTTGATATGCTTAACAATCTTTGCAGAGAGACAAAGAAGGGGCTCACACATAGCAGATGGAATTGTCTGTGCTATGGAGAGCATGAATAAATTGGACTGAATGCTTTTACATAGTGAGTGTCTTTCTTATCTTTTAAAAAGTTAATTTTCTTTGCAGCTTTACTGAATGAGATCGAAGGAAAGGGGTAAACCCAAAAATGCAACCCTAAGGTTATTAAAAGGAATCTATAGTCTAACAAATAATTAAGTGAATTATGCTCTATTTACATTATTTCAATAGTTTGTAATCCTTGGTCCACAGGGCAGCCACACTTCTTCGTTACATATGCAGGGCTCTGCTTCCTATGGCTTTTATTATCTCAATGCAAGTTCATCAGTTTTCCAGGAAGCTGTTCATCGAGAATGCAGACTTAATTCTAGATATGATCAGTGCTAGTTCACACCACATGCAGTCTAGTGCATTTTTTCTCTGCATGAGAAATGCATGTACAGTGTTTTCAATGTATTCCAATGGCCCTAGTTCACACCGGTGCAGTCAGTTCCAGGTGCAGAAAAAAAAAAATAGTAGAACATACTGCATTTTTTCTGCATAGAACTGTACTGGAACATAGCAAAACATATCAAAAATGCACCAGAACTGCATGTGGTGTGAACTGTAAGCAAAAACTAATTTGGAACATATCTGTAGTGCATTTTTGTGGTATGAAGTGGCCCATATAGTCACTAGCATCTCTAGATAAAAATTATAAAGAGTACTTCCAACATTTGAAGGCACATTTAAGAAACCTCCACCATATATGTTATGTATTCCCATTCAAAGAGCATACCTAAAAATAATTTCAAATCAAAAAAAATATTTCTTACCTTTCTAATTGTTTCTTTGGAGCAGGATTATGCACATTACTCTATAGGCAGTTTGTGCTGTTTAAAATAACTTACAATGTGTTTATTTTGGGCACTTTAGGGAACAGCTTGGTTTAAAAGTGCATTGAAATACAATGCAGAACCCAAGCCTTGATATCTTTAACATCCTTGTAATGGCAGACAGTGTCCATATCTAGTTCACAATCGACAATAAGATCTGCCAGCACAGTACAGACATGGTTACATATGGTAGACATCAACTCCCCAGTCCTCTCCCTAACATTACATGGAAGGGAGAGCTAGGAAGGAATTTTTAGTTTTGGAGTTTTCAAAAGAAAGCACCTAAAAAGCTAAGCAACCATTTATTTATTTATTTTTTCCAAAGTTATACAATGTGAATGGGAATAAAGTAGGTGTTTTGCCAACTTGGCTACAAATGTGGAAATACGCTTTAAACATTAAAGTATGTCAACCCAATATCAAATGTTATTTTCATGTGAAATTTAAAATGCAAAAACGTGTCTTCAATGAAAATGCCCTATAGTTATCATTTAATTACAGTTCCACACTCTATATTTTGCCATTTGGCAGTACTTGAGATTTTTTTCCTTGGAAGATTAAAATCTTCTTAGAAATGTCTGTTATAAATCCAGATATGAAGAAAGCAGGAACTGCACCACACCAATGGCAATAGAGACTAAAATGTTATTTTTTTATTGGATAATCAATAGAAGAAAGCCAACTCTTTCAAAGGGTCACACACTCCCCCCTTCTTCAGGGCTTTTACAATAGGTTATATAACTTCAAAAAAAATGCCTGGACTGGAAAATGTTTCTAGATATCACATGAAATGATGTGCACTAGCAAGTAATGAAGCATGAGGGAAGTTTTTCAGATCTCTTTTTGAGTCCAGGCATTTGTGAAGTTACATAACATACAAACCTTTATGAAGAGGGAGTGTCTGAACCCCCCAAACATGTTGGATTTCTTATTCTATTGAATGGTAATAGAGTCCAGAGTGTTTTGATTTTTTATTGGACAATCATGCCAACTGTTGTGCTTTAGTACATGGGAGCGGCCTGTCAGCTTAATTAATTGGATTGTCATTCACATCACTGGACATTTATAATAGGAGATCTAGTTATGCATGTACCTCTATCAAATCTAGCATTTAAAATATTTCGGTCTAATACCGCAAACCATTCCTTGACATAAAGCTAGGGTGTATGGCTGATCAGTGAATTCCCTGTAGAGAGCAGGAAGTCCCCTGCGCTGTGTGAAGGAAGATTTGGTTATTTAAGGCCTGTCAACCCTCTGCCATCTTCTTGCTGGGTACCTCACCTGCTCTGGAAGTAGTTTGCTAGCTCTGACGCTTCGTGGTTCAGACTCCTCAGGTGCACGATTAAATTTCCAGAGTTGGTGAACATGGCACCGCATGTTTTGCACTCATATATCCGAGGCTTGCGGATAATGTGCCGGGAAACCCGCATGTGGTGTTTGTATTCCCCGAAGGAAGTGAATGTGGCACTACATATCTGGCACCGGAAACAGCGTTTACCTTCGTGTTTCAGCCGATGCATCTTTAAGGAGTATGCCCGAGTGAATTTTTTCCCACAGCGATCGCACTGAAACGGTTTAATTCCTGAAGGAGAGAGAGAGGCATGCCATCAACAAACACCCACATGATATTTGTGACATACAGATATCTAGAAATCTAAATAATACATAATAATAAAGCTGGACATACATTACACTGCACAATCTCCTTAGATTGCATACATACGTGCTGTGTACCACCTAATAATGCCTTGTTTGTCCTTAAAGAAAAACAAATTTAAAAAAACATATGTACTATCTTGTTATCTTAAAGCGGTTGCAAACCTCATATGCATAATTTCTCCAATACATGCACCATTATATAGTTTTTGTTCTGTAAAAATCCAAACTGCTGTATTATTACCTCTGTATTTTCATCTCTAAGCCTGTCACAGCTGTCTGA
This sequence comes from Lithobates septentrionalis, assembly GCA_037952835.1. Lineage (NCBI taxonomy): Eukaryota > Metazoa > Chordata > Amphibia > Anura > Ranidae > Lithobates > Lithobates septentrionalis. The sequence goes on along the minus strand of JBBDGP010000755.1, from coordinate 1,368,095 downwards.
AAATCTCCGGTCCATGAGCGTGTCTATGGACCAGAGCTGGGGGGGGGGGGGGCGAAGTCATGACATCACTGGCCCCACATCCCCGTTGTACACTCACGCACTAGCGCCAGCTCCTGCTGGGAGGTGGGGTGTACAGCTGGGAGGTGAGGCCAGTGATGCCACAACTCCACTGCCCATGGACCAAAGATTTCAAGAGAGCTGTGATAGGCTTACAGATGAAAATACAGAGGTCAAAATACAGCGCTTTGGATTTTTACAGAACTATAAAATGGAGTATGTATTTGGGGACTGATGCTTATGAGTTTTACAAGCACTTAAAACCAAAAACTGTTTTACTCAGGCTGGGGCAGCAGGAGTTACACACCCCTTACTCATGCTCATGTAGGAGTCTCCTCTGCATGTCAGTCAGTCAAAGGAGAAGGGGAGTGGTGACACATATTTTTTGCATGTGTCGGATTGTTTTCCAGTAGCAAGACCGGGAGGATTACAGATGACAGGCTGCTCATATCCCTGCCAGACTGTGTACAAATGAGTTGTGCTGCTTTGCTCATTTAGCTAAAATGTTCAGATTAATATTCGTTATCTGGGTTTACAACCACTTTAAAGCGGAGTTCCACACAAAAATGGAACTTCCGCTTTTCGGAACCCTCCCCCCCTCCGGTGTCACATTTGGCACCTTTCAGGGGGGAGGAGGGTGCAGATACCTGTCTAAGACAGGTATTTGCACCCACTTCCGGCATAGACTCCCATGGGAGTCTATGCCTCTTCCTGTCCCTCCGCGCTGTCTCCTGGGAAACACACAGCTCCCAGGAGAGAGCGGGGACCACTTGGGGCGCGCAGCGCGACTCGCGCATGCGCAGTAGGGAACCGGGAAGTGAAGCCGCAACGCTTCACTTCCTGATTCCCTCACCTAGGATGGCGGCGACAGCTGCCGAGAGCCGAGTGGGTTCTCAGCGTCGCCTGCCGACATCGCTGGACCCTGGGACAGGCAAGTGGCCATGTATTAAAAGTCAGTAGCTGCAGTATTTGTAGCTGCTGGCTTTTAATATTTTTTTTTTTTGGCGGTTTAGGTGGACCCCCGCTTTAAGTAAGGACAAAGTTATTGCCGAATATACAGGCCTGTAGCAGAAATGTAAAAATGGTTCTGGCCCATAGGAGGTGAACAGGTGTGAGAGGCAATGTGGTTAAAGAAAAAGGCCAGATGTTGCTTTAGAACAATCATCCATACTGCAACATTAAAGTAAATGGGAATCTGTTGACGTGCTTTTATTTTCACTTCAAACTTCTGTCATATCGAGGAAAATGTCCATCTACACAAGCCCTAAATAAATATTTAAGTACAGTTATAATAAATGTCTGAAAACTTTCTATTAAATATCCATGATTCCCTGTGCACTAGAAATAAGGCAGAGAGCAGATGTATAAGCACTATGTACCCAAGTGATATAAATCAATGAGCAGAATTACAAACATTTTGCCAGATAAAAATCAAACACACATACATATATCTACTGTAAACTTGGTTGCTGGAGATTTTCTTTATAAAGAAACCCTTTACTCCATTAGATTTAGACAAAACTGGAAGCTTTGGAGGGTCTAGTAACAGCAGAACATGATGGGTTCACAGGCATGAAGAAAATGGAAGCAAACCTGGTGTCGGAGTTAGCAGCCCTCAAAGCGCTCTAGAGATAAAAGCTGAGAGAAGTGAAGTGGACAGACGACACCACAGACAGACACTATGGACATTTATAGCCCCAGTACTGACCAGAATGTATCAGCATGTGCTGCTTGAGGTTCTGGATCCGAGTGAAACGCACTCCGCAGGTGGGGCACTGGAAAGGTCTATCAGGGCCGTTGGGACTAGGCCGCTCTGTGCTGCTTGTGGAGGGAGTCAGGTACAGCTGGTAAGGATACTGAACATTTTCCAGTCTGAGAAAAGACAACAGAAACATAAGCTTATACCAAAGGCTGCTCCAGAGGACTGGTCACTTGAGCTTTACACCAGAGGCTCTTCTTTTTTTTTTAATTGGGAAATCCAACTTTATTGATCATAAATTCACCGATTTACAGTTAGCATTTGACATATCTTGACACAAGTATTCAGTCATATCTATTACAGACGCATGTGATTACATTCAGTTGTCTACTATGAAGAACAGTTAAAAAGAGGTGTTTAGCACTTGAAATATATTCTTTCAATGTTAAGCTCGTGTGAGTATCCCACATTTGTCCAGTTCTGTATATCCTGTGTCGGATATAGTTCTACTATCCATACGGACAATACTCAGTTTTGGGTACCTTATGTACAGGTCTCTCCATCCTCTACCCATCTGTCCCAGACCTTCGAGTATTTTTGAGTGCAGCCTCTGTGTATGTAAATCAATTTTTTGTAGGGAAGGGTATTATTGATATCCCTTTTCCAGCTTGCTAAACTTGGAGGTGTGGTTTGCATCCATGAGCGGGCTATAACTTTTCTGGATATGAATAAAGTTTCGTATATGAAAGTAGTGTGGAACTTGTCTAACTCTGTATCAGGTAGTAGCCCCAAGATACATAATTTTGGGTCTAAAACAACCGGGGAGCCCATGTTATCATGCAAAAATTTTATCACCTGTCTCCAGTATTCTTGTATCGTAGGGCACTCCCATATCAGGTGGTAGAAGGTGCCTGGTCCATGAGTGCATAAAGGGCAGGTGGATCTATATGAAGGTTTGAATTTTGCCAGTCTTTGTGGTGTCATATATGCTTGGTGGACTATGTACAGCTGGGTGAGCCTGTCTGATAATTTGGGTGAGGATGTTTTTACGTTTTCTAGCACTTCATCCCAATCTGTATCATCGATGGCTCCCACATTTCTTTCCCATGTTGATTTGGCTTTCTGGATTACAGATAAAATCCCAGGTATGCGAATAGTGTAGTATAGCCCTGAGATTAGTTTTTGGGATTCTTCACCCAAAATTATTTCCAAAACCTGGGGGTGAGCAATGGAGTCTGTTAAGTGTCTGATTTGTGATCGTAGAGCATGGCGAAGCTGCAGGTACCTGAACAATAAGTGATGTGGGATTGAATATTCATCTTTTAAGGATTGGAAGGATTTGGGCCGCATATCAGTAATTACCTGATGTAGGTATAATATCCCGTATCTGGCCCACACATTTGGGTCTGGTATATTTTTGAGTTCTGGCATATTATTATTAAGCCATAGGGGAGAAAAGGAGTGTATGTGTCCTATTTTTAGCCTTTTCAGAGTTATTTCCCATATTTTTTGATGGTGTGAGAGCATTCCTCCATTGAATCTGGGGTTTTTTTTGCGTACCTGTCCCCCTCTGAATATGGCTTGCAGGGGGGTCGACAGTGGGCTTCTTGGATCTTCGCATACTAACATTTTGTAACGCTGCATTTCAGACTTGTCGAAATAGTGTAAATGAGATAGTTGAGCCGCAATGTAATATTCCTGTAAGTCTGGCAGTGCGGTTCCCCCCATGGATGTGGGGTTTTTAAGGACATGCCAGGCCAATTTATGCCGTCCATGTCCCCAAACAAATGATTTAAGGATAGCCTCCATTTTCTTAAAAATCTTAAGAGGGATATATAGGGGAGCGTGCCATACTATATATAAGATTTTAGGAAGTAAAATCATCTTGATGATATTTATCCGTCCCATAACTCCCAGGGGCAGTCTGGACCAGGCCTGTGTCTTAGTTTTAATTAGGGAGAACAATGGCTCCACATTGTTAGTTATGTAGTCCTCTAAGTCCCGTGTAACGATTACCCCTAGGTATTTAATCGTATTTACTCTAGTTAAGGGAAGTTCCGGGCATGTATGCGGGGGTGGAGAATGATCTATGGGGAGTATCTGGGATTTGTCCCAATTTATGCGCAGACCCGAATAGGTTCCCATCTTTTCAATGATACCTAGCGCAGTTTGAAGTGATGTACTCTGGTCTGCTAGATATAGGATAGTGTCGTCTGCGTATAAACCTATTTTTTCGGTGTAATTGTCTATACGTAACCCATCAATACCTGGTTCCGCTCGAATAGCAATCGCCAGCGGTTCGGCTGCCAATGCATACAAAAGAGGGGAGAGGGGACACCCCTGACGTGTGCCTCTTTCCAAGGGGAACTGGTCTGATAGCCACCCATTTATGAGTACTCTTGCTTTTGGTGTTTGATATAAAATTTGCACCCATTTGAGGAAACGAGGGCCAAAACCAAATTCTTTTAAACATTCCCATAAAAACGACCATTCTACTGAGTCAAAGGCCTTGGCTGTATCCAAGGCCACTACCACCCTCGATCCGTGATTGTCATGTTGGGCTTGTAGGTTCATGAATAACCTCCTGATATTCATGGCCGTATTTTTGCCCGGCATGAAACCAGTTTGGTCAGGGTGAATTAGGGTTAAAATTACTTTATTGAGGCGTGAGGCTAGTATCTTGGCTAATAGCTTTATGTCCACCTGGAGCAGGGAAATGGGTCTATATGACTCGGGAAATCGAGTGTCTTTCCCTGCCTTAGGTAGGACTATTATTTGTGCTTCTTGCATAGATGGGGGGAGTATTCCCGTTTTAAAAATATTGCGGTATAGCTGTTGGAGCTTAGGAATGAGTATCTCTGAAAAGGTGTCATAGAATTCTAAAGGTAGACCATCTGACCCAGGTGCCTTGGATTTAGATAGATGGGAAATTGCTTCCGCTATGTCTTCCTGTGTTATAGGAGCTTCAAGCATCTCAACTTGCTCCATGTTGAGTCTGGGGAACCGTATTGTGTGCAAATAGGCCTGTATGTCCTGCTGGGAGTAAATATTCTGGGATTTGTATAGTTCAGCATAGAACGACTGAAACCTGGCCGCTACTTGGGGGGGATCCGTGATGCTGTCTCCTTGTGGTGCACTCAGGGACACTATTACTGGGGGTTTGTCATTTAAATGTGCCAAATACGCTAGGAGTTTGCCAGCCTGTTCGCCATGCTCAAACACCCGCTGTTTGCAGAAAAAAATTTGTTGTCTAGCTTTTCCTATATGCATGTGGTTAACTACTCTGGTTTGTATTTTAACTCTTTGAAGATTTACAGAGTTAGGGTCTGATGAGTATTCTCTTTCAAGTTCTGTCAGTTTGTCAGTTGCCAGTTGTAAGATAAGTTTGGAGGATGTTTTAAATCTATTTATCCTGAGGGACAGTAGTTTACGTGCGTGTGCTTTAAATGAGTCCCATTCTGCAGCTAATGTGTCTCTGTTACATTTATCATTGAGTATGTGTTGTAATTCTAATGCAAGGCCCTCTATGTTTGGTAGTACTGTGAGCCAGAAGGGGTTAAGTCGCCACGGGGAAGTGGGGGCAGATTTTAGCAGAGATACCGTTATCCAGCACGGTGCGTGATCAGATAAAGCTCTAGGTGCGATTCCAGAGCCTGTAACCTTTGGTAATAAAGTATTGGTTACTAGTACATAGTCTATCCGTGACATTGTATGATGACCCACTGAATGACAAGTGTATGCCCTTGTGGATGGATTGTGCCACCTCCAAACATCCGTGATGGCGAATTCTGTCAGCAGCCGGCTTAATCTAGTGTGTTGTGATGAACCCCTGGGGGAACTCTCTTGTGATGGCCTGTCTAATGCTGGATTCATAACCATGTTGAAGTCTCCCATCCACACGGCTGGGGTCGACGGGTTCTTGGCTAGATATGCCAATCCCTTCATGACCACCTCCGACGCGAATGGGGGAGGTACATAGGTTGCCAGAATTAAGAGTGGGTTCCCTCCTATAAGTGTATTAAGAAACAAAAATCTTCCCTGCTGGTCTGATTCCAAAGATACCAACTCAAACTGAACTTTTTTGGCGATAATAATTGAAACTCCTCTAGACTGGTTGGTATGTATGCTATGATAGCTCCATCCCACCCATGGTTTTTTTAAAGCTGCCTGCAGATGTCCAGTAATGTGTGTTTCTACCAAGGCAGTAATATCAGCTTTTTGTGATTTCAGGTATTGCAGGACCGCAGTCCGCTTGACCCTATCTCGCAGGCCCCTTACATTCCAAGTAACAAATTTAGTAGAGGTCATTTTATCAGAGAGTAAGCATTGTTATATCAGACCAGCAAGGTAAGAACATATGCACGTATAGATCTCCAATAATCCAGCTCTTCCTCTGTATATCACATTTATCTGCATTTCTATTCATAATATATGTATTGATATAACCATAGAATACAGCCAATTTACATTTCCCAAAACTAAAATAACAAAGTTGAGCCCTTCCCTTCCCTCCCGGCTGCACGCCTCCCCAACTTGGCGTGAGCATATTTCCCCGAACCTTCAGAACAAAAATTAACATCCAGCTATTTAAACCAGCTGGAGGCACAAATCTTAGCGCATCCACTAATCGTGGTCTGCTTTTCATAACCAATTCCTTGGGGGCGAAACTCAAAAAGAGTTTTCCACTGACAGTCGCGAAGCAAGGTGACAAGAGGGGGAGCGAAGTTATTACCAGGCTCTCCCCACGGCACCTCTATGTGAATCCGAACTATAACTGTGTCAGGATTTCCTCTTGTTCCGAGACTATAGGGAAAGGTTTGAGGTTTGTGTTCAGGCCATACTTAGCTCCTTGCATGTATTCCGCCAGGTTGCAGTTTGGATTTAGGGACAGGAGGGAAGAGGAGTGTCGCAGGTTCAAAGTACTGTCCATATTGAGTACGTATAGTGTAGTAGTGCTGGTGACGAAATACTCCCCAGAGGAAGTCAATATATGAAGGACAGGATTAGGGGAGGGGGACGTACTTCATTATGTCCTGCATGTCATTATTCGGATATATACAACACTGGTTCTCCTCCTCACCTCCCAACGTCTGGCAATAAAGTCTGACCATCCGTCTGATCTTCACCGTTAAAGCGGTTGTTATGCTGGACGACCTCTTCGGTCTAGCCATGCTGCTGCAGCCTCAGGATCCTCAAAGAACTGTGCGCGTCCATCTTCTTCGACCCGCAGCCTGGCGGGAAATAGCATAGCGTACTTAAGATGCAATGTGCGCAGGCATCGCTTTACATCTTGAAATTGCGCTCTTTTCCTCTGTACTGCGTTGGAAAAATCTGGGAATACTGCAACATGAGTATTTCCTAGCTGTATATTTCCCCTTTCCCTCGATAAGCGGAGAACCTTATCTCTGTCACGAAAGTTTAAGAATTTTGCAATAAATGTGCGAGGCGGCGCTCCAGGCGGGGGGGGTCTTGCTGGGATGCGGTGAGCTCTCTCCACCGCAAACATCATAGAAAAGGCTTCTCTGCCATATTGTGTAGTAAGGAGAGATTCTAAGAATGCGACCGGGTCCGTGCCTTCCTCCTTTTCCGGTATGCCTATGAACCGGAGGTTGCATCTCCTAATGCGATTTTCGAGGTCATCTTGGTGAGATTGCAGCTGTTGAATTTGCCTCAGCATGTCTTCTTGAGCATGTTGCACAGGGTATAGAGTGTCCTCCATTGTTCCGACCCGGGTTTCCACCTCCGTTACTCTATCCCTCACTTTAGATAGATCTTGCCTGAGCAGGGAAATATCTATCTTTACTTCATCTATTTTAGCTGTTAAAGTTCCCTGGAGATTCGCTATGGCATCAAGTACTTTAACTGTGCCGTCAGCATGAGGATCTGTGTCTGTACCTGAGCCGGCGCCATCTTCGGTCTGCATCTCCTTTTCAAGCCGGCGATATTGTGCCAGCTTGTCGGCCGCTCCGGTTGTCTTTTTCGGTGGTGACATTTCCCCACACCCGCCTGGATCACCGGTGGGTAGATTGGAACTCTGTTTGCCTCGGATATTAGCACAGGATCTGTGTTAGGAGTGCCGGGAGAAGGAGCTCTCTCTTCTCACGTCCTACTCCATGAGCTGCCAGGCCACGCCCCTCACCAGAGGCTCTTCTAGGGAACCTTTCACATGAGCTTTACATCAAAGGCTCCTCCAGGAGGTCCTGTCACATTAGCTTTAAACCAGGGGCTCCTCCAGTGTACCTGTCACATGAGCTTTACAACAGAGGACCCATCACATGAGAGGGACCTGTCACTCAGCTAGCCAAGAACTGCAGAGAAAATACACATCAATCTAGAACCAGGGTGGAACCTCCTTCTCTAGCAGCTTCCCAACACTAGAACCTTTACTTATTGGAATATAAATGATTATATTGCGTTTTCCTGTTAAAAAGGTAGAAAGTCACCATCACTCTAAAAATTTGTTTTCAGAATTCATTACAAACACATGCGGACTAGGACATGATCGAGTCACGCTGCAATGCCCTGAAACATTGGCATTTGGACTTGATGTGACATTACTCTATGTGTTCTTATTGAATTTTGGAAATGCATATTTGGAGTGCTGGTGACATTCTGCTCTTCACTACAGCACAGCACCATCCATTTGAGGTCATTGCATGGATTGTCATTGCATGGATTACACATGGTCAAGGACCATCAGGACTGTGCAGCTCTACACAAGATTTGCTTATTGTTTCCCCCCCCCCCAAAAAAAAAAAAAAAAAAATCACATTCCCATTGTTATGTGCCCATTCTGAAACCTACTGCATGAGGTTTCTGCTGTGTAGAATAACACAATGTCGTCAGGAACTGTATTTCCAATGTAGAATGAGGAATTTGACACACAACCCGTAAAAACCAGTGATCCTTACTGAGCACAAATGAGCTCTGAGAGGACTGTAGCTGCTGTCTGAAAAGAAAATGTAAACCCAATCACTAAAATCTTACATAATATTTAACATGTTATAGAGGTTCTTCAGCCATTCTGCAAAAGTTAAAAAAAAAATAAAACTAGCTGCTGATTTTAATAAACAGACGCTCACCTGTCCCACAGTCCAGCGCTGTCCTCACCTGGGCCGGTTTCTTCAACTGTCTTTCGTCCTCGGCACCAGCATGTTAACTGTGGGCAGCTGGCTGTGATACCTTGCAGCATTACAGCTGGATGCCCACTGTGCATGCATGAGCTGCTCATTGTGAATGGTCCCGCAGCTTTCTAGGACCTGTACCAGGTCCCAGAAGGATGTGGCCCCGGGAGGGAGAACTACTGCTGTGATTGCCTAGGCAATCACTGCAGAAGTGGAAGCAGGTACCTGTCAAAACCAGGTACCCACTGCCCCTCCCCCCAAAAAATATGTGCCAAATATGTCAGAGGAAGGAAGAGGAGGAACAAGAGCGGAACTGTCCCTTTTGGCTGAAGTTCCACTTTAATATAAGTTGAAAAAGCATTTTATGATCCTGCTATGTAGGTTCTTGTTCGGGTACTTTCTGTTATAGGATGACAAAGCTCTTTCCCTGTATCCTATTTGTGCTTTTGCATTGTCACTCTGTCACACAGGCTTCTGATGGAGACTACAAGTAGCCCTTTCAACACACATTATGGTACACTGTTGTCACCATCAGGAACTCTCCTTAAGGGGGTGAGCAACAACACAGCAACATATAACTGCCAACAGGCCCACAAGAAACACAAGCGTTTAGGAAGTCAAAAAATACTTGGATAACAGTTTGAAGCACCTTGTGACCGAAGCTTGCATCAGCTGAAGTCTAAACGTCCACCTTGTAGAATGTGAAAAACATGTGAACAGAGAGCCAGGTGGTGGCCTTGCAAATTCGGGATACAGATGCTAGATGATGAATAGCACAAGAGATACCAACAATCCTGGTGAGATGGACTCTGATGGGAAAGGAAGGGACATTTCTCATAAGGGTGTAGACTCTAAAAAGTCAGTTGTGTAATCCACCTAGCAATGCTGGAGCGGGGAGTAGGGTGTCCTCTACAAGGACCTCCAGACAGAACAAACAGGAACTCTGTATTGAGAAAAGAGGCCATGGCTGCCATGTAGACTGACAGCTCTGATCATATCCAAATATTGTAGGGCAAATTTCTTGTCATGGCTTGGGGCAGGACAGAGGGAAGGACAGACACTGTCCTATATTGAGGTGGAAAGAGGAAGACACCTTAGGTAAAAAAAACAGGAAGCCTTTAGTCTCAAAACCACCTTGGGTCTTGTACAAAACAAGAAAAGGTCCTTTTCGAGAGAGCTGCTGACTCCAAGAAGGCAACCCTAATGCCCAGTACACATGATAGGATTTTCCGATGGAAAATGTGTGATCGGACCTTGTTGTCGGAAATTCCGACCGTGTGTAGGCTCCATCACACATTTTCCATAAGAATTTCCGACACAAAAAGTTTGAGAGCTTGCTATAAAATTTTCTGACAACAAAATCCGTTGTCGGAAATGCCGATCGTGTGTACACAAATCCGACGCACAAAGTGCCACACATGCTCAGAATAAATTAAGAGATGAAAGCTATTGGCTACTGCCCCGTTTATAGTCCCGACGTACGTGTTTTACGTCACCTCGTTCAGAACGATCGGATTTTCCGACAACTTTGTGTGACCGTGTGTATGCAAGACAAGTTTGAGCCAACATCTGTCGGAAAAAAATCCAAGGATTTTGTTGTCGGAATGTCTGATCAATGTCCGACCGTGTGTACAGGGCATAAAGTTTAGGTCTTCCAATGGGTCGTTTCTAAATCGATTCAAAGAGGGGTCCCCGAAGAGCAGAGAACACTAGGTTTAAATCCCAAGATGACACAGTAGGTGGAATAGGGGGAAGAATGTGAGCAACTCCCTGTAGAAAAGTCTTGATAAAGGATTGCGAGGCAAGAGTTTTCTGGAAGAGAATGGATAAGACAGAAACCCATTCCTTGAAAGTATTGAAGGCCAGACACTGGTCAAGACCAAACTGAAGAGAAGACAAAATACAAGTATTTCTTGGGATTAAGCCTTCTGCCCTTGCACCAAAAGCACTAAAGCCTTCCTTGTGTGATGGTAAATCCTGCAGGAGTTACATTTTCTTGCTATAAGTAAGGTGGGAATAACCGAATAAGAGATACCCCTATCCTTTAGGAGATAGGTTTCAATAGCCATGCTGTTAAAGACAGTGACAGAGCAGGATGGAACAGGGGACTTTGTGCCAGCAAATTGTGTCTTTTTGGAAAGGCCAAGGCTTGCCCGCCAGAGGTCTGAGCACACCTGTGTCCTTCCGGGACAATTTGGTGTCATGAAAATAACCAGGACTCCTTCCTTCCTGTATCATGCAAAGCAGTTGAGGGAGGATCTTCACTGGAGGAGAGACATGAACCAATTGGAACGGAGTCTAAGGAATCACTTACTTAATCCCTCATTTACTGCAAAGGCTCCCTGGTCTTGGCCATCAAATTGTTCACTTTAGTGTTGAACCTGGAGGCCATAATATCCACATCTGAATTTTCCACACTTTAGACAGAGATTTTGAAAGATCATCTCAGTGTGCAGAGAGGGTCTAGGCATCAACAGCTTAGAAAACCCACCTGTTGTTGGGTCCACACCTGAAATGTGGATGGCTGAGAGAGCAGGAAAGCAGGTTTCTGCCCGTGAGAACATTAGACTTTTATCTTTTAGGGCTACTAAGCTTCTGGTACCCCCTGAATGATTTATGTGGTATTAACCGACTGTACTCAGACTGGGTGACCTTGAAGAAGGGAGGTCCAATGTTTTACAGACAATCTGATGGCTTTTGGTTGCAAAATGTTGATGGGGAGCTTGCAACTCCTGTGGGGGCCATGTTCCCTGGAGTTGTAAACTCACATCTGTTAATACAGCATTCCTCTGTAAGGTCCTCTGAAGGAATAGGTTTCAGGGCAGGATCGAAGATCCACCATGCCAGGAAGATCCTTGTTTGGCTGGACATAAGCACTGGGTGATTCAAAGATTGGGTCTGCTTGTTATATATCTTGAGGATGTTAGATTGTAGGGGTCTGGGGTGAAACTGAGCAAAGGGAACCCTCAAGAAGAAGCAAAATGAGAAGTGTCATTGTGAGCCAAGGGTCTAAAAGCTTGAACATAAAAGGAGGCAATCTTCTAAGGGAGGAAGACACTAACTTGAGCACAGGTACTCCAGACCGTGTGTGGGGTGGAAAGCGGACCTTGGAAAGCTGACTATCCAGCCAAAGGTTTGAGGGAACTGGGTGGTACTTTAGACATTGGCAGACAAGGAGGAGGAGGAGTACTTCAGCAGCAGCTCATCCAGGTAACCTGTGACATGAATGCCCTGAGTTCATAGAAGAGCCAGAAAGCAAGTGCTAAGCTCCCACAGCAAAATTAGGTTTTGTCACTGTAAATAGGTTTGACTAGATACCTTAAAATCATTCTTCTGAAGGAACTGGTACAGCCAACCCTTGTTGTGCCTGAAGTTAGTGCAAGGCAGTCATTAAATCTGTCTTCCTTTGGACTGTGGTTTGAAGCTGGCAGATTGTAAGGTAAAAAGCAAGGAGGGAGCAGGGATAGAAATTTTGTACTAGTTTGAAATGAAAAATTGGATTTAGCGGTCCAGGATGCTTTGGCTCCACAGTGGAGCAAATGCCAACAGACATAACCCCCCCCCCCCCACAAGTAGTATGAGCAGCCCTTTATAGTGAGGAGGACTTCTGGAAGGGCTTGGTGGGCCGAGGCTGGTAATAAAAAAGGAAGCATTTGGGAAGTCTGGGTTTTGAGGTTGACGTGTGAGTAGAATGCAAAAGACCCCTTTCCTTGAGTATAGGTAAAAGCCGTAGGAGGAGACTTAAGGTTTTTCTTAAGAATACCTTTTCCCAGTGATATCCTTGATGAATTTGTGAAGGGATTCCATAAAGAGGCGTTCACCATTAAATGGCATGTGTACAAGATATTATTTCTTGCAAACAGGTTAGGCAGACCAATCCTTTAGCCAAAAATCCTACACATGCACACAGAAAAAAAAAGTGATTCCCCGTCACTTGTCAAAATGCATTCTCAAGAGTATGAATACAAAATGGGGCTGAAGGTATCAGCTGTGTTTATTCTAAGAGAGCAGAGTCTTTAAAGACCGGTTCCTTGACCAATTGGCGATAGTCTGGCAAATGGCACCAATTGCTGGCTGCAGGGTTGGACCTGGAAAAAAAAAAAAAAGGCCTTTAAAAAAAGCTTCAAAAAACACCCAACAGAATTCCTCAAATAGGGACAATCCTCAATAGGAACTGGGAGGAGTTTATTGAGAACTGAAATGGCAGGAGCCATTATGGAAGAGACCATTTCTTAAAAAGCTTGGAAAAAGCATAAACATTTTCAGGGCTGAGTGCGCAATCAGCGTGTGTACTAGAAAACTCTTTTTGGACTTAGCCAGTCTCTTAGTACCTATAGAGCAGGGATATGCAATTAGCGGACCTCCAGCTGTTGTAAAACTACAAGTCGCATCATGCCTCTGCATGTCATGCTTGTGGCTGTCAGAGTCTTGCTATGCCTCATGAGATTTGTAGTTCTGCAACAGCTGGAGGTCCGCTAATTGCATATCCCTGCTATAGAGGTTTGTTTCGATTGTGGAGAATCAGGTGCAGTTGGGCAAAGACTAGCGCACGCTCCATAAATTAGTGTTTGCACGGTGGAAAGCATTTGACGCAAGGTCATAGCTTGTAACTCATAGGTTCCAGGGGAAGGAAAATCCTCTACTGCCTCCACTACAAAAATCAACGTCGTTTTGCTCAAGATTCTTATACGGGGTCAGGAGGGAAATCGGGATGTGTAGCCTTTTAAGCCTCTGGAAACCAAAAGGTCCTTGAAGTGTTAAGTTTTCCAAAGAATTCAGATATAGTGACAGAGAAACCTGCTTTGTCAGACAGACCGCATGGTGTTTGCTTGAAAGAAAGCTAGTACGAGATGAGGGAAGTGGTGCCAATATAGAGCACGGCTCCATTAACAAGGAAACAGCTATCACTGTGAGTGTTGTTCATTTCCTGTAGGACATCAGCAGAACGCATGTTATTCTGGTTTGTTTTCTCAGCTCTCTTGTGCCTGTGATCCGCCATTGCAAGCAAAGGGATTCCCAGTGGGGTACTCATAACTCAGGTGTGTGGAATAGAAAGGGCTTTGCAGGTATAAAATAAGAGCTGGTCAAGTTTTTGTTTCTGTGTCTCTGTAGAAGATGGCCACAGGAAAGCAGCAACGAACTGTGCCCTCTCGGTAGAACAGGCGTGTGGAAATATGTCATCTGGGAGGTGACACAATTACCTCATCCTTTTGAGATACTGCAAGTCCAGAAAGGAGGAGGAAAAAATGTCAATTTAAAATGTGCTAGTGCTGAAAAGCATTAAGAAACAAACTGGCAGGGATTACTGCAGTAAAGTGAATAACTCCTAATCCTCTGCCCACTAAACCATGTAATGTGCAGTGCCCAGCAGATAAAAACGCCAGGAAATGGAGTGCATATACAAGAAAATCGTCTTGCCTTATCCACGAAACTGGGCATATTAGGGTCCAGGCTTTGCCATCATGGTGGGAGTACCCCCAAATCGCTCTTCACAGTATGGGTACCATAGAAACAGACCACCACCCTGGACCCATATAGCATCTTGCAGCTAACATTACACGTTTCACTTTTTGCTAAGGAGAGTGCCTAGCACAGAATCCAGTGCCTGCAGCAATCATTACAGGTGGCCCCACAGAGTGGGGACTAGGTACGGTCCCTGAGGTACACACAAAGGGTAACTGATGTGTAAACTGCTGGGTAGCACAAAGCAATAAGTAGTCAGATGTTGATAGAAGTTTTAGAAGAAAAAAATGTTAATGGTTTAAATAAATAAAAGAGAGAAAAATATTTTCCCAGAAGAGAACTGGTTTATTACCCAAGGACAGTAGCAAAAACAAAAACAAAAAAAAAAAGCCTCTCAGAGTTGACGGTCTTATATGGGTATGTTCAAGGGGCAGCCCTAACAAATGATCAAACACCTGAAGGTAGCAGCATATAACCCATGCTCTATGAATGCTGTACTGTAGGATTAAGACAAGTTGTTTTTTTTATAATACAGTGAACCAGCTACATTTTAATCAATTACAGTTTACATCTACTTCAACTTACAGTTATTGATACTGCATCTCTTCTGTATGGACGTCAAGTTAGCAAACTATAAATACAATCTAAAGATTAGTGCACAGATCAGGAATATCCCAGTGTTAAATAAAACCTAAGGGGAGATTATGTTCCCCAAACACCAAGCTGCCAGCAACGAGTGGTGAGTAAGTTTGAATGGAAAACAGAAGCCATAGTGGGTAATCCACCCTTGTATGCATTGCACACATTATTAATATTATTATTATTATTATTAATGGCGGATCTTGCAGTAACTTTATATTGCGTGAATAGATTCCTGACATGTTACAGCAGGGGTAGGCAACCTTTTGGGCACAGTGTGCCGAAAATTTTTTTCAAAGAAATTGAGCGTGCCGATTTTATAAGAAAAAAATGTCAACTTCACACTCTCAATCACGAAAAGGATTTTTTATAAAGTAAATGCTGTAAACTACTTTAGTAGTGAGAAATTAACATCATGCACTCTCACGCCTCAGAACACTGTCCCCCCCCTGCAAATCTGTTTCACCACTGTAACCCCCCTGCACGTCCGCCCCACCACTGTAACCCCCTGCTCATCTGTCCTACCGCTGAACCCCCTTCTCATCCCTCCCACCACTGTAACCCCCTTCTCATCCCTCCCACCACTGTAACCCCCTGCTCATCTGCCCCATCACTGTACCATTACACCTCCTTTCACATCTGCCCCACTGCTCTACCCCCCCTGCTTTTCTGTCCCACCACTGAACCCCCTTCTCATCTGCCCCAACACTAAACCCCCCCCTGCTCATCTGGCCCAACAGTGAACCCCCCTGCTCTTCTGTCCAACTGCTGAACCCCCTTCTCATCTCTTCCACCGCTGTACCCTCCTGCTCATCTGCTCCACCGCCGTACCCTCTTCTCATCTATATGTGTGATATGCAGAGTGGTGAAAGGAAGCAGAGATGAGACACATCTACCTGTCCTGGCACACTCCCTGATGATCCACCTCTCGCATCCAGAATACGTGCTTCTTTGTGATCTATGGTATGTATGTGATGTCACATACAAGCATCTGGAATGGATGCGCAATGATGAGCTCAGGTCAGGGGCATTTTCTGAAAGCAGTGGGCCTGTGTGCAGGATCATAAGTTGGGCCCCCGCAGCTGAGAAAAAGTGTGACGCTCTGCGCCACAGGAAAAGTTGGGTGTGATTTTCATTGCACTGAATTCTGGCTCTGGCTTAAAGGGACACAGAGTGCAGAGGGGTTCAGTAGTAAGTGACGCAAAGGTTCAGGAATAATTTCAACAAAGTTCCCTGAAGCTCAACAGTAATTCCACAAACTGTCACCTGATTGTGGTTTTCTTAATCACAGTGAAATCCCTTCTTTCTGAGATTGGTAGTGGCAACCAAGCGAGTCATCTTCCTCCAGATGGTGGGTGGGGCTAGCAGGACTGTGATTGGCTTTAGCAGTGGCCAATGGCAGTCCTCATCCTCCTGGAAACAGCAGGAGGACGACTGTCACCAGAACTGCACCCAATCTCTTCCCATCACAAAAGATGAGGATCGCAGCTACAGCAAAGTTAGAGAACCAAACAATGTTTCCCATCTTTTACAATGTGTTGGTGCGCAGTGCCTCCCCCTTTAGTGCAGGTGCGGCGTAGGGAACTCTGAAATTGGAATGCATTAGTGTCTCAATGACACTTCCCTGCACTGCTCTGCTGATGGAGAGGAAGTTGAGTGCCGGTGTCTTCCTGAGAAAGTTCCCTCGGCGGATAAGGACCCCCCTGTACTGCGCAGGCGCAGCGCCTGCGCAGTACGAACTACTATCAGCCGCCGGAGATAGCCGAAGATCAAAATCTTCAATCAGCTATACACGGCGCCTAAGCCCTAGGTCCAGGTTCCTTCCCCACCATCCAAGTGGACCTAGAGGGGAAATAAAAAAGAGCCAAGCGAAGCGAGGCCGTGCCCGAAACGTGGCGAGCAAAGCGAGCCCGCGAGGGGCCCTCTTACAGGCGCCGTGTACAGCTGATTTTCACCTATACACCTTTGGCTATTTCCGCCGGATCCTACTACGCAGGCGCAGCGCCTGTGCAGTAGAGGGGGGTCCTTATCCGCCGAGCGGAACGTTCTCCGCAGAACACCGTCAAAAGAGGCTTTGTGTGCCATTTGCGGCACCAGTGCCGGGGGTTGCCTACCCCTGTGTCACAGTATCGTTTTTCAGAAAGGCTCTACCTCTTTTCATTAAGCTGTCATTGAGCTCTAGTTAATGAATTTGCCTAGGCTGGGATGATGCCATCAGTCTGCTTCAGACAGCAGGATACATTTTCTTCTTGCTCAAACCCAGAGATCATACTGCAACACCAACTTTGTAGCAAGTCACAAGGTGGGAGACTGCAGCAGGGGCTGGTCTGTGCCAGGCATTTGTGAACACAGCCAACAGGATTTACATAACCGTGTCATCTCAGTCCAGGTAGTAGATGGTGATGACCCTGGATGATGGCTGAAAAAATAAATAACAAATAAAAAAAAAAAAAAAAAAAACACGTCTATGATCATTCTGAGAGGGAAAAAAAAACTACCTGAAAGTGTTATACTGACACATTATTTACCATGCAGCACTTACCATGAAAAATATATCTGAATGTCAACTATACTTTTGCTGGAGCGGCAATAAAAATGAAGTGTATAATTTTGCACAGGATCAGAAATACATATAGACCAGAACAATCTTAGTTGCTCCATAAAGAAACGACAAACCATGTCAAATAATGCTTGCACACTGCAGATACCTACCTGTCATCATCATCTGCATGAACATTGGTGCTTGCTGGTCCCTGGAGCGCAGGTAATCCTTCCCCAACACCCTCATCGATGGAGCCTAACACACAAGAACAAAAGCATACGCTCAGAAGCCGAAGCTCAGGTCTGATGTACCATTCTCGCATTTATAGGCCAAGTAATATTTTGTCAGATACAGGATTAAAAGGTTACTAAAGATAAAAAATACATTGATCTTACTGAAATTGTTTTTTTTTTTATTACTCAAAAAAGAAAATGAAAATAACTTAATGTAAAATTATTTTCTTAGAATACATTGGCCACTTGTCTACTAGGGAAATTTTTTTTTCATCTTTTTGTACAAATTATACAATTATTATACAAGAGACCCTGAAGAATAAAATGGTGGCGGTTGCAATTGTTATGTTGTACGATATTTGTGCAGCTATTTATCAAACACATTATTTCAGGAAACAAAAACAGTAAAATGAAATGTAGTGCAACGAAACCTAATATCATATCCCTTTTTTGGGGGGGGGGGGGGGGGGGGGACATAAAAGTTGGGGTTGCATCAAGTTAACAGATACCAAACATGTCAAGCCTTAAAATTGCATGCACCGTGAAGGGGGAGGAAAAAAAAAGAAGAAGAAAAAAGAAATACAAAAACCTATGATAACCTAAATTCTATATAGGCAACACTTTTAAAAGTCTTTACACCAGAGAGGCTTTAGAGTTCATTGTGAATGGCCTCAGAATGACTGCTGTCACTTGGACATTCGCAGCGATACCACCCATGTGTAGCACAATTGTGTTTACAAACATGTACGCACCCGATACTGTAAGTTTGCACTTGAGTGTACAAAGATGACAAGGGTGCTTTCACTTATTTTTTTAAATCTTTATTTGTTTTAATTAGGGATGCACCGAAATTTCGGCCGCCGAAACATATCTGCCAAAAATGGCCTTTTCGGCAATTTGCCGAAATGGGAAATCACGCCGATAATGGCGTTGAAAATGGGGCGGGGCTCGGGTGCCGCCCATTACAGGGGTGTTGTCAAGGCCGATCCTAGGTGGGTGCAGTTCACCCGGGCGCCACAGAGGTGGGGGCGCTGAAGCGCCAGAGTGCTCCCCTCCATGTTAATGTCAAGAGGCGGCTCTCCCCGCTGGTGACTGCTGGCGGTGTGTTTCCCAAGCCCGTCCCCATCCCTCCTCCTGTCAGAGGAGGAGAGCGAAGCATCCGGAGATCGGAGCGGCTATCTCTGTGTGGAGAGAGACTAGCCGTGCAGTGACGTCGCTGAGGGGACGGTCCGTGCCTGTAGTGACATGTGTTCTCCTCCTCCGCTCTGTCTTAACTCCTGCATGCTGCGATCTGTTCTCCACCTGTTCTCCCATCTGTTTTTATGTACCATAATGGAGGGGGGTCTGTACAAATGGAGGGGGGGGGTTGTACTAATGGAGGGGGATTGGTTTGTCCTGGGGGGTCTGTACTAATGGAGGGGGGTTGGTTTGTCCTCGTGGGGGGGGGGTCTGTACTAATTGAGGGGGGGGGGAGGTATCGCTGGGTCACGTGGGAGGGCCGATCAGCCATTATCTACTAACGTCCATAGGAACTGCAATCTCTGACCATCTCCTGTACCATGTGCCCAGTCTCTGACCATCTCCTGTACCATGTGCCCAGTCTCTGACCATCTCCTGTACCATGTTCCCAGTTTCTGACCATCTCCTGTACCATGTCCCCAGTCTTTGACCATCTCCTGTATAAAAATATTTTTTAAAAACAGTCCTTTTTAGTATCGGTCAGTTTTGGTATCGGTTTTCGGCCTAGTGTATTTTTCATTTTCGGTATCGGCACCAAAAAACCCATTGGGTGCACCCCTAGTTTTAATATATTTTTGTAAACAGTTATTTCCTTTTTAATTTAAATTTATTTCCATCACAAGGGAGTTAAAGGGGGGTCCTCTTAATGGAAACATCAGGGGTCTATTAGGCCCCAGCGTCTCTTCTGTCCGCCACTGCAACTGATCAACCACTGAACTGCAGCTGTGAACCCAGAAGTGAAGTGATACACTCCTGGGTTCATTAGTCACAGGGCACAAAGAAGAATGGATGTTCCCCAATCACTGCCTGCTCTCAATTCTACAGCCATTTACCACAGTCCTGGGTTTCCTGGAGAAGTGGGAGGGAACCACTGCTCACTTTTACCTGCAGCAACAGACCTGAACTTACTTTAACCCCTCGAATACTTTAAGGTTTATAAACTTAGACAAGGGGTTTAGGAACACAGAATACATTGGGTCATGGCTGTACATTGGGTCAAAGCAACATGCAGAGCTCAGCGTGTCCCCCTCCCACTCAGGCCGGCCTTAGATTTAGGGCCAATTCACACCAGAATGCGGTGTGGGAAACCTGCGGTTTGTACACATTTTCTGCACAGTGTTCAAAAAGCACTGGAATGGCAATATGCAGAGGATGTCAGGGTTAACTTAAGGATACCCCAAACACAGGTCGCAAATACATTGCGTTTGCCTGCACCAGATTGCATGGTACAGTAGCACCATGCGATCTGGGTGCAGTGCGTTTTTTAAAGTAGTGCAGTCCAGCGCAATTTCAGCCCATTCATATACTGCACCCAGATGGCATGTGAATCGCACAGCCACACGCAGCACATTCTTGTGCGATTCATGGTGTGAACCAGCCCATAAAGCAAGCAATAGTAGCAAGAGTGGATTATAAGAAGAGGAGGGACTTGTGTTCCTTAATGTACCCCAAGAAATGAATTTAGAATTTTTTATTTTATTGGAAATTAAGAGATGCAGGATAAAATAATTACGTTTACTGGGTCATCAATAAAACAGTCTAACCAAGCGATGGGCTACATAGAAAATGAGAAACTCAAAGGTTCACCTAAACCAATTAGTTGGCAGAGGTGCCTCAACAGGGACTACAGAGCTCTCTGAAGAACCTTATAACTGAAGCCAGCATTTGCTGGGACCTGGACATCCACCAGGTAAAACTTGGCAAAAGGTGAAGCAAGTCGTCTCCTATGGTGACCTCCAGGAATGACAAATCAAAGAGTCATACTGTTGAAAGACTTGTAGCTGAGAGACTGACTCAAACAACGCGTACCACATCCAGTGAGTGGAAGGAGATTTTCTTAGGATGTTTTGGAGCAAAACAGAGATGGTAGAACAAGGTCTTGGTTAAGGGGAAAAAAAGGAAAGGAAGAAAAAAGGCTTTGGGAACCAAAACAACTTAGTCTTTGTGTAGCACAAGAAAGGATTCTTTATAAAAGGAAAGCTGCCAACTCAGAGATTCGCCTGGCAAATGTGATGGAATCAAGAAAGATGACCATGTAAGTAAGAGTAGACAAAGGAAGATCCCCGATAGGTTCAAAGGGCGGTTTTGGAAAAGCCAACAGATCTAGGCTGAGATCCAATGGAGTAATTGGGAAACTTCCAGAAGGACTAATGTTAGGAACACCTTGTATGAAGGCCCTCACCAAACAGTGAGAAACAAGGGGTCTCTGAGAATAACTGCTAAGGTCAAGAATTAATTGAATTTCAAAGCCAAATGGTGACCCAGATTACGCTGGAGACAGGCAAGATTTGTCCCATAGAGTTCTTCTTGTGATGGAAATCTCTTGCATATACATTCCGGGTGTAATGGTTAACTTTGAAAGAAGTTGCGTTCCTAGCGTTCCTAGCCTTTAAATGTGTAGGAATAACCAAATCTGACAGGATTCTAACTTCTGGGGGCTTCAATAGCCAAGCCATTAACGCCAGCAACTAAGAAGCAGGGTGGCAATCCAGACAACGAAACAATACATCTGGAAGATCTGGGTGGGCCCACAGAGTCAGCCAGGGGTCAGATGAGGTCCGAGTACCTCATCCACCTGGGCCAGTTTGCTGCAACAAGAATCACTGGAACACCTAACATCTCAATCCTGCAGGGCAAGCAAGAAAGGAGTTTCAGAAGAGAAATGGTGTAGACCAGACTGAACAGATTCCACTGAGTCATCAGAGCATCCATTGTAAAGGCCAGAGGATCCCTGTAAATGGAGAAAAACTTGCTCAGGTCATAGTTGAACCTGGAAGCCAGGAAGATCATGTGCAGCATTCACTACCTTTAACAAAGGTCTTGAAAAAAACCTCAGTATGATGAGGCCAAGCTCCAAAATCTTATGCCGCGTACACACGGTCGTACTTTTCGTCTACAAAAGTCCAACGGACGCTGACGGACTAAAGCTGGCTGGTAATCCGATCGTGTGTGGGCTTCTCCGGACTTTCAACATACTTTTTTAGCCTCAAATCCGACGTACTTTAGATTTGAAACATGCTTCAAATCTTTACTTCGTAACTACGACGGACCCCGAAATCCGCTCGTCTGTGTGCTAGTCCGACGGACAAAAAGCCACGCTAGGGCACCTATTGGCTACTGGCTATGAACTTCCTTATTTTAGTCCGGTGTACGTCATCACGTAAGAATTCGATGGACTTTTGTGTGATCGTGTGTAGGCAAGTCTGTTCGTTAGAAAGTCCGCCGCAAGTCCGTCGAAAGTCCGCCGAAAGTCTGCCGGACAGGCTGTCTGACTTTTGTAGACGAAAAGTCCGACCGTGTGTACGCGGCATAAGCGTTAATGACTGAGAAAGTCTACTCATCCACACCTGGGATGTGCAAGGCAGACAGGTCAGGGACATGAATTTCCACCCAAGCCAAAATCTGTTTGGCTTCCTAAGAGCCCTTTCACATTGGGGCGGGGGCAAAGCGCCGCTATTGTAAGTGGCGCTTTACCGTCGGTATTCGGCCACTAGCGTGGCGGTTTTACTCCCCGCTAGCGGCCGAGTAAGGGTTAAAAACCACCGCAAAGCGCCTCTGCAGACAGAGCGAGCGGTATAGCCGCGCTGTCCCATTGATTTCAATGGGCAGGTGCGGTGAAGGAGCGGTATACACTCCGCTCCTTCACCGCTCCGAAGATGCTGCTAGCAGGACTTTTTTTCACGTCCTGCTAGCGCACCGCTCTAGTGTGAAAGCCCTCAGGGCTTTCACACTGGAGACAAAGCAGCGGCACTTTAGAGTCGGTTTGCAGGCGCTATTATTAGCGCAATAGCGCATGCAAACCGCCCCAGTGTGAAAGGGCCCTTAGAGCTGCGAGATTTCTGGTTCCTCCTTAATGGTTGATAAAAGCTATGCTATGGCATCTTCCATCCTAATCCTGGCCCGATGATCCTGCAGTCACAAAAAGGAAGAGATTGAAGAGATTGCTCTGTACTCCATAATGTTTATTAGGAGACAAGCTTCCTCTGGTGACCATGTCCCTAGGCATCAAGAGAATATCCAGGACTCCTGCAAACATTTAAGGACTGACTCTGTAGACTATGCATCACAGTGCTTGTGCTGTGTAATTTGGCCCATTCTATCACCTGAAATACCTGGCTGATCTTGCTAGTTCCTGCCCTCCCCCCGTAAACTGACCACAGTATATCATGGCTGCTGAACCCTGACACTGGTCAGTTTACGTGCCTCCGTCAGCCGCTGCTATCTGCAGCTCTCCTGTCTCTCCCTCTGTCCTCCTCCCCCCTCCCCTTCTTGGATGTCTGTTCATGTGTCAGTGCCCACCTCCTTTCCTCCTGCTGCTGAAATAACTATAAAGGCTAGTTCACACCCAGTGTAGTTAGTTCCAGGGCTTTCCAGTCCCCCCCCCCCAAAAAAAGAAGTAAAAAAGTACTGCACTGTACTGGACACTGTAAAATGCATGAAAAATGCAGTGAAAGGCACTGGAATGCATCAAAAACGTACTTGACCCTAGTATAGTGAAAAAAAAAGGCACCCAGTACTGCATCAAAAACCCGTTAAAAACGCGCATGCAGAAAGGCATCCGGAACAGATCTGGAGTGCATTTTTGTGGTGTGAAACAGCCCTCAATGTCTGCTCCGTTTTATTAAATTATATGTTTTCAGAGTGTCACTCTGCGCTCACGTGACTGGCCGGCTCTCTCCTCTCCCTCTGTCCGGTCACATGAGCGCCGAACGGCGCTCTGAAAACAGGTAAAAAAACTGCATTTTATAAAAAACAGAGACAGGAGCAAAGAGGATTATATGAAGTTATTAGTTATTATTAAATAATTAGAAGGTTAGACAACATGAAGTGGGGCAGAGAGGTGCACTTCAAACTTTAGCTCCTAGCCTCTAGATATTGTGGGTGCAGGCAGCCACAAAGACATCTGCTCACTCTGAAAAATGGGTGTGTCCGCTCAATGTGAAAAGGACTTATTCACAGGTGTGGAGGACATAGTTCCACTGCAAGATGCACTCCTGTTTCTCAGGCTTTGCCTGAGCAAATATGAAAAGGTATTCTTCCCTGCCTCAGAGGTAGAGGGTTTCCCAGACTGAGGCTCTTTTCTCTCTGGTGTTGTCTTTGGCAAGGTTGGCAGGGATATGCCAAGTGGAATCACCATCAAAGGGCACAAGCGATAAGCATTCCTCACCCTAAGGTTCCACAGACTAACAGCCGGGAGGATCCTCCAATGGTACAGACAGGAGATCCCAACTGGATATTAGGCATATAATATCAACTGGCCTGGCAACGCAGGCTTGATGGAGGAATGAAGAACCAAACAAGATGGATTCAGTATCCTTAGACAAATCCTTACAGGCTAAAAGGCAAAGCTTGCTAGGAATGGAGAAGATATCCTTTACACTAGGATGTCCTACAGGGGACAGTCAGAGAAATGATCAAAACTAGGGATGAGCTCCGGCGTGTTCGCATGCTGCACGTGCCGAGCCCGCCAGGAAGTCGGCAATACGCTGCGCTAATCACAGGCAGTGAGACACTTCCCGATCTCTGCAGCCGCACATCGGGAAATGTCTCACTGCCTGTGATTAGCGCTGTGCAGTGCCGAGTTCCTGGCAAGCTCGGCATGTGCAGCATGCGAACACGCCGGAGCTCATCCTTAATCAAACCACTACATGAGGGGCCTCTTTCGTGAGAAACTCAACCTCAAGGGGGTATTGCTGCACAAAGCATCGTGGAGGTGAAAACAACAAATCTGGGGACTTTCTTAGAGAACCCAGGTTTGGAACTATGGAGAAACCAGATGCAGATTGCTTCAGGCCTAGACATGTGTAGAGTGAATTAATAAGGTCCAAAAAGTTGTAGTAAAGCATAACTAGAAGTCTCTTTAAAAATGCTGCCTCCACCTCCCTCCTGCATATGCTGTATAGCCTATATATATATGATATATATATTAAAAAAAAATAGATCTGTACGAACACTTTATTTTAATACACTTTGGTTCAGTCACATGGTCAAGCAGCTCTGACTCCACTGTGTAAGGGAGCGCTCAACATCTCTGAATTCCCAAAGCTGTAATGTCACCCGCCAGCCCTCACTGCTTCTCAGTTGTCGGTGTTCCCTACTCTCCCCTGCATCAGCCACTCTCTGACACAGGAAAGCCTTATCTTTTACTTTTAGCTTAGGAGTGATATCTGCAGACTGAGCTTCCCCATTTAGCAACTCATCCAGAAGGTTAGGATACACTTATTGTCCTCAGCTGAACATGCACATGTAGCTTTAGCCGTAGGAAATTTAGAGAGGCTGGAGGAAGGGTTAAACTCTGGCTTTGACTGCATTCTGAGTAAGCCATCATGGTGAAGATTTTTCCTGTTATCCTGGTATAGCCACAAAAATGTCCTCCCTGTGTTAAACAGAGGAGGGGGCAACACCTGAGGGGGCTAAGAAAGCTCCTAGGAGCATGTGGGACAGTGATCTGGGCTATTGGCGACTGAACCTTCAGAAAACTGCAAGCTGCCCCAAAAACAGGGGATGGTGCGCTGTAAAGGCCCTCAGGGCCACTATCCCTGCACTCATGATCCACTATACAGACAGTACACACAAGGGAGCTATTACCATCAAGGGTCACTCACAAACTTACTGCAGAGCACTATAAGCCATTATAAAGCTTCTATGCAAACAGCATGTAAGTGAGATAGTACCAGCAAGTGATACTAACAGACCAAGTCACTGAAGGCCTCAGCAAGGAGGACTGGGAAAGTATCTTGCAAGGAGGTGTAGAAGAGGAGGAGGAGTAGGAGCGGAAATAGTGCACAATGTAGTGATGTGGTGTAGCACATGGTGCCCAGTGCACATGCGCTCGCCTAAAAGTGGCACCGATATCTGACACTTAAAAGGTTGTTACAGCCTCACTATTAAGGCATATGACAATTAAAAAAAAAAAAAAAAACGTCATGGCCATTCCATAAAGGCACACACACACACAAATGAAAAAGTGTTGTGGCTCCAAGTAAGGCCAGCCGTAGACTGTTTGAATCTTGGCCAGTTCAGCAGGAACCAGCCGAGATTTGAACCATGTATGGACAGGATGAACGTACCAAGTTAATTGACCAATCAACTTGAGTACAACCAACCTGCCAGATTTTACATATGATTATCGCTAGCAGCTGGTATAGCCACTAGCAATAATCAATCACAATGGCTCAGCAAGAGGGATTCCCCTGTCAACACTGTCTGTGCTTGTCAACCTGTGCTTGCAGGAAAGAAATTCGCTCTGTGTATTGCCTGTGTTGTGACAAAAGGACCAACCAGCAGTATGTACAACCCGCATCACTTCCTCTGATGTGGAATCAGCTGGAGCTTGAAACCGCGCACGCACATACATCCCTTCACTGGCTGAGGTCAGTGCACCGATGAATTTGCCTGACCAAATGTTCGACCGATTACTGCGCATGCGTGCGGCGGAAATCAACTAACACTGAGGAAATGTATGTTCTTAAGGCCATCTTGCTGCACCTTACACTCGATGTCAACACACCTACAGTAAGCAGGTGGGGCAGCGGACATCTTGCTACACCAAAGGCCATTTTGAATTAGAAAACTAATTTCAACAATCGAGTGAGCTTATCTGCATAAATCTATGTAGATAAGCTCACTCGATTGCTGAAATTAGTTTTCTAATTAAAAACGGCGTTTGGTGTAGCAACATACCCTCTGGTAACTGCACTGATCTTCCCTGCAACACAAAAGTCGCTCTACCTGTCTGCGATTTCCCACCTGACTCTTCATACCCTCTGGTAACTGCAAAGACTCCTCTCTTCTCTTAAACACTGGACTACATTGCCTAACTGAACTTTAATTCTGCCTTACTAAGAATTTGAAACTAGTGCCTATACTTGTTTGTTTTTGAAAGTGTCATTTATTTTGTATTCTGCTGCCCTGAACAAGACCAAACATTTAACCTTATTCTGTTGCCCCCTCTTGCACTGCAATCTGTCCAGGCCAGTTGTAAAACCCCACCCCCCACAAGCTTAGTTTTATCAGCTTCTAATTGAATAATTTTGAATCCCCCCCCCCCCCCCCCCCCACCTTCCCACTATAAATTTTGTTCATTTCTTGGGACGGCTGGCGAGGGTTTAGGCTGGTCACTCCTTGCACAAAGTGTCACGCCGGCAACAAGTGTTTGGCACTTGGACACGGGCACTGCTACAAAAAAGTAAGTACAGGCATTATTGTTTCACAGCTATTTTGCAGGAAGTTCCACTTCACTCACTAAATTTCCTGAGCCTTCCTTCTATTAGCCTGTCCCCACCCTCTAAAATGCTCACACTAATCTTTGTTATAACGTCCTCTCTCCTCAAACTCTCATGTCTTTACCCCCCCTCTCCAGCCCCCAACCTTTACATATTTCCCTCTCTTCTGCCCACTCAATATTACTCCACTTACCACCTCCTGCTCATTCTAAGCCCACACAGTATCGCCACGTCCATTCCACCACAGCATCTGCCCTCCTATAAATCCCACTCCCGCCTTACTACCCTCACCCTCCCTACTACTCCTAATGTCTGGGGACATCGCACCAAACCCCGGCCCTCCCACACCCAATTTCCAACGCCAAGATCGGCCATCTACCCCCTCCAACAGTAGTCGTAATTTCAACCTTCTCATCCCAATTCCCCTGATTCCACAAGTCAGCCCCCTTCTTTCATGTGCCCTCTGGAATGCCCGCTCAGTCTTCAACAAACTAGTTTCTGTCAATGACCTTTTCCTCTCCAAATCCCTTGATCTATTTGCTATAACTGAAACCTGGCTCCAGGAATTTGATACTACCTCTCCAGCTGCACTGTCCCACAGTGGCCTTCTCTGGACTCACTCCACCAGACCCAGTGGACGAAAAGGAGGTGGTGTCGGACTTCTCCTCTCCCCACAATGCACCTTCCAGGTACTGCCCACACCTCCCTCTCTTTCCACCTGCTCTTTCGAAATGCACTGCATTCGTCTTTTCTCTCCAGCTTGTCTGAGGGTCGCAGTCATTTATCGGCCTCCTGGACCAGTGTCACGCTTTCTGGATGACTTCTCTGCATGGCTACCCTATTTTCTCTCATCTGAAGTGCCTGCCATCATCCTAGGTGACTAACATTCCAATCAATGTTAATAATGCTACCACTTCTAAACTACTCAACTTAACCTCCTCTTTTAACCTCACACAATGGACACAAACCACCACTCACTCCAACGGCAACACTCTTGACCTTGTATTCTCCCATCGCTGCACTCCCTGCAATCTCTCCAACGCACCCTTTCCTCTCTCTGATCACAACCTTATCCGTTTCACACTCTCCTTGTCTCCTATATCCCATGCTGCCAACCCACAAACCACTACCCGCAGGAACCTTCGCAACCTCAAACCTTCCCTTCTTCACTCTGCTACTGATGGCCTTTATGACAAAATCGCACCCCTGTCCTGCCCAGACCTAACCACTTCCATCTACAACACCACGTTGTCATCCTCCCTAGACGTACTTGCTCCTCTTTCTACACGCAGAACCAGGCCCCATCTGCCACAACCCTGGCAAACAGACGACACCAGAAGTCTCAAGAGACGCAGCCGTGCTCTTGAGCGAGCATGGCGTAAATCTAAATCCCTGCAAGACTTTACCCTCTACAAATCTGTCCTTCTCAAATACAACTCCTGCCTCCACACTGCTAAACAAACCTATTACAACACTCTCATCAAAACCCTCTCATCCAAACCTTGTCAACTCTTTTCTACCCTTAATTCCTTACTTCACCCCCCACTGCCCCCTCCCACCAACTTGCTTACCGCTCAACATATTGCCAACCACTTCAATAGCAAAATCAACACAATTCGCAAGGAGATATCCAGCATTAAAATTCCTCCCCTACCCAACATATCAGGTCCAACACCACACTCAATACTCTCCTCCTTTTGCCCAGTTACCACAGAAGAAGTTGATAAACTCCTCTCCATGGCCCACCTCACCACCTGTCCCCTGGACCCTGTCCCCTCTCAATTACTGCGACCACCTTCCCACTCTCAAAGCGCCCCTGTTAGGGGACTTAAAATGAAGGTAAATAACTAAAAAGTGGTAGAATAGCATTAAAGTGTTGGCAATCCGCCATAAAACATCACACTCGTCAATAAATATTGGCAATGCTAAAACCAGTAAAGACAAATCAATGTGTAAAATATATTGCTAAAAAATCATTCACCATAAATAATGCCATTGAATGAATGCTCCATCCATAACTGAAATCATGTGCAGAGATCAATGGTGTCACCTAACATAAAAAAACTATGTGACTCAAATAGAGTGGCAAGCAAAAATAGCACATAAAGTGACAAGTGCAAAGTGGAACAAAAAAAAATTTAAAATAAAAGAAAAATAAAAAAAATAAAAAAATGTAAACCAGTGCAATGTTCGCAGGTTGTTCAAAACTATAGCAAGCAATGGTGCTAGATAATGTGACTTGGAAGATTTGGCATGAACCAGATGTGACAGTAGAACAAGGTCCTTTTTTGTTTAAAATAAAGGTGATAGCGTCCTGACATGCAACGGTCGCTCAGTGGTGCTTGACTTAAATAACCCGGTGCTCAGCTTCGTGTACAAACACTCCTGTGAGAGATGGCCCCTTACCTTAAGGCAATAGGGCAAACGCATATAACCAGGGGTCTTTGCACAGGGTCCTCCTTGAAGCAATGGAGCAGGCGTGTATGACCAAGAATCTTTTTTAGGGGGGTCCTCCTAGGATGTAGAGCCCTATCCTCACGGTCCCAATTCCAGGGGGTGGTTCCCTCGGTAAATAGGGGGGATAAAAAACACGGGGAGCCCCAATAGTGTAATACTGCTAGAACCAGTAGCTTTATTAAGGTAAAACACGGTACTCACATATAAAACAGCAATGATGTTCCTATCTCCGACGAGCGGCGAGCTCGTATTACTGACACAGCGTGTAGAGCCTGTCCCGTCCTTACGCGTGACGTCACACCGCACGTGACTTCATCAGAGGTGTGACGTCACGCGTAAGGACGGGACAGGCTCTACACGCTGTGTCAGTAATACGAGCTCGCCGCTCGGAGATAGGAACATCATTGCTGTTTTATATGTGAGTACCGTGTTTTACCTTAATAAAGCTACTGGTTCTAGCAGTATTACACTATTGGGGCTCCCCGTGTTTTTTATCCCCCCTATTTACCGAGGGAACCACCCCCTGGAATTGGGACCGTGAGGATAGGGCTCTACATCCTAGGAGGACCCCCCTAAAAAAGATTCTTGGTCATACACGCCTGCTCCATTGCTTCAAGGAGGACCCTGTGCAAAGACCCCTGGTTATATGCGTTTGCCCTATTGCCTTAAGGTAAGGGGCCATCTCTCACAGGAGTGTTTGTACACGAAGCTGAGCACCGGGTTATTTAAGTCAAGCACCACTGAGCGACCGTTGCATGTCAGGACGCTATCACCTTTATTTTAAACAAAAAAGGACCTTGTTCTACTGTCACATCTGGTTCATGCCAAATCTTCCAAGTCACATTATCTAGCACCATTGCTTGCTATAGTTTTGAACAACCTGCGAACATTGCACTGGTTTACATTTTTTTATTTTTTTTATTTTTCTTTTATTTTAAATTTTTTTTTGTTCCACTTTGCACTTGTCACTTTATGTGCTATTTTTGCTTGCCACTCTATTTGAGTCACATAGTTTTTTATGTTAGGTGACACCATTGATCTCTGCACATGATTTCAGTTATGGATGGAGCATTCATTTAATGGCATTATTTATGGTGAATGATTTTTTAGCAATATATTTTACACATTGATTTGTCTTTACTGGTTTTAGCATTGCCAATATTTATTGACGAGTGTGATGTTTTATGGCGGATTGCCAACACTTTAATGCTATTCTACCACTTTTTAGTTATTTACCTTCATTTTAAGTCCCCTAACAGGGGCGCTTTGGATTAGCGCAGCACTATTTAATATTTTTATGTCCTTTTAAGGTTTGGTTTGCACCTTTATTCAGTGCATGCAGCTTGTCCGTAGTACTATTTTAGACTCTTTTCTTGTTAGCGCGGGAATAATTTCTTTATTCTACTGTCACCTTCCCACTCTATCCTCAACTCCCTAACCCACATCTTCAACCTCTCCCTCTCCTCCGGCACCTTTCCTTCCCCGTTCAAACATGCACTGGTTACCCCCATACTCAAAAAACCCTCACTAGACCCCACCTGTTTGAATAACTTAAGACCTATCTCCCTTCTCCCGTTTGCCTCCAAGCTCATCGAACGCCTTGTTCATGACCAAATGAGTCGCTACCTCACGGACAACAACCTTCTCGACCCCCTACAGTCTGGCTTCCGCCTACAACATTCGACTGAAACTGCCCTACTAAAAATCACCAATGACCTAATAACTGCCAAAACCAATGGCCACTACTCCATACTCATACTTTTAGACCTCTCTGCTGCCTTTGACACAGTTGACCACCTGCTGCTCCTCAGCAAATTACACTCCCTTGGCCTCCGTGATTCTGCATTATCCTGGTTCTCCTCCTACCTATCTCAGCGCACTTTCAGCGTCACTTACAACTCCATCTCCTCCGCTCCCCTTCCTCTTTCTGTTGGGGTACCCCAAGGCTCTGTCCTTGGGCCTCTCCTTTTCTCACTCTATACCTCTTCCCTGGGCCAGTTGATCACCTCCCATGGCTTCCAATACCATCTCTATGCTGATGACACACAGATCTATCTCTCCACTCCCCAACTCACCCCCACTATCTCCTCACGGATTTCAAACTTGCTGAATGACATATCGGTATGTATGTCACACCACTTCCTTAAACTTAATCTTTCTAAAACTGAGCTTGTTATATTTCCTCCTTCACGGTCCCCCTCCTGTGACTTCACCATTAATATCAACAACACAACCATTGGTCCCTCCACACATGCCAGAGTCCTGGGTGTAATCCTTGACTCTGACTTCTCCTTCAGCCCCCATATCCAATCACTGGCTAAATCCTGCCGCCTTAACCTCCGCAACATCTCCAAAATTCGACCCTTCCTGACTAATGACACTACAAAACAACTTATTCACTTCTTGATTATTTCCCGCCTCGACTATTGCAACTCTCTCCTTAATGGCCTACCCTTAAGCAGGCTATCCCCCCTTCAGTCTATTATGAATGCTGCTGCTAGACTAATACACCTCACTAATCGATCCGTGACTGCTGCTCCTCTCTGCCAATCCCTTCACTGGCTTCCCCTACCCCACCGTGTAAAATTCAAAATGCTAACCATAACATACAAGGCCATTCACAACATCGCCCCCATCTACATCACCAACCTCATCTGCAGATATCGCCCAAATCGCCCCCTCCGCTCCTCCCAGGACCTCCTGCTCTCTAGCTCCCTTGTTACCTCCTCCCATGCTCTCCTTCAGGACTTCTCCAGAGCCTCTCCCATCCTCTGGAATTCCCTGCCTCAGTATGTCCGATCAGCCCCTACCCTGTCCACCTTTAGGAGATCCTTGAAAACTCATTTATTCAGGGAAGCCTATCCCACACCCACATAACTGTCCCTGAGCCACCCCCATCAAATCATTCTTTGCAGCTATTACCTTTTGTACCACCACCCCCTCCCTTTAGAATGTAAGCTCTACGAGCAGGGCCCTCCTGTACCTTTTGTATTGAACTGTACTGTAATTGTGTTGTCCCCCTTATACATTGTAAAGCGCTGAGTAAACTGTTGGCGCTATATAAATCTCGTATAATAATAATGTCTGCTGCCCCACCTGCTTACTGTAGGTGTGATGAGGTTGAGTGTAAGGTAGAGCAAGATGGCCATACGCATGTGCAGTAGTCGTTCGAGCATTTTGTCAGGCAAATTCCTTGGTGCACTGACGTCAGCCACTGAAGGGATCTATGACACGTTGCGCCTGCGCAGTGTACACGGTTTGGAGCTCCAGCTGATTCCACGTCACAGGATGTGACGCGGGTTGTACATTCTGCCAGGTTGGTCCTTTTGTCAGAACACCGAACAGTTGTATGAGTCACATGAATGCGTCACTGTCACAGACACAGGGGAGGCACAGACTCCATATCGTAGGGAGAAACCCTAGTAAGCTACCACGGCAGTGGTCTGGATGGACACTTCAGCAGACAGAGTACTGAAAAGCACCAATGCAAGACTAATATGCTGACAATCTCCGGCCCCATGGCGGGTATACTCCTTAAAAGATGTATGGGGTTTCTTATTTTTCTTTCTTTTGGATTCATACTTACCTAGGTGGATGCAGCATCGGTCCGATGCTGCATCTGTCCCACAGCGCATCTACACAGAGAACTGAGCGATTGAACACCGCCGATCGCTCCATTCTCACAACTCCCAGAATAATAGGATTTTTATAACAGCTTACCTGTAAAATCCTTTTCATTTGAAGTACATCACGGGACACAGAGCCATAGTAATTATTATGTGGGCTATAGTCCACCTTAGGTGGTGGACACTGGCACACCCTAAACCGGAAGTTGCCTGCCTATATAACCCCTCCCACTACTGGGAGTATCTCAGTCATGTAGCAAAGCAATACAGGTGTATACTAGAAAGAGGGGCGGGACCTCTGTGTCCCGTGATGTACTTCAAAAGAAAAGGATTTTACAGGTAAGCTGTTAAAAAAATCCTATTTTCTTTAATCGTACATTACGGGACACAGAGCCATAGTAATTACTATGTGGGATGTCCCAGAATAATGCCAACTGAGGGGAGGGAGACACAACCAAAGTAGGGCACCATGAAATCAGAGGATTTATACTGCTGCCTGTAGTACACTGCACCCAAAGGCAACATCCTCATGTCTTTACATCCACCAGACAGAATCTGATAAATGTATGGATTGAAGACCAAGTTGCGGCCTTGCAGAATTGAGCCATGGAGGCTTGGTGATGCCCTGCCCACAAAGCACTAACAGCCCTAGAGGAGTGCACTTTGATTTGAGAGGGTAGAACTACCTCTTTAAAACTATAAGCTTGAACGATTACTTGTCAAATCCATTTAGAAATCGTAGATTTCGATGCTGCCTGTCCTCTTTTAGGACCTTCAGGCAACACAAACAAAACATCCATTTTCCGAATCTGAGCAGTTGCCTTTAAGTAGACTTTGACTGCTCTCACCATATGAAGAGAATGTAGTGATTCTTCTTCCATAGAAGAGGGTTCTGGAAAAATTAAGGTAGAACAATATCCCGGTTTAGATAAAAACCTGATATTACCTTCGGTAAAAAGTTAGGATGAGGACACAATACTACCTTATCCTTGTGAACAATAAAAATATGGCTCTTTACAAGAAAGAGCAGCCAATTCTGGTACCCTTCTTGCAGCAGATATGGTTACCAGAAAAAATTGTTTCCTTGTCAAAAAAGGACCATGGCAATATGTCGTATCGGCCCAAAAAAAGGCTGTTTTGTAATGCCGACAAAGCTAGATTCAAGTCCCAAGGGTTCAGGGGTTGCCTAACAGGAGATTAAGCCGTGTTAACCCCTGAATAAAGTTACGAATCAAAGAATGCGAAGCAAGTGATCGTTGAAATAATACCGATAAGGCCAAGACCTGTCCTTAGAAAGCACTCTCAAGGCCAGCCTTATTTCTCACCCCATCTGCAGAAAGTCAAGGATTCTACCTTTGACCTATTTCCTTTGACCTGTTTCCTCGTTTCACACCAGGAGACATATGTTTCCCAGACTCCATAATATATAATTATGGAGGCCGGCTCCCTTGCATTAACCAAGGTAAAAAAAACTACTGAACCTGACAGCCCATGCTTCCTTAGAGTATGGGTCTCAAAAGCCAGACCGTTAAATTTAGAGTTTATAAAGTAGGATGGAACACCGGACCTTGCGAGAGAAGGTCTGGCCGTGATGGTAGGTTCCATGGGTTCCCTACTGCCATCTTTACGATCTCTGCATATCAAGATTTCCTGGGCCCCGCTGGGGGCCACAAGAATCAACGACTTCCCTTCCTGCTTGATCCTGCGAGGAAGTCGTGGACGCAAGCAGAATAGGAGGGAATGCAAAAATCAGTGAGAACCGATTCCACGGGAATAGCAAGGCATCTGTTCCGCGTGCTAGCGGATCCTTTGTTCTTGACAAAGTTGTCGATTTCTTTGTTGAACCTGGATGCAAACAGATGTCTGGGATCCCCCATTTTTGACAGGAAGATATCGGGGTGAAGGAACCATTCTCCCGGGAACAGCTGCTGGCGACTCAAGTAGTCCGCCTGCCAATTTTCTATTCCTAGAATGAAGACTGCTGATAGGCAAAGTACATTGTTTTCTCCCCAAGATAGGATATGATTCACCTTTCTCTGGGCCGCACAACTTCTTGTGCCCCCTTGGTAATTAATATAGGCCATTTCTGTGGCATTGTCAGATTGAATCCTGGCAGGACAATACCGTAAACTGAACGCTCAGGCCCTCAGGACCAAGAGCTCTGCCTGAATATTTAAAATGTTAATGGGCAAGGCCATTTCAGATCTGGGCCACTTCTCTTGAACAGTTGCCTCTTCCAGGACTGTTCCCCAACCTAAACAAAAAAGGTTGGCATATGTTGTTACCACTTCCCAGGTAGAAGGATTTTCCCCTTAGTAGATTTTTGGATATTAACCATAAACTGAGGCTCCGGCGCACACAGCCTACAGCATCTGGTATTTATAGGTGGTCTCTCATCCGGGTACTAACCAGGCCTGACCCTGCTTAGCCTCCAAGATCAGATGAGATCGGGGAGCTATCAGGGTAATGTGGCCGTAGGCTTCGGAGTCAGACACATTGGGAATGTAAAGCTTAAAACCTTTGTTCCAAGCCGATAGGATACAGTTATGCAGCATTCTAGAATGAAACTGAGCATATGGAACAGCCTCGAATGAAGACACCATCTTTCCCAACAACCTCATGCGAAGTTAAAGTGGATGTAAACCCGTATATATATATATATATATATATATATATATATATATATATATATATATATATATATATATATATATATATATATATATATATCATACTGTAGAGTATAAGATTTGCTATCATTTGAGCCCAGTCTTGCCACACAGAGTTAATCCATCTCTGAGCAATCCCCTTTTATTGTTCAGTGAGACAATTCTTGACAAACTGAGAAAAACTTTGTCAAATCCTCCCCCTTGCTGTGAGTGACAGGTGATTTACATCTCGTGCATTATCCTAAGAGACATGCAGTATTTTTAAATTCCCTCCCCCACTCCTTTCTTCAGCAGCTTTGCAAGGATTGGCTGTTCCACACCTCACCATGATTTGGCATGCTGAAGTCATGTGGTTACTTTTCTGTCTTTTCACTGGATGTTAGAGATTATAGCAGAAGTTCAGTGTTAGAAATACACAGAGAAAATGCATATTGACAAGGGGAGTGTAGAGGTGGGCGGGGAGTCTACTGACATCACGATTCCACTCACCAAGCTCCAGACAACAGACCCACCCACAGAATATGCAGTTTTTCGGGTCTAATAACAGACAGAGGGGAGACATTTGACAGGTAAAGATACATGTAGGAGGCATGTATATCCTTATAGATAACCCCTATTTCAGTAGTTTAGAAAGGATGACATTGGGTTTACATCCACTTTAAATAGAAGAAATTCATCTTGCTTCGACCACCTAAATCAGTTCCTTTATGGCGCTGATCTTTGCCTGGGGTAAGAATACCCTTTTCTGGGTGTACCTATGATCAGACCCAAGTATTTTAGCCTTCTTCATGGATTTAAAGAAGATTTCTCCTAGGTTGAGAATCCGACCTAGATATTCCAGGTAGTTGAATGTGCTGACCATACATTTGTCTAAGCGGGCTGCTGACTGGTCTATCAAAAATAGATCGACTAAGTAAACCATAATCGTTATACCTTGGGCCCTTAATCTGGCTAGAAGAAGGGCCAGAACCTTTGTAAACACTCAAGGTGCAGTAGCTGGGCCGCAAAGCAGACACTGAAAATGAAGATTTTCCACCTTGAAAAGTAGATATTACTAGTGAGCAAGGAAATAGCCATATGGAAGTATGCATCTTTGATGTCAATTGATGCCAGAAGTTCTCCTCCTTGTAGGATGGAGATAACGGATTTGGATTGACTCGATGCGAAAAAGAGTGGTTATATTCAGGAATTGAATTTAGATTTTTGAGAATGTCCATTTGGCACCGTGAATCAAACCCCAACCTCTGTTCTTACATGGGGACCCCCATGATCACTTTTTTCTTTTTCTCTGGATCCTTAGAAATGTTTGATCTGAGAAAATGAGGAGACGGGCACTCTTGGAACTCCAGTTTGTACACTGGGGCTATTGAGGAAGTCCCCCATTTGTCTCGACAATCTTCCTGCCAGATCCTTGAGAACTGCAGAAGAATTCCCCCTGTTCGATTGAACCTAAAGGTGGAAGCCGCCGTGACTGCCTAGATGCTGATGCCTCTGGCACAGCTTTTAAAGGAAAATACATTTACTTCTTTTCTTAAATGGCAAAAAGGGGAGCTTTCCACTAGAATTTATTTGGATGGATTATCCAAAACCTCCCCAAATAGCTATTTCACTGCAAAAAAGAAGACTAGCCAGGAGCTTCTTACAAGGCGCTTAGCGAAGGGCACAAGGCCTGAAGGATAGAATATCTCATAGCAACTATTGCAAACATAAAGCTGCCAGATCCTGGGCCTGCTGAGCAGGATAACCTTGAACACCTGTTTAAACTGGTCTCTCAATGATTAAGCAATTACTGTCAGCGCAGGCTGAGACACTCAATCTGCCAGAAAAAAAAAAAAAAAAAGTGTTCTTTTTTTCTCAATAGGAATTCCACCTTTTTATCCGTTGGATCCCTAAGCATTTGAGCATTGTCTGCTGGACAAGTCAAACGTATTCTCAGAGGATATAGCAGCGTTAATTGCTGGTATACCCTACTTAGTGAATTTCCTCCACCATAGGATAAAGTGTGAAAACTTTTTAGGAGGGGAAAAAATGCTTATCTGGGTAATCGTCTCAGATACAAAAAAGCTTTTCGAGCAATGAATGGACAGGAAAAAGCATGCACAGCTTGAGGAGGCTTCAGTGAACCCAAACACTCAGTTAAGGGTACATAAATGTGGAGCGATCATTCAGCAAGAAATTGCACCATCAATCTTAAGATTGGAACAGCTGATTCTCCCGCATTTGACACCTCAGAAGAGGAGTCCCTTGAGGGAATTCGTCTTCTCCTGCCCCTAGTTCATTAGTTTGAGGGTCCTGGGTAATGGAAGAGAACCTGTCGCATTTTGACCTACACTGGGATGTGATTAAAGTCGCTAAACTTTTATTTTAAATTATCATAAAATAAACAGGGGCTGCAGTGTTAAAAACAGTTGCAGACATTTCATGGCCCCGATGCTCACTCTGACCAGCCACCCCCCCCTCAGGGAAGGATGCCATTTGTAGAGATGGGTAGGCTTTCCAGAGCTTGAGGGAGACCCTTTTAGCTCTTTTTTGGGGCTGTTTCAACCCCCCCTTCTGACCATAACCCAATGCACAAATTTGAGGTACTACCAGAAGAAATCGCATCCACTGCTTGAGCAATAGTCCAGCTACTGCCGCTGCTATTAATGCTCAGCCTGATGCAAATAGTAAATGTGTCAAATAGGAAATGCCTGTGTCACCAACCTCTTTCATGCTTTTCTTTGCTCTTATGTCTCTCCGACAATTTTTCAGCCAGCATAAATGGAGTTTTTCCTTTTTTTTAAAAAAACACACTCCCGCGTTGGAGGACGCCAACGCTGCGCTAAGCCCCGCCCCCATCGCACCCCCTCTCC
Organism: Lithobates septentrionalis; assembly: GCA_037952835.1. Lineage (NCBI taxonomy): Eukaryota > Metazoa > Chordata > Amphibia > Anura > Ranidae > Lithobates > Lithobates septentrionalis. The sequence goes on along the minus strand of JBBDGP010000755.1, from coordinate 1,329,270 downwards.
TTTCTTTAAAAAAAAAAAAAAAGAGTTTTCCCGTGCAAGCACGGGCCTCCGATTCGACGGGATCGGCTGAGTGAGGGAGGGATGGCGTGGAGGAGACCTGGAAGCCACCGCTGTGTAGGGGCGGTGAAAGAAAACGACATTGCGATCGTTTTTAATTCACCCTTATACTCAGCCTCTTGAAGAGGGGAAGAGTTCAGCTCAGGTGGGGGTGTCTGGAGGAAGAAAAACCCCCTGGAGGTCTGCCTGCTAGCCAGAGGAAAATAAAAGTCTGCTGCTTCTGTGACACAGTGTAATCTCTGAGCAAAGCATGAGAAGGTACGTGCTCCATACAGCCCCCAGTGGTGACACTTATGAAATGTCTCCTTTAAAGTAAATGTTGTCATACCTAAGAAAATTTAAAAATTCCTTAGAAAAACGTACCTTTCCCGCCGCAGGGTTTTCTGTGGTAAAACCAACAGACCCAATCTTCACCCTTCACGGTGGGTTCCGTTAACAAACCTTCATGAACCGGGGACCCTCAGGAACCAGGGACCCTCAGGAACCCACAATCCTGGACCTGTAAAAAGCACCCTGCCAGTAAAACTTTATGGCCTTAATACCAAAAGTACTGGATCCCGGGGTCCAGCTCTCTAAAAAGAGAAGCGTTACAGGCAAAACCTTGTTTCTTCAGATACGAGGCCCGGGTACCATTCAATTCGGCTTAAAAGACACTTTGAATGGATCCGGCTGCAAGGATTGCTCCAGAGGAGCACAGCACATCTTCACTCATGACCAACACCTTAGACACCGGCGAAAAAACGGAGATACTCCCAGTAGTGGGAGGGGTTATATAGGGAGGCAACTTCCTGTTTAGGGTGTGCCAGTGTCCAGCACCTGAAGATGGACTATAGCCCACATAGTAATTACTATGGCTCTGTGTCCCGTGATGTACGATTAAAGAAAGAGAGCTGCTGTCAGTCAACAGCTCTCTGCTCTGCCAGGGTGCCAGTCCAGGGATCTGGGCAGATCCTGACGCTATGGTCGTGATGACGCCTGAGACTGGGCCGACTGACTTCAGCCCGCTCCCTGCTGAAAATGGGTCAAAGGAGTGCAAAACGAACTGCATTTCTGTGATCCACAGGAGAAGTACAGCCAAACGAGCTTTGGCTGTACTTCTCCTTTAAGGAGTCGTCACAGATGGGGTTTTACCACCATGGCCCTGGACCTATAAAGCACTCTGTGGCTGCTGCACACATTGTACCCTTGTGTATAAGCGAGCGCCTTCAAAGGAGTCCAGTGCCAAAAAGCACATTACAGCCCGGCCCAGCTAGAAGTTAATTTTAGGGCAGACAAACGCAAATATATTATGCAATTTTTGGTAAAACATAAAAAGTTCAGGTTGCGCCAAGTAAATAAATAGATAGCCAACATGTCTTACCTGCCCTCCAATGAAGACCACACTCTATTAGCCTCTTTTTGGCCAGGGAGAGTGACAGCCAAACCCGTAAATTATGTAATATATGTGTTATTTCCTGTTTTTTACTAGGTAGGGGAGATCAGTGAACAGACAATGGAGTGAGTGAACTTACCGTGGGTGAATGGAAGTGATCAGGCAGCTGTTCAGACACTTTCGCTGGTAGTCAACTTGTCAGATTTACACACATTCACAGGTGCTACAGGAGAGTGTGTGTAGAATACCACGCCAATGTATATCATACATTGGTGGCAGCAAAAGGGGTTAACCTCAAGCTTTGTTGACAAAAAATTTTAGTGAAATATACTGCAGATTCTTGCTCAATGAATGTTTATATTGATAGCAATTAATATAACCACACCTGCTAAAATAGAGTGCCAGGTTGGAGGGTCTGTCTAATATGATCACACAATGTGTTCCAGAGTTGTAACACTAAATTCCCCTGGCATCCATTTAGGCACACATCATTATATCTAAAAGATGAAATATTGAATGTTTAAAATCGCTACTGCAGGGAATGTCTCATTTGATCTCATGTTCTATGAACACTTCTGTGAAAAGCAGTATAGCAATCAAAAAAGAAAGGGAATGAGAACTCTGGGAAATCCTATTTACAATGTGACAAATGAGAAAACTCAGATATACGCGCCCCTCTCGAGTCTTCACCACTGCGCTCAAATGCCAGGTGGAGGGGTGCTTACCCCCTACAAATGAGAAAGTCCTAATACAATGACTATAGAGCTGCCACTTTAAAACTATATGTGCTATGCAAATCTTTCTGTGATTTCTAAGTAATCCTGGGCTGTATTCGTACTTGTAAGACAGAAAAAGTGGCGCTAAATGGCGGTGTAGCCACTAGCTAAAGTGCAAAGTGATAATCTAGTGTTCCAACAAATAATATATGTACATCAAACAAAATGAATGAAAATAATCATGGAAAATCTCATCAGTGTGAGAAAGTGAACATTATAAATCCCTATACAGATGTATCAAACGCACAGTAATATATATAATATGAAAAGCATGAACTCTAAACAATAGTCCATAGATATTCCCAAGACAGGACACCGTGCAGGAAAGGTGAGGTCTCTGGAAAATAATCCACCAAATCAATCAGTGTTAGTGACTCCTCTCCCCTTGAATTCACCACTCACCAGCTCCATATGCCTCACACTCTCGTGTTTTGGCAAAAAGGCATAAGTATAAGGTTGGTCAATGAAGGGTCAAAGGATCCAGATTCTTTAATGATCCGAGTATTACCTCAATTCATAAAAAAGAACTCAAGATAGTGTGATACCGTAAAAAATGTGTAAAATTTATTCAACTTAAAACTTCAATCATTGCACTCACATGAACAACTCTTGATTCAAGCCAAACTGACACTGCAAAGCATTTCCAAATCAAACCAAATCCTCCTCTGTGAAACGCCCAGCACCACTGTAAAGCTGAAGGTCACGGCGGACCTCAAGAAGCAGCGATGGATAAGTTCTCACCCCTCTCCGCTGACAATCTAAAGATGTGGATCACCTGCTGGCGACACAGCCCGAGGGGCAGCTCCTCTGAAGCGTTTTGAAGGCTCCCGCCGATGCACGGAGATCCACAGCAAAGTCCCGTCCGTCGCTACTGACTAGTGATAGGTGCCGTACAGCCACGCCCCGACATGTTTCGTCATATCAGACTTCCTCATGGGATTGGCTGTACGGCACGGCACCTCCTCCCCTTATACTCCTTGCGTCTTTCGACGTAATAGTATGCAAATTTATGTTCGCCTTCCCAGATGCCTCTGCGGCCCTCAAAAGCAGCGATGCTGGGCCGATCACGTACATCAAAGGGTAGCTAGACTGTAAACATATCTTGATAGTGACTAAGCACAGTATAATCAAAATATGATGCATGGATCCGGTATTGAGACTCAAACAAAGTAAAACGAATTATTATACATTATAGAAATCATTCATTGGGTCTTTAATCGGCAGTATATTCCCAACCCATTGATTGAACACTCCCCATATAGAGTCTATACTCATAGAACTGGGGTATTGCACAATGACGTTGCCCTAGCGGTCTGTAAACTATGGTCAGACGAAACAGCCCATACATTACCCGACCATGGACACGGAATGGGGCATTTTCCTAACTATATCCTTCATTACCCCTCACTGGTGATAAGAACTCGCATGAGTTTACTCATAACTCATTCCCTATGTTTATATTGTGTGACAACTCTAGTGTATAAACAATGTTAAAACCTTAGTGTATAATTGTGAATAAATGAAAGATTATCATACCACTAGGCCAATAGAGTGAGCCATCTAGTGGTGAAAGTGAAAAGTGTCTTCTCCATGTTTCAAAGAGTAATTTCCATTAAATTGAGCCATACAATTACCCCCCTTATTCAGTGAGAACACAGCTCGCCAAAAATATTGGTGAGCTATGTCATAGTGAATATTAGTGATGTGCCCTATGCCTACATACATAAATATTAATTGGCCAATATTTCTAGTGACGTTTATGTACAACAAAAATGAGTGATAAACAAGCCGAAAATTAATCTAAAAAAGACAGTAGTTTCTCTCAACAATAATCAAGTATGGTGAGTTTTACAGAGGAATGTGTAGAGAGGGATTTGAAGATCACTTCCCTTGGGTGTATATTTCAGACATCACTGATGAAACAGTTCAAATCTACCTCAATATTTAGGCCCCTAGGGGCAAGGCTTTTCAGACGAAATATCCATAGGGTCTCTCTTTGTGAGAGATCCCTAACTCTATTAGACCCTCTCCAAGATGGATAAACACAATCCAATCCACAAAATTGTGCTAGGGAGGGGTCTTGATGGTGTTTGTCTCTGAAGTGTAAAGATACACTATGGTATTTGTAGCCATTCCTGATGTTCGTAAGGTGCTCGGATATTCGAACTCGGAGTAGTCGTTTTGTCCGACCAACGTACAGTAGCCCACACGGGCACCATAAGAGGTAGACAACGTATGAGGAATTGCACGATATATATTCCTTGATCTCAAAGTTTTGCTGGTCTGTGCTAGTCACAGTAGTCCTCCCCCTATTGGACACCCTCACAGTTTTGCAACATACACATTTCCTACATGGGTAAAAACCTTGTCAAATTGTTAAAGGATAAGTTTATGCAAAAGGGTTACCGTGAACAGGGACTGGATAATATAATACAGGAAGTAGCACTTATACCAAGAGACCAGTGTTTTAGAAGCAGGCGCCCACTAGAAGAAACTACTCAACAACCAATTAGGTTTATTACAGGCTTCCATTTCCAGTACAAGGATATTGAGGCAATTTTTAGGAAGCACTGGCACATCTTGGAAAGGGACAGACACTTAGGCCAAATCTTACCCTCATCACCCAGGTTCGTCTACAAACGGGCTCCAAACTTTGGGGACAGAGTGGTGAGAAAGATCCTGGACCCACCAGGGCAACCAACTTTAAGAATTAACCTACAAGGTTTTTACCCATGTAGGAAATGTGTATGTTGCAAAACTGTGAGGGTGTCCAATAGGGGGAGGACTACTGTGACTAGCACAGACCAGCAAAACTTTGAGATCAAGGAATATATATCGTGCAATTCCTCATACGTTGTCTACCTCTTATGGTGCCCGTGTGGGCTACTGTACGTTGGTCGGACAAAACGACTACTCCGAGTTCGAATATCCGAGCACCTTACGAACATCAGGAATGGCTACAAATACCATAGTGTATCTTTACACTTCAGAGACAAACACCATCAAGACCCCTCCCTAGCACAATTTTGTGGATTGGATTGTGTTTATCCATCTTGGAGAGGGTCTAATAGAGTTAGGGATCTCTCACAAAGAGAGACCCTATGGATATTTCGTCTGAAAAGCCTTGCCCCTAGGGGCCTAAATATTGAGGTAGATTTGAACTGTTTCATCAGTGATGTCTGAAATATACACCCAAGGGAAGTGATCTTCAAATCCCTCTCTACACATTCCTCTGTAAAACTCACCATACTTGATTATTGTTGAGAGAAACTACTGTCTTTTTTAGATTAATTTTCGGCTTGTTTATCACTCATTTTTGTTGTACATAAACGTCACTAGAAATATTGGCCAATTAATATTTATGTATGTAGGCATAGGGCACATCACTAATATTCACTATGACATACACTACCGTTCAAAAGTTTGGGGTCACATTGAAATGTCCTTATTTTTGAAGGAAAAGCACTGTACTTTTAAATGAAGCTAACTTTAAACTAGACCTAACTTTAAACAAATATACTCTATACATTGCTAATGTGGTAAATGACTATTCTAACTGCAAATGTCTAGTTTTTGGTGCAATATCTACATAGGTGTATAGAGGCCCATTTCCAGCAACTATCACTCCAGTGTTCTAATGGTACAATGTGTTTGCTCATTGGCTCAGAAGGCTAATTGATGATTAGCAAACCCTTGTGCAATCATGTTCACACATCTAAAAACAGTCTAGCTCCTTCCAGAAGCTACAAAACTGACCTTCCTGTGAGCAGATTGAGTTTCTGGAGCATCACATTTGTGGGGTCAATTAAACGCTCAAAATGGCCAGGAAAAGAGAACTTTCATCTGAAACTCGACAGTCTATTCTTGTTCTTAGAAATGAAGGCTATTCCATGCGAGAAATTGCAAAGAAATTGAAGATTTCCTACAATGGTGTGTACTACTCCCTTCAGAGGACAGCACAAACAGGCTCTAACCAGAGTAGAAAAAGAAGTGGGAGGCCGCGTTGCACAACTAAGCAAGAAGATAAGCACATTAGAGTCTCTAGTTTGAGAAACAGACGCCTCACAGGTCCCCAACTGGCATCTTCATTAAATAGTACCCGCAAAACACCAGTGTCAACATCTACAGTGAAGAGGCGGCTGCGGGATTTTGGGCTTCAGGGCAGAGTGGCAAAGAAAAAGCCATATCTGAGACTGGCCAATAAAAGAAAAAGATTAAGATGGGCAAAAGAACACAGACATTGGACAGAGGAAGACTGGAAAAAAAAGTGTTGTGGACGGATGAATCCAAGTTTGAGGTGTTTGGATCACAAAGAAGAACGTTTGTGAGACGCAGAACAAATGAAAAGATGCTGTTAGAATGCCTGACGCCATCTGTTAAGCATGGTGGAGGTAATGTGATGGTCTGGGGTTGCTTTGGTGCTGGTAAGGTGGGAGCTTTGTACAGGGTAAAAGGGATTCTGAATAAGGAAGGCTATCACTCCATTTTGCAACGCCATGCCATACCCAGTGGACAGCGCTTGATTGGAGCCAATTTCATCCTACAACAGGACAATGACCCTAAACACACCTCCAAATTGTGCAAGAACTATTTACAGCAGAAGCAGGCAGCTGGTATTCTATCGGTAATGGAGTGGCCAGCACAGTCACCAGATCTGAACCCCATTGAGCTGTTGTGGGAGCAGCTTGACCGTATGGTACGCCAGAAGTGCCCATCCAACCAATCCAACTTGTGGGAGCTGCTTCTAGAAGCGTGGGGTGCAATTTCTCCAGCTTACCTCAATAAATTAACAGCTAGAATGCCAAAGGTGTGCAATGCTGTAATTGCTGCAAAAGGAGGATTCTTTGATGAAAGCAAAGTTTGATGTAAAAACAATGTTATTTCAAATACAAATCATTATTTCTAACCTTGTCAATGTCTTGACTCTATTTTCTATTCATTTCACAACGTATGGTGGTGAATAAGTGTGACTTTTCATGGAAAACACAAAATTGTTTGGGTGACCCCAAACTTTTGAACGGTAGTGTAGCTCACCAATATTTTTGGCGAGCTGTGTTCTCACTGAATAAGGGGGGTAATTGTATGGCTCAATTTAATGGAAATTACTCTTTGAAACATGGAGAAGACACTTTTCACTTTCACCACTAGATGGCTCACTCTATTGGCCTAGTGGTATGATAATCTTTCATTTATTCACAATTATACACTAAGGTTTTAACATTGTTTATACACTAGAGTTGTCACACAATATAAACATAGGGAATGAGTTATGAGTAAACTCATGCGAGTTCTTATCACCAGTGAGGGGTAATGAAGGATATAGTTAGGAAAATGCCCCATTCCGTGTCCATGGTCGGGTAATGTATGGGCTGTTTCGTCTGACCATAGTTTACAGACCGCTAGGGCAACGTCATTGTGCAATACCCCAGTTCTATGAGTATAGACTCTATATGGGGAGTGTTCAATCAATGGGTTGGGAATATACTGCCGATTAAAGACCCAATGAATGATTTCTATAATGTATAATAATTCGTTTTACTTTGTTTGAGTCTCAATACCGGATCCATGCATCATATTTTGATTATACTGTGCTTAGTCACTATCAAGATATGTTTACAGTCTAGCTACCCTTTGATGTACGTGATCGGCCCAGCATCGCTGCTTTTGAGGGCCGCAGAGGCATCTGGGAAGGCGAACATAAATTTGCATACTATTACGTCGAAAGACGCAAGGAGTATAAGGGGAGGAGGTGCCGTGCCGTACAGCCAATCCCATGAGGAAGTCTGATATGACGAAACATGTCGGGGCGTGGCTGTACGGCACCTATCACTAGTCAGTAGCGACGGACGGGACTTTGCTGTGGATCTCCGTGCATCGGCGGGAGCCTTCAAAACGCTTCAGAGGAGCTGCCCCTCGGGCTGTGTCGCCAGCAGGTGATCCACATCTTTAGATTGTCAGCGGAGAGGGGTGAGAACTTATCCATCGCTGCTTCTTGAGGTCCGCCGTGACCTTCAGCTTTACAGTGGTGCTGGGCGTTTCACAGAGGAGGATTTGGTTTGATTTGGAAATGCTTTGCAGTGTCAGTTTGGCTTGAATCAAGAGTTGTTCATGTGAGTGCAATGATTGAAGTTTTAAGTTGAATAAATTTTACACATTTTTTACGGTATCACACTATCTTGAGTTCTTTTTTATGAATTGAGGTAATACTCGGATCATTAAAGAATCTGGATCCTTTGACCCTTCATTGACCAACCTTATACTTATGCCTTTTTGCCAAAACACGAGAGTGTGAGGCATATGGAGCTGGTGAGTGGTGAATTCAAGGGGAGAGGAGTCACTAACACTGATTGATTTGGTGGATTATTTTCCAGAGACCTCACCTTTCCTGCACGGTGTCCTGTCTTGGGAATATCTATGGACTATTGTTTAGAGTTCATGCTTTTCATATTATATATATTACTGTGCGTTTGATACATCTGTATAGGGATTTATAATGTTCACTTTCTCACACTGATGAGATTTTCCATGATTATTTTCATTCATTTTGTTTGATGTACATATATTATTTGTTGGAACACTAAATCCTATTTACAAACTTAACACAGCCTTTTTCTAGCAAAAGCTGAACAAGATTACATTGTACAATGCAAACAATACCAAATTATTTTGCTTAGGCATTCCATTCTGTCTTCATTTTCTATAGATTTGTGTATAATTACACCTTAAAAGCATACAGCTTATATGTATAGCACTGTGGAGAGTTGGCCTGGAGCAGGGCTGGAAGGGGGTAAAATTTGGGAGGGCAAATACATTCCCTAGAACCCTGCCTATTAAATTGGTAGCTCAGAGACAGCGTGGGGCTGGTATGTGAATAGGAGAGAGCTTTTTGTAGCCAGGATCCTAGTGAATGTCGACACATTGGAATGTCTTGTACTAGAACCTGGTTGGTGAGCTTTGTCTGTTGTACTGTGAATTTGTACTGAAGCTAAGCACATATCTTTCTTTGTTCAAAGGCTGTGTTATGCGCTGACAAAAATCTGTTACACGTTTTGCATTGAAGGAAACACCTGTGTCTTTATTTTTGTGTCTGCTGACCAATAGAAGAGACTTTACGTCTCTAAACAGTGCTGTTTATGCCCGTTTCCCCTCTGATCCTAAAAGCGCATAAAAATCGAGAACCCGGCATCTAAATAAACTCATTATCAGATTCTTTAGGTACGGTTATAGGCCAATGCCAGGTGACATGGCTGAACTCAGCCCTCCTCTGAACACAATCCGGCTTCTTTCAGCTAACAATAAGCTGTGCACACCTGTTATTGCACAGCAGCATAGACAACACAATGAGCAATCTTGCAATGTTTGTCTGACCTTCTGTCCTCTGCTAGTAATTTGGAACTGACGGGACACATGATCAGATGAGCCAAGTGAAAAGTATTCAATGACTTCACTGAAAAGCACAAAGGTCTTCCAGAAATAAAATAAATAGAACATTTTTTTCATTGCTTGGCAAAACGAGTCTTGTATTGCGAAAGATTCCTTTACAATGGCATTATCGCAAGCTGACACACACACACACAGGTCAGATTAGTAATAGGGACATCAGATGTGGAAACTGAGAGGAATTTCACATTACTGCAAAATAAATCTACATCTGTTTTCATGACCAGAGGTCACGGAGATTCAGATGCCCAGACCAAGTATTAGCAGGGTCAGTACCAGCTGGCAAATTTAGCAATAGCTATCTGATCAATTTGTTTGCCTAAATCGTGTTCACATTGCTTTTATTAAAGGCTTACAGATGGACAAAAATGTGATATATTTTATATAGGCATGAAAAAGTATGTGAACTGCTTGCCATTAAAGCAGAACTTCACCCCAAAGGCAAGATTTCACTCCCCCCCCCCCCTTCAACTAGTTTTGACAGGTACCTGCTCCCACATCCGCCTGTATCGAAGCTCGCTTCCCCATTGTCCGCAGCCTTCTGAGACACGTCACAGGTCCCATAAAGCTGCAAGACAAATCACAAAGTGCAGCGCGGCTCACACATGCGCAGTGGAAAGCTGGCTTTGAAGCCACAAGGAGTCACAACCGGCTTCCCAAACTAAGCATGCCAATGCTGGGGACCCAAAGACCGACGAAGAACTGGCTCGGGTGAGGACAGCGCCAGATCCTTGGAAAAGTAAGTGTCCTTTTATTAAAAGTCAGCAGCTACAGTATTTGTAACTGCTTACTTTTATTTTTTTCTTTCTAGGGTGGAGATCCTCTAACTGGTTTTCTGCAGCAATTTGCCATAAAATCCAAACTGATCCTCAGCTAAGTCACAATGCCGGTCCTACTCTGGAATAGAACAAAAGATCGGTAGAACAGGCAAGAATAAACATTCTTTTTGGAAGTCTGTTCTTCAAATTCTTGAACTGGCAGACTTACTATAAAAACAAGCAAAGGCACACAGAAAAAAAACATTGAAAGCTCGAGCCAGGAGCGGTCGGTTTACTAATAAGGATGAGCTCCGGCGTGTTCGCAAAGCCCACGTGCAGAGCCCATCAGGAAGTCGGCACTGCGCTAATCACAGGCAGTTAGACATTATCCCGATGAGCGGCTACAGAGATCGGGAAATGTCTCACTGCCTGCGATTAGCGCAGCGCCGACTTCCTGGCGGGCTCTGCACGTGGGCTGTGCGAACACGCCGGAGCTCATCCTTATTTACTAACAAATCACATGTGATCACCATGTTACAGTAGTCACATAATTGTAAGGGCTCTTTCACACGGGTGGACCCCACCAGAGGATCCGCATTCTCAGCAGGGAATCTGTTCGCTGATCCCTGCTTATGCAGAGTGGACACGCCGTCCTCTATGGGTGGTTGGATGTAAACTGACCACCTGTCCTTTTACATCCGACTGTCATCCAATCCACCAGACGGATGGTAATAGATCCCCAGCTATCTGTTTTTAGTGGATAAGACATGTTCGTTTTCCCATCCATGGCTCCATAGGAGGGGCAATGAATGGTTCGATCGGGTTCGCCGATCAGGTCAGTTTTTTAAGCGAACCCGATTGGTCCCCCACGTGAAAGGGGCCTAAGCCATGAGGTTGGAGACTTTTCAGTCACTATTTAGACCAAAAATGGTTAGAGACTGCATGGTCTAACAGCTAATTACTGTAGTGTTATCAGATCATGGTATCAAAAGGTTTGCCAACTAGTATGGGTTGCAATAATAATTACTGTCTGGATCAGAGTAACAGAGTACTCCAGTTTATGGGATCCTCCTTTACCTGGAAAACCTCATGCACTCTAAATTAAGCCTACCTGTACTGCAATCCCATATTCAGGGCTCTACAGCTTCTTCCCAGAAGTAATTTTCTACCTAGAAAACAGAGGCATCATATAGCACTCACCTATGGAAGATGACTGAGGGCTGATAAGTAGGTCTTCCTGCACTTGCTCACTGCCAGGGACAGTTTGCTGGTCACTCACTGAACTCTGAGATGCACTGACAGGCTGCGACACTTCTTCATGTACCTCTTCATCACTCAACCTCTCCACCTTGACCCGAACGTCTTCCTCCATTACCAGTGGAGAACTGACTTTAGTGCTTTCGCAGGGCACATAATCCGTCACTCTCCTGGCTACTTCAGAAGGTCCAGGAAGTTCTAATGTTCTGGACTCTATCTGCTTCACTTTCTCAGACTGTAACCGTCGATCAATGCCAAAAGGGAAAGTCCAGGGGAAAGCGTGCGACGAGTCCACAGGTTGACTCCGTGCCTCAGTGTAAGAAGCAGTGGGGTTTAGGACTTGTGGAGAACTAGTCTGAGTGCCACACTTTAAGGGGCTCTCAGGGGACATGACAATATAGCTTTTTCGTTTGCGCCGGGACTCGCGGCAGATGGGAATCGTCCTCTCGACAACACTGCACTCTGAGGACACTGGGGAAAGGCTACCATCTCGGAAGTTGTTACAATTGGCTGTGTTCTCCTGTCCAGTATCGAGAACCTTTTCTTGTTGAGTGTTCCATAAGATGCTGGACTTCATGAACTCTGAGCATGTGCTGGCCACACTGAACATCTGCATGTAGCTGGCTGCAGCTAACACATCAATAATATTTTCTGTATTGATAGACAGGGTTGCTGTGTAGGCGTACTCCAGCAGAGGGATGAATCCTGTCACCGTTACGTGGTGCAAGTCGAGTACACATTGGGTGCTTTCCTCCGCCTGACCCACCAACTTCGTACGGAAGAATTCGCTGCAGGCAGCCAGCACCACTTTGTGTGCTCGAAAGATCTTATCCTGGACCCGTACGGTAATGTCACAGAAGTGTCCGTCATTACGTAGCATGTTCAATTTCCCCAGCATTTCCTGGCTGTGTGCTGGGGAACTGTGCGTAAATGTTTTCACCCCCATCTTCATGTGTTTCAGGGGGTGGCGCTTCCTTCTATACAGAGCACTTGCAGCAGGATGGAGTCTGAAAAGGAAGAAAAAATAAATAAATAAAATGGTAGAATTAGAATATGTTCCTGGGTCACAAAAATATGACCATTGTCTATCACTTTATATTTATAAATGCACTATTCTGATTTGAGGTTAAGAGTATTGATGGCCAAGGTGTAACCCTGAGCACTATTAATTCTAGTCCTAGCACCCCTAAGTAGCAAAGGAAGGAATAAGAAACACACCTTGGTATTAAGCCACTCCCACGCAACTGTTTTGAACAGTAGAAAACCCTAACCACTGTACACTATGTGCTGTGTCGTACTTTACATTGTCCTGATCCCTGTACTGTAAATAACAAATACCTGACCACAAGTACCTATTGCTTCAACAGCTGCTTGTTGCAATGTACTCCAACTTTATTTTTGTTCTTCTTTATGGTGAGCTCACACACAGTGCTGACTGTCTATTATATGCAATGTGTATAAAAGCATAAAAGAACATTACTTTTCCAAAAAAGAGCCATTGTTCTGAGGTTTATGTGTGTCACTGAGATTGTTGCTTGTGGTACAGTAAAAAAAAGTTGTATTGTGGGTACAAAGATGGTGTTGTACATATGCAGAATACGATGGCTCAGAGTTTATTTAACCATGCTCCTTGAAGCCACTCCCATTATTCTGTACTACCTAGCCACATTCACCTTTTGCCTAAGCATGCTGCATATTCAAGCACCAAGCTACTCTTTTTTTTCTAAATTCTAAAGTTGGGAGCTAGGTATTTTTAGGCCCGGTTCACCATGTCACTTCCGGTTACGGGAAAGGGAGCAGCCATCTCATTGGTTGGATTTCTGTTACTATGTAAACAGACTGGCATCGTTTATGCCTGTTGGTTGGAAATAAAAAAGGTTTTAAACTGAATTATACTATTGTGTGCCCTTTCCTCTCACGGTGGTGGCGCCTGAGAGAACCAAATGAAAAGAAGGAAGAACATACAGTGCCTTGAAAAAAATATTCATACCCCTTGACATTTTCCACATTTTGTGTCATGTTACAACCAAAAACGTAAATGTATTTTATTGGGATTTTATGTGATAGACCAACACAAAGTGTCACATGAATATGTATGTGTATGGGGATAGGTGGCGCTGCCTCTCCACCTAGAGAGTGAGCCCCTGTGGTAACTAACAGTAGATCTTAGATTACTGGATAGTGTGGGCTAGGATACTAGATTCTATTAATGAAACAGGGTTATCTAGAACTTATAGATGTAAAGGTGAAACATCCAAATAATGGGTTTTGATTTTATCAGAATATAAAGAAATAAATATATATATATATATATATATATATAAAGAATTTTTACCCAAGTGCTCAGTGCTTGATAAAAATGAAATACATATAAAATCCGCTGTGTTCAAATTAATATATCACGAAAAGACCAACTTAAATATATTATGATGTGAGTGTGCAACACAAATGCAATAATAAAGTGCAGTACAAAGTGCAGTTGATAAGTCTTTAGAAAGACACAGTCCTAATTAATAGTGCAAGCCTTCAGATTCAGTTGATAGTGCTAGTTGCTCAAAAGCCCATCCGCAGTGACTTGTGCAAAACAGCAACGGTGGTGCTCTCCTTCAGTTCCCCACTCACCAGACTTCCAAACCCCTGCAGGGATAAACCGCATGAAAGTGGGGGTCTTTTTCCAGGGCCGTCTTCCCATTTATTGGATCCAGCCTTTAAGGATGTCCCGATTTGGTGTTCCTCCTGGTAATGGATGATGTTTGGAGTGGTATGCCAGTTCCTGGATATTATGCTTGTCTCCTGGCACTTTAGGCCTTCGGTATATCCTCACATAGATAAAAGAGACGGGCACTGATAGTGAAGTTCCATAAAAAATTCTGGGTTTATTGATTAAAAAAAAAAACAGGCAACAATCCCTGTTGCCGGAAAAGTATTGAAAATTTTTGAAAGTGGCACATAATTGTGAAGTTTAAGAAAAAATTATAAATGGTTTGCAACATCTTTTACAAATAAAAATCTGAAAAGTGTGGCGTGCATTTGTATTCAGCTCCCCTGAGTCAATACTTTGTAGAACCACCCTTCGCTGCAATTCTTTTCGCGCAGGTCTCTACCAGCTTTGCACATCTAGAGAGTGAAAATTTTGCCCATTCTTCTTTGCAAAATAGCTCAAGCTCTATCAGATTTGATGGAGAGCGTCTGTGAACAGCAATTTTCAAGTCTTGCCACAGATTCTCAATGTGATTTGGGTCTTGACTGTGACTGGGTCATTCTAACACATGAATATGCTTTGATCTAACCATTCCATTGTAGCTCTGGCTGTATGTTTAGGGTCATTGTCCTGCTGGAAGGTGAACCTCCGCCCCAGTCTCAAGTCTTTTGCAGACTAACAGATTTTCTTCTAAGATTGCCCTGTATTTGGCTCCATCCATCTTCCTATCAGCTCTGACCAGCTTCCCTGTCCCTGCTGAAGAAAAGCATCCCTACAACATGATGCCGTCACCACCATGTTTCACAGTGGGGATGGTGTGTTCAGGGTGATGTGCAGTTAGTTTTCAGCCACACAGTGTTTTGCTTTTAGCCCAAAAAGTTCAATTTTAGTCTCATCTGACCAGGGCACCTTCATTCACATATTTGCTGTGTCCCCCTCATGGCTTCTGGCAAACATGGCTTTCTTTCAACAATGGCTTACTTCTTGCCACTCTTCCATAAAGGCCAGATTTGTGGAGCGCACGACTAATAGTTGTCCTGTGAACAGATTCTCCCACCTGAGCTGTGGATCTCTGCAGCTCCTCCAGAGTTACCATGGGCATTTTGGATGCTTCTCAGATTAATACTCTCCTTGCCCGGCCTATCAGTTTAGGTGGACGGCCATGTCTTGGTAGGTTTGCAGTTGTGCCATACTCTTTCCAGTTTCGGATGATAGATTGACCAGTGCTCCATGAGAAGCTTAGAATATTTTTTTATACCCCGACCCTGCTCTAAACTTCTCTATAACTTTATCCCTGACATGTCTGGTGTTTCTTGATGCTGTTTGTTCACTAAGATTCTCTAACAAACATCTGAAGGCTTCACAGAACAGCTGTATTTATACTGAGATTAAATTACACACAGGTGGACTATTTACTAATTAGGTGACTTCTGAAGGCAATTGGTTCCACTAGATTTTAATTAGGGGGATCAGAGTAAAGGGGGCTTAATACAAACACACCACACTTTTCATATATACATTTGTAAAAAAAAAAATTAAAACCATTTATCATTTTCCTTCCACTGCCCAATTATGTGCCACTTTGTGTTGGTCTATCATATAAAATCCCAATGAAAAACATTTATGTTTTTGGTTGTAAAATGACAAAATGTGGAGAATTTCCAGAGGTATGAATACTTTTTCAAGGCACTGTATAACATCTAAAAGCGTAGATTGACCTTCTTATGATAGAAGGGGGTCGCAACAAATCTAGCGAGTGGCGCACACAAAGGGTGGAAGATGGAGGTGATCACAGGCTGTGGGTTGTTTGAGAAAATAAAGATGAACAGCACAGCAAGCACTTTATATGCACTTTACGTTATGGTTGGAGCACTGTAATGAACTGTGAATGCACCCAATGCTTGGAGCACCATGATGGACTGTAAATGCACTTTTGAACTGTCACTATTATAGTGACCTGGAATAAGGCAATTTGAGAAGTGATATTGTTTATAGTAGTTGCATCTTGATCCATCATTCAAACACTGCACATAATAATAGTCATGATATATGTATTTATTGTTTTGCACTGGGAATTAAGGTAAAGTGAAACGGACACTAGTTCAATTTCTGCAAGCGTATTGCGCAGCACCAGGTTTACTAAAATATTTTTCAAATCCTTCTAATGTTTTTGTGGTATTCCTCCAAACTTTCCCATTTTCTTCCAACAAAAATATACTCAAAAGGATAATCATCTTCCACTAATGTCTTTTACTAAATAGGGGACTTTTTTTCCTTTAGTAAAGAAACTGATGTAGTTCAAGTAAAAAAAGAGACCGTATTGAAAAAAAAAAAAAAACACAAAATGCAACATGTATTTTTAAAAGTCTATGTATGACTGTCAATTCAGTATTGCCACTAAAAAGCACAGTGGGAGATGGGCTGAGGATTTAGGAATGCCAGTATGAGCTGTCCAGACTAAAATAGAACTTGGTTCTTATAATGTATTTGGAGGTTGTGCTGCGAGCCAGCATGTATTTTCACAGGGCACGCTATGGAAAAAAAAAAATCTTTAACTTTAAAGTCAAACCGTAAAAGATGCACAGTTGGCAAAACTGAAAGCTTAGGTCTATAACCTGCAAGCCAAAACCATCTTCTTACACCAACACTGCCAAACAAAGCCTCTCATTTCTGGAAGATCTCAGAGCACTTCAAAGCTATTTTCCATGCCCACTACCTTTGTGCGGATCTCATCAGCTTGGAATGCCATCCTAATAACAAGCCTTTTACAGTATGGCCATGGTGTTATCAGGATACAATGAACTGCACGAGAGACTATGGCAACAGACAGGTGCACAATGAGCTCAGTGAATGTTAAAAGGACAAACACATGATATACTAAATGCAATGGAGCAGGGGTAGGCATCTACCTGGACAACATAGAGGAAATAAAAGATCCCTGGGGGAAGAGGTGCTTTAAAAAAAAAAAAAAAAAAAGAAAAGAAAAAAAAAAAAAAGGCATCCTGTCCCCCCCCCCCCCCCCCGTGTTCTCCACTCCTTCACATCACCCCCTCACAGTAGCGTCCCCTGCGTCACCCACCACAGATGTTTTCCTCCCCTCTTTCCCACAGTAGGGACCTCTGCCCCCCGTTACAGTGTCCTGCCCCCCTTTAAATTACCCCCCCTCCACACCACACCACAGTAGGGTCCTCTTCCCCTTCTACTTTTGCAGTGTCCTGTGCCCCCCCACCCCCACCAAAGCAGTGTCTATCCCCGCTTCACATCACCCCGTCAACTGTAGTGTCCCCTTAATATCACCCCCCCCCCCCACAACCACACTGTAGTGTCATCTGCACCCCCACAGCAGTGTCCTGTGCCCCCTCAAAAGCAGTGTCCTCTGTCCCCTGCCCCCCCCCAAAAGCAATGTTCCCTGTCCCCTTCACACCCTCCCCCCCTCTTGTGATGATCTGTTCCCTTCACACACCCCCAAAGCAGTGTGCTCTGTCCCCTTTACATCACCCCTACTTTAGTGTCCTCTGTCATTCCCCCCCCCAATGCGATGTCCTCTGTCCTATACACACACACACCCCCCCCCCCCCTCACTGTAATGTCCTGTCCCCTTCACACCAGTGTGTAGTTAGCACTCTCTCCTACCTTACACTGGTGTAGAGCGGAAAGCAGGAAGTATGGACAGTGCTGTATAGAGGGCAGGGGCAGAAGCTGACGGAGTTAAATTTTTACATTAACAAGCTGGTGATTGGTTGGTTCTATCACCTGCTGGTTAATGTGAAAAGTTAATTCCAGCAGCTCCCGCCCCCTATCCAGTACGGCGACTCATCCGCTCTCTGCTTTGCAGTGAAGAGGAGAGCGGCGGAGGCTGGGGGGGAGGGGGAGAGAGGATGGTGGGGAGGGCTGTGTTCCCGATCGACCTGACGGCTGCCTCCAATCGGCGGCTTGCCGACCCCCACAATAGAGCAATAAGAATAATTATCGGTTACCGGTCATCATTCTTATATTAACCACAACAGGCATAGAACACAGGCTGGATACGACTGCCATGTTCTTCACCAGAAATATACTGCGAATGTCATTATTATAAATAAAAGAAAAAAGATAAATACAATAAAGAAATAATCTTAAAAGATGTAACACAAATTGCCAGTTTTCAGTCCAAGTTTTGCAAATGTTCTCTCATGGATCTCCTTCTTTCTAAAAGGAAAACGGCTTTTTGGCAATCTTCTTGACAAATTTTTATTTAATATTTTTTTACTATCCTAAATCTGGTATAATTTATTCTTATTAGAATCAACTCCAATGTGGTACATTTTTTTCCCCAGAAAATTTTGCCACATTTTATCTTTCCCTGCTAGCAAATCATGTCAACATCAGAGGCTTCCATGTCAAATTTACAATCTGGAGGAAACTTTCTGTGGTCAAAGAGGGTAAAAGGCACTAAATCTATGTTGGGCGGGCTTGTCGTTTGCTACATGTCGGGTCAACTTTGTTGTGGGAGTGAAGTGAAGCATGGCAGCAGTGGCACTGTCTGCTGCCTATTGCAGCTTAAGGGGGGGGGGCTCAACCATGCATTTTTACCATCCCCCAACCACAAGACTAAACGAGGCCCATGTGTCAATTTACAAGCATAAGGCCCTTTTAATACAGATGCACTGCATTCTCCCCCCAGCTTTCGTGCAAGTTACCCACGCTTATCCATAGACTTCCATTAGATTGGGCGATTTTGGTGCATTTTCAGAAAACACACCAAGACTCCTCAATTTACTGGAAATCTATGGCAAAGCACTGGTAACTACGCTGTGGAGAAATGGCAGTGTGAATGGGGCCTTAGATAACCAGCATGCCTATAGCCGTACAGCCAAAGTGTTTTTAAAGGCTGAAGGTTTCTTACCTTCATGCATTCTATGCATGAAGGTAGAAAAACTTCAGCATACAGAATCCTCCAAACCTTACCCGAGCACTGATC
Organism: Lithobates septentrionalis; assembly: GCA_037952835.1. NCBI lineage: Eukaryota > Metazoa > Chordata > Amphibia > Anura > Ranidae > Lithobates > Lithobates septentrionalis. The sequence goes on along the minus strand of JBBDGP010000755.1, from coordinate 1,309,949 downwards.
ATGATCCAGATGTGCACGAGAGCAGCTGCCCTCCTGGGTCTCTGCCTCCTCAATGGCTGAGAGACAGCAGCAGGAGCCACTGGTATCCACCGCTGTCAATCACAGCCAGTGAGGAAGCATTGGTGGCTCAAGAGCAAGCACACGAGTGCCCCCATAGCAAGCAGCTTGCTATAGGGGCACTCAGAGGAGGACGCAACAGACGTACTGTTGGTGAACCTGAAAAGAGGAGGATCTGGGTTGCTATGTGCAAAACATGTAAAATGTTTCCTTTTTTTTAATTGCCTTTATATCACTTTAATTGTACATTTTTGCCACATAGTCTTACTACTAATGGCAAGTTAAATTGTTTAATTACGGTAATACTTTGGATTGCGAGTAACGCGGTTAACGAGTGTTTCGCAATACAAGCTATTTTTTTTTAAATAACTCGGTTTGCGAGCGTTGCAGCAGCGCTATGCCGGCGGTATAGCCGTCCTGCCCATGTTTTCAATGGGCAGGGCGCTTTAGCAGCAGTGTATACACCGCTCCTACAGCGAAGCAAAGATGCGGCTTGCAGGGCTTTTTTTTACCGTCCTGCTGGCGCACCGCTCTAGTGTGAAAGCCCTTGGGGGTTTCCCATTGGAGAGACAGCAGCGGCTCTTTCAGGGCGCTTTGCAGGCGCTATTTTTAGCGTTATAGCGCCTGCAAAGTGCCCAAGCGTGAAAGGGGTCTAATAGTTAACATCTTCCTAATTTTTTGGGACCAGGCACTACTCCTTTAAAATTTATGCCGCAACACCATGGTGATTGCGTGTTTCAATAACATTCCTTACATACCCAATTCATAACACTTTTATTGCTTTAGTTTCTCTTATTTTGTGTTTTTTAAATTGAGAAATGTCAAATTGTGCACTATTGACTTGATGGTTGGTACACTGCGGTCGTACGGTTCATCACTGAGAGCGGTTTTGATCCTCCCTGCTCCATAGGTTATTGTTTGGATGCCCGGGTGCCCCTGGTGGATGAGAAGGCTTTCTTCTCCTCGGCATCCATGCACTTTTTACATCTATTGGGTGGGTTGCGCCTGCGCTCTGTTTGTTTGGCATTCCTAGACGATCGTTGGCCTTCCTATACCAAGCTTTATATACGGTCCAACGTCCATCAGACCAGGCTGGTGAATCTGGCTTCACCACCCTATTATTGTGGGGTGTGTCATCTCCGCTCTCTCTTGGTGCTGCGATCGCCGACGTATCAATACTACAAGTTTGGTGAGCACTCATTGTACAATTCTTTACAAATGTGAATAAAATAAATTGTTATTGGTATTAATGGTATCTTTTTATAATCTACACAATGTTATAGATGCATGCCGAGCTGCCTTAAAGAAGCAGATAAGTCGTCTGCGAAACGCGTCAGCTTTCTGCATATACAAAGCATCTGCCCTATCCTGTGTATTGAGTATCAATTATGGTTAAATAGTCATGACCAAACGGTTACTGTTGTATTGATCATTGGTTTACCTTGTGACCAAATGTCATTATTGTAATTTTTATACTTGCCAATTTTTGTAATGAATTTAATTTTATGAATATCATTTTGTTGGTGTGCCTCGGTGACAGTTTCAAACACATCCTTAAAAATCCCACCACCTTATGAGGGAGTGGTGTGCTCTCCCCAATTTTTTCTATGTTTACTAGGGATGTGGATGTGTTAAACTGTCTCTAGAAACTGTCCAATATATTTAAACTAAATTGGTTGTTTTACAAGGTGATCTTTTACAATCACTTTAAATGCAAGGAATGTATTAAAGTTGTTGTAAAGTCAGAAGGCTTTTTTTTTAATCTTAAAGCGGACCATCGGTCATTTTTTCATCTTTCCATCTATTAAATCTTCTGCCCTTGTTGTTTTAACTTTGGATAGTAAAACATTTTTTTTCTGCCAGTAAATGCCTTTTACAGCCCACTTCCTGTTTCTTGTCTGGTAAAAAGCCTAGGCTTACAACATCATGCACAGCCCTCTCTCACTCTCGTGAGAGTTTGCCAGGAAGGGAGGGGGGTGAGTCACGAGAACCAATGAGAGCTGCAGAGCTGGAGGTGTGCCTCTGTGTGTCTGTGTAAATCCAGGAAGTGAACAGGCAGCAGCTTCAGCTGTCCACAGTTAAAATGGATGCAGCCAGACTCAGTGGAGGGAGATTTCTGCAGCATATTTGGCAAGTACAGAATCACAGTATATATAAAATAATATGCAAAGTGGTTGGAGGGAAGCTTCAGAATGGCAAAGTTGTTTTTATTACAAATTATGTGAGCAGACTGCAGTTCCACTTTAATGCAATCTATGCATTAAGATAAAAAAACCTTCTGTGTGCAGCAGCGGCCTCAGCACCCCATAATACTTACCTGAGCCCCATCTCTCTCCAGCGATGTCCACCATTGCCTTGGCTGTCCAGGCACTCCTCCTGATTGGCTGAGACAAAACAGCGGCGCCTCTGGCTCCCGCTGCTGTCAAAGTCAGCTAGAAAATCAGGAGAGAGAGGAGGCAGGGCCGAACAGGGCCCCCGTGTCTGAATGGACATAGGGAGCTGTGACTAGGCTAGGGTGCCCCCATAGCAAGCTGCTTTCTGTGGGGGCACTCAACAGGAGGGAGGGGCCAGGAGAGCCGAAGAGGAACCCAAGAAGAGGAGGATCTGTGCAAAACCAGTGCATAACCACTTCATAGGGCCAGTAAAGTATAACATGTTTGTATTTTATTTTTTCTCTAAAAATAACAAAGATTTTACAATCACTTTATGGTAAAACGCATTCCTAAGGACAGATGCATTCTTGAGCAAAGGACACATTCCAGGAAGTAACTGCTATAGTGCCTTTAAAAAGTTTTCATACCCCTTGAAAATTTTCCACATTTTGTCATGTTACAACCAAAAACGTAAATTAATTTTCTTGGGGTTTTATGTGATAGACCAACACAAAGTGGCACATAATTGTGAAGTGGAAGGAAAAATTTAAAAAAAAGGTTTTTCATTTTTTTTTTTTTTTATTTAACCACTTGACGTACGTCGGCAAAGTGGCACGGACAGGCAAAATCACGTACATGGTACGTGATTTGCCTTCCGCGGGTGGGGGGTCCGATCGGACCCCCCCCCGGTGCCCGAGGCGGTCGTCATTTGTCCAGCGGCGATCGGTGGTGAGGGGGAGACCATCCGTTCGTGGCCCCCCCCCTCGCGATCGCCGCCGGCCAATCGAATCATTCCTTTGCTGCTGTATGCTAAACAGCAGCAAAGGAAATGATGTCATCTCTCCTCGGCTCGGTAATTTCCGTTCCGGCCCGAGGAGAGAAGACATCAATGTGAGTGCACCAACACACACACACACACAGTAGAACATGCCAGGCACACAAAACACCCCGATCCCCCCCCCCCGATCGCCCCCCGATCCCCCCCCCAATCACCCCCCCCCCCTGTCACAAACTGACACCAGCAGTTTGTTTTTTTTTTTTTTCTGATTACTGCATAGTGTCAGTTTGTGACAGTTACAGTGTTGGGACAGTTACTGTTACCCCCCTTTAGGTCTAGGGTACCCCCCTAACCCCCCCTAATAAAGTTTTAACCCCTTGATCACCCCCCGTCACCAGTGTCACTAAGCGATCATTTTTCTGATCGCTGTATTAGTGTCGCTGGTGACGCTAGTTAGGGACATAAATATTTAGGTTCGCCGTCAGCGTTTTATAGCGTCAGGGACCCCCATATACTACCGAATAAATGTTTTAACCCCTTGATTGCCCCCTAGTTAACCCTTTCACCACTGATCACCGTATAACCGTTACGGTTGACGCTGGTTAGTTTGTTTATTTTTTATAGTGTCAGGGCACCCGCCGTTTATTACCGAATAAAGGTTTAGCCCCCTGATCGCCCGGCGGTGATATGCGTCGCCCCAGGCAGCGTCAGATTAGCGCCAGTACCGCTAACACCCACGCACGCAGCATACACCTCCCTTAGTGGTATAGTATCTGTACGGATCAATATCTGATCCGATCAGATCTATACTAGTGTCCCCAGCAGTTTAGGGTTCCCAAAAACGCAGTGTTAGCGGAATCAGCCCAGATACCTGCTAGCACCTGCGTTTTGCCCCTCCGCCCGGCCCAGCCCACCCAAGTGCAGTATCGATCGATCACTGTCACTTACAAAAGACTAAACGCATAACTGCAGCGTTCGCAGAGTCAGGCCTGATCCCTGCGATCGCTAACAGTTTTTTTGGTAGTATTTTGGTGAACTGGCAAGCACCAGCCCCAGGCAGGGTCAGGTTAGCGCCAGTACCGCTAACACCCACGCACGCAGCATACGCCTCCCTTAGTGGTATAGTATCTGAACGGATCAATATCTGATCCGATCAGATCTATACTAGTGTCCCCAGCAGTTTAGGGTTCCCAAAAACGCAGTGTTAGCGGAATCAGCCCAGATACCTGCTAGCACCTGCGTTTTGCCCCTCTGCCCGGCCCAGCCCACCCAAGTGCAGTATCGATCGATCACTGACACTTACAAAACACTAAATGCATAACTGCAGCGTTCGCAGAGTCAGGCCTGATCCCTGCGATCGCTAACAGTTTTTTTGGTAGTATTTTGGTGAACTGGCAAGCACCAGCCCCAGGCAGCGTCAGGTTAGCGCCAGTACCGCTAACACCCACGCACGCACTGTACACCACCCTTAGTGGTATAGTATCTGAACGGATCAATATCTGATCCGATCAGATCTATACTAGCATCCCCAGCAGTTTAGGGTTCTCACAAACGCAGTGTTAGCGGGATCAGCCCAGATACCTGCTAGCACCTGCGTTTTGCCCCTCCGCCCGGCCCAGCCCAGCCCACCCAAGTGCAGTATCGATCGATCACTGTCACTTACAAAAGACTAAAACGCATAACTGCAGCGTTCGCAGAGTCAGGCCTGATCCCTGCGATCGCCAACAGATTTTTTGGTAGCGTTTTGGTGAACTGGCAAGCGCCAGCGGCCTAGTACACCCCGGTCGTAGTCAAACCAGCACTGCAGTAACACTTGGTGACGTGGCGAGTCCCATAAGTGCAGTTCAAGCTGGTGAGGTGGCCAGCACAAGTAGTGTCCCACTGCCACCAAAAAGACAAACACAGGCCCGTCGTGCCCATAGTGCCCTTCCTACTGCATTCGCCAATCCTAATTGGGAACCCACCGCTTCTGCAGCGCCCGTACTTCCCCCATTCACATCCCCAACCAAATGCAGTCGGCTGCATGAGAGGCATTTTCTTTATGTCCTCCCGAGTACCCCTACCCAGCGAACGCCCCCAAAAAAGATATTGTGTCTGCAGCTAGCGCGGATATAGGCGTGACACCCGCTATTATTGTCCCTCCTGTCCTGACAATCCTGGTCTTTGCATTGGTGAATGTTTTGAATGCTACTATGCACTAGTTGAGTATTAGCGTAGGGTACAGCATTCCACAGACTAGGCACACTTTCACAGGGTCTCCCAAGATGCCATCGCATTTTGAGAGACCCGAACCTGGAACCGGTTACAGTTATAAAAGTTAGTTACAAAAAAAGTGTAAAAATATATATATATATATATATATATATATATATATAAATAAAATTAAAAAAAATAGTTGTCGTTTTATTGTTCTCTCTCTCTCTATTCTCTCTATTGTTCTGCTCTTTTTTACTGTATTCTATTCTGCAATGTTTTATTGTTATTATGTTTTATCATGTTTGCTTTTCAGGTATGCAATTTTTTATACTTTACCGTTTACTGTGCTTTATTGTTAACCATTTTTTTGTCTTCAGGTACGCCATTCACAACTTTGAGTGGTTATACCAGAATGATGCCTGCAGGTTTAGGTATCATCTTGGTATCATTCTTTTCAGCCAGCGGTCGGCTTTCATGTAAAAGCAATCCTAGCGGCTAATTAGCCTCTAGACTGCTTTTACAAGCCGTGGGAGGGAATGCCCCCCCCCCCACCGTCTTCCGTGTTTTTCTCTGGCTCTCCTGTCTCAACAGGGAACCTGAAAATGCAGCCGGTGATTCAGCCAGCTGACCATAGAGCTGATCAGAGACCAGAGTGGCTCCAAACATCTCTATGGCCTAAGAAACCGGAAGCTACGAGCATTTTATGACTTAGATTTCGCTGGATGTAAATAGCGCCATTGGGAAATTGGGGAAGCATTTTATCACACCGATCTTGGTGTGGTCAGATGCTTTGAGGGCAGAGGAGAGATCTAGGGTCTAATAGACCCCAATTTTTTCAAAAAAAAGAGTACCTGTCACTACCTATTGCTATCATAGGGGATATTTACATGCCCCGAGATAACAATAAAAATGATTAAAAAAAAAATAAAAATGAAAGGAACAGTTTAAAAATAAGATAAAAAAGCAAAAAAATAATAAAGAAAAAAAAAAAAAAAAAAGCACCCCTGTCGCCCCCTGCTCTCGCACTAAGGCGAACGCAAGCGGCGGTCTGTCGTCAAACGTAAACAGCAATTGCACCATGCATGTGAGGTATCACCGCGAAGGTTAGATCGAGGGCAGTAATTTTTGCAGTAGACCTCCTCTGTAAATCTAAAGTGGTAACCTGTAAAGGCTTTTAAAGGCTTTTAAAAATGTATTTATTTTGTTGCCACTGCGCGTTTGTGCGCAATTGTAAAGCATGTCATGTTTGGTATCCATGTACTCGGCCTAAGATCATCTTTTTTATTTCATCAAACATTTGGGCAATATAGTGTGTTTTAGTGCATTAAAATTTAAAAAAAAGTGTGTTTTTTCCCCAAAAATGCGTTTGAAAAATCGCTGCGCAAATACTGTGTGAAAAAAAAAAATGAAACACCCACCATTTTAATCTGTAGGGCATTTGCTTTAAAAAAAATATATAATGTTTGGGGGTTCAAAGTAATTTTCTTGCAAAAAAAAAAAACTTTTTCATGTAAACAATAAGTGTCAGAAAGGGCTTTGTCTTCAAGTGGTTAGAAGAGTGGGTGATGTGTGACATAAGCTTCTAAATGTTGTGCATAAAATGCCAGGACAGTTCAAAACCCCCCAAATGACCCCATTTTGGAAAGTAGACACCCCAAGCTATTTGCTGAGAGGCATGTCGAGTCCATGGAATATTTTATATTGCGACACAAGTTGCGGGAAAGAGACAATTTTTTTTTTTTTTTGCACAAAATTGTCACTAAATGATATATTGCTCAAACATGCCATGGGAATATGTGAAATTACACCCCAAAATACATTCTGCTGCTTCTCCTGAGTACGGGGATACCACATGTGCGAGACTTTTTGGGAGCCTAGCCGCGTACGGAACCCCGAAAACCAAGCACCGCCTTCAGGCTTTCTAAGGGCGTGAATTTTTGATTTCTCTCTTGACTGCTTATCACAGTTTCGGAGACCATGGAATGCCCAGGTGGCACAAACCCCCCCCAAATGACCCCATTTTGGAAAGTGGACACCCCAAGCTATTTGATGAGAGGTATAGTGAGTATTTTGCAGACCTCACTTTTTGTCACAAAGTTTTGAAAATTGAAAAAAGAAAAAAAAAAAAGTTTTTTCTTGTCTTTCTTCATTTTCAAAAACAAATGAGAGCTGCAAAATACTCACCATGCCTCTCAGCAAATAGCTTGGGGTGTCTACTTTCCAAAATGGGGTCATTTGGGGGGGTTTTGTGCTACCTGGGCATTCCATGGCCTCCGAAACTGTGATAGGCAGTGAAGAGTGAAATCAAAAATTTTCACCCTTAGAAATCCTGAAGGTGGTGATTGGTTTTCGGGATCCCGTACACGGCTAGGCTCCCAAAAAGTCCCACACATGTGGTATCCCCGTACTCAGGAGAAGTAGCTAAATGTATTTTGGGGTGCAATTCCACATATGCCCATGGCCTGTGTGAGCAATATATCATTTAGTGACAACTTTGTGCAAAAAAAAAAAAAAAAATGTGTCACTTTCCCGCAACTTGTGTCAAAATATAAAATATTCCATGGACTCAATATGCCTCTCTGGAAATAGCTTGGGGTGTCTACTTTCCAAAATGGGGTCATTTGGGGGGGTTTTGTGCCACCTGGGCATTCCATGGCCTCCGAAACTGTGATAGGCAGTAAAGAGTGAAATCATAAATTTACGCCCTTAGAAATCCTGAAGGCGGTGCTTGGTTTTCGGGGCCCCGTACGCGGCTAGGCTCCCAAAAAGTCCCACACATGTGGTATCCCCATATTCAGGAGAAGCAGCAGAATGTATTTTGGGGTGCAATTCCACATAGGCCCATGGCCTGTGTGAGCAATATATCATTTAGTGACAACTTTTTGTAAATATTTTTTTTTTTTTTGTCATTATTCAATCACTTGGGACAAAAAAAATAAATATTCAATGGGTTCAACATGCCTCTCAGCAATTTCCTTGGGGTGTCTACTTTCCAAAATGGGGTCATTTGGGGGGGTTTTGTACTGCCCTGCCATTTTAGCACCTCAAGAAATGACATAGGCAGTCATAAACTAAAAGCTGTGTAAATTACAGAAAATGTACCCTAGTTTGTAGACGCTATAACTTTTGCGCAAACCAATAAATATATGCTTATTGACATTTTTTTTTACCAAAAACATGTGGCCGAATACATTTTGGCCTAAATGTATGACTAAAATTGAGTTTATTGGATTTTTTTTATAACAAAAAGTAGAAAATATCATTTTTTTTCAAAATTTTCGGTCTTTTTCCATTTATAGCGCAAAAAATAAAAACCGCAGAGGTGATCAAATACCATCAAAAGAAAGCTCTATTTGTGGGAAGAAAAGGACGCAAATTTCGTTTGGGTACAGCATTGCATGACCGCGCAATTAGCAGTTAAAGCGACGCAGTGCCAAATTGGAAAAAGACCTCTGGTCCTTAGGCAGCATAATGGTCCGGGGCTCAAGTGGTTAAATATCTGAAAAGTGTGGAGTGCATTTTCTATTCAGCCCTCCTGAGTCAATACTTTGTAGAAGCACCTTTCACTGCACTTACAGCTGCAAGTCTTTTTGGGGATGTCTCTACCAGATTTGCACATCTAGAGAGTGAAATTTTGCCCATTCTTCTTTGCAAAATAGCTCAAGCTCGGTCGGATTGCATTGAGAGCATCTGAACAACAATTTTCAAGCCTTACCACAGATTCTCAATTGGATTTAGGTCTGGACTTTGACTGGGCCATTCTAACACATGAATATACTTTGATCTAAACCATTCCATTGTAACTCTGGCTGTATGTTTGGGGTAGTTGTCCTGCTGGAAGCTGAACCTCCGCCCCAGTCTCAAGTCTTTTGCAGACCCTAACAGGTTTTCTTCTAAGATTACCCTGTATTTGGCTCCATCCATCTTCCCATCCACTCTGACCAGCTTCCCTGTCCCTGCTGAAGAAAAGCATCCCCACAACATGATGCTGCCACCACCATGTTTCATGGTGGGAATGGTGTGTTCAGGGTGATGTGCAGTGTTAGTTTTCCGCCACACATAGAGTTTTGCCTTTAGGCCAAAAAGTAAAATTTTGGTCTCATCTGACCAGAGCACCTTCTTCTACATGTTTGCTGTGTCCCCCACATGGCTTCTCACAAACTGCAAACAGGACTTCTTATGGCTTTCTTCTTGCCACTCTTCCATAAAGGCCAGATTTGTGAAGTGCACGACTAAGGCCTCGTGTACACTGCTGCTTGTAAATGGGCATTTAGGAGCAGTTGGGAGTTTTTTCAACTGCCCCTGAACTGTCTTCTATGTTACAGTATCTTATCTGTCCATGTACACAGGGTCGTTAACAGTCACTTCTAGGCCGTTGAGTTTAGAGGCATTATTTGGAAAGCAGACGCTGAGTTTACAGGCAGTTCAAGCACCAAACGCGGCATGTAAATGTGGCACAATGGACGTTTTAAATGTGGGTTACTATCGGTCATGTTAAATTGTTCAGGAGGGGTTGTAAAAATGTCCCGTGTACATGAAGCCTAATAGTTGTCCCGTGGACAGATTCTCCCACCTGAGCTGTGGATCTCTGCAGCTCCTCCAGAGTTACCATGGGCCTCTTGGCTGATTCTCTGATTAATGCTTTCCTTGCCCAGGTTGTCAGTTTAGGTGGACGGCCATGTCTTGGTAGGTTTGCAGCTGTGTCATACTCTTTCCATTTTCAGATGATGGATTAAATCGTGCTCCATGAGATGTTCAAAGCTTGGGATATTTCCCCACAACTTTATCCCGAACCTATCTGGTGTGTTCCTTGGCCTTCATGATGCTGTTCACTAAGATTCTATAACAAACCTCTGAAGGCTTCACAGAACTGCTGTATTTATACTGAGATTAAATTACACACAGGTGGACTCTATTTTACTAATTAGGTGACTTCTGAAGGCAATTGGTTCCACTAGATTTTAGTTAGGGATATCAGAGTAAATGGGGCTGAATACAAATGCACGCCACTCTTTTCAGATATTAATTTGTAAAAAAGTTTGAAAAATATTTATCATTTTTCTTCCACTTCACAATTATGTGCTACTTGAATTGGTCAATCATATAAAATCCCCAAAAAATACATTAACATGACAAAATGTGCAAAATTTCAAAAGGGTATGAAAACTTTTTCAAGCCACTTTACATGAATCATCTGCCCTTACTCAAGATGGTTGCAGCTAGAAATGCTGGGGGGGGGGGGGGGGGGGGGGGGGGGGGGGGTGTCGTCAAAGTGATTTCTTAACAAAATAAAGCATAGAGACATGGATGGGTGAATATACTTTGAATAATAAAAATGAACCAAATAGCGTTTTGGTTTGTGATGCTCAGATACAGTTATGCCGCGTACACACGAGCGGACATTACGGCGGACTTTTCGACGTACTTTCCGACGGACTTTGTGAATGAACGGACTTGCCTACACACAATCCACCAAAGTCCGTCGAATTCGTACGTGATGACGTACGACCGGACTAAAACAAGGAAGTTCATAGCCAGTAGCCAATAGCTGCCCTAGCGTGGCTTTTTGTCCGTCGAACTAGCATACAGACGGCGGACTTTTCGACCGGACTCGATTTCAACGGATAAATTTTAAACAAGTTTCAAATCTAATTCCGTCCAACTTTTGAGAAAACAAAGTCCGCTGGAGCCCACACACATCGAATTGTCCGACGAAATCCAGTCCGCCGGGCAAAGTCCGCCGTAATGTCCGCTCGTGTGTACGCGGCATTAGTTTCCATTAAAGGGGTTGTAAAGGTAAGTGTTTTTTCATCTTAATGCAGTGGTCATCAACCCTGTCCTCAGGGTCCACTAACAGGCCAGGTTTTATGTATTACCTTGGGGAGATGCAGACTGGAATACTGCAATTACTGAGCAGCAAATGATATCACCTGTCATGTATTTCAGTTATCTTACAAACCTGGCCTGTGAGTGGGATCTGAGGACGGGGTTGATGACCATCCTATGCATTAAGGTGAAAAAACAGTGACCAGCCCCCAGCCCAGTTTTACTTATCTGAAACCTCAAACTTGTCCCACAGGGATGTGCCATCTCTCGGCTAGGGGTTCTCAGCTGTTGATTGGATAGATTGATAGCAGCGCAGCCATTCGCTCCCGCTACTGTCAATCAAATCCAATGACGCGGCTGTCGGGGGCGGGGCCGAGTCCTGCATTCGGTGTCTATGGACGCCGAATGCTGGACTCAGAAGCACGCCCGCAAGGTCACCCCCCCGGGAGATCGCTTCTCCCAGGGGGTTATCTAATGCAGAGAGGAGTGAGAGCCACCGAGGGACCCCAGAATACCAGGATCGGGGCCACTCTGTGCAAAACGAGCTGCACAGTGGAGGCAAGTATAAGTTTGTCATTTAAAAAAAACAAAAAAACTTTAGTGTCACTTTAATCTTTATGCACCACAGTTAGCTGCAATATAGAGTAGTGTGTCACAACAGCTAACTGTTGTAGGTCGGCCCCGAGATGAACAGACAACTGTCTTCAAGTGTGTAAAAAATATGTTCAGACGTACTGTATATGTGGATCCAAATGCAACGAATAATGTAAAGGCTAACATTTACAAATATAATAATTTGTCTGGTAAACTCACTACAATACAGACTGGATAATAATTAACAGACTTTACTACAAGTTCTTTAGGTTGTGGACTCCTTGTCTACTTGCGTTCGTGGGGAACATGGAAAAACCTCATAAGCCTGTATGCAAAAAAATGAAACCTTAGGGAAAAAGGTTGACTAAAAAAGATTTTTATACACCAATAAAGCATACCAAAAACGCACTTTTCCTACTTTTGTCTAGCTCAAATAAGGTGAAACGTTAAAAGGCAAAGTCTAAAAATAGTAGAGAGTTTGCTTTTTTGTTATCGTGTTCCACAAGTCAGAGGCGCAAAGGGGGAGGATTACCAACACAGACGCTCCAACATAGCCAGAAGCAACATACGCTGCAAAACACACCACTCATCCATATGTATGCCAAGTTAAATAAAAACAGGTGCTTGACGGAACAAGACAACACCGCTTTGGCCTGGAGAATAGCGAGAGTCCCAGCACTGCCAGACCAATAAAAAGGGGGTCAGAACTGACATTTCACATCGCCCTCGGGGTTACTCAGGTAAATCTGTCCCCTCAAAAAAGGTCTGCTGAGGACAGGGATTTATAGACATTTTTGACCCTCAATCAGTAATTTTCTACCCACACCAAATTGTGCCTTCCCACCTCAAAGACATCTTAACGGGAGCGATCGATTTCACACCATGTCTGGAATACTGGACCCATACAGATTTTCCTCACAATTCATTTATTTTCAGACGTTAGAAAGATGATTGCTGTGTTACAGAGATAAGATCTGAAATGAAGGATGAAAATGGAAAATACCAGTGAAAAAAGGAGATCAATTTGTTTTTTTTTTTTTAAAATATATAACTGTCTAGAATTGAATATTTACGTCACTAAGATGTTTCTATTCTTTCTTTGCAGAGATTAGATCGCTAATGCCAGCTATCAGCAGCTATTTTCAGCTAGCGTTTTAATTTTCTACAGAATTGGGTTTTGCTCTGCTACAAAACTGCTTTTCAGCAATTTGTAGTTAAGCATAACGACTACTGCAGCAATTCACAGAAAAGCATTAAAGTGATTGTAAAGTCTCGTTTTTTCCCCCCATAAAAATAACAAACACGTCATACTTACCTGCTCTGTTGTAGTGGTTCTGCACAGAGCAACCCAGATCCTCCTTTTCTTGGGTCCCTCTTCTGTGCTCTGGCCCCTCCCTCCTATTGAGTGCCCCCACAACAAACAGCTTGCTATGGGGGCACCCGAGCCAAGTCACAGCTCCCTGTGTCCATTCAGACACGGAGCCCCGACCTGGACCCGTCTCCTCTCTCCACTGATTGGCTAGCTGACTTTGACAGCAGCGACAGCCAATGGCACCACTGCTGTGTCTCAGCCAATCAGGAGGGAGAATTGCAGACGGCTGAGACATTCGTGGACATCCCTGGACAGAGGGGGACCTCAGGTAAGTGTTAAAAAGCCTTCTGTGTGCAGCAGCCTCCCTATCTTATTGCATAGAATTCATTAAGATAAAACAACCTTCTGCATTTACAACCACTTTAAGAGCAACTTTCACCAGCAATTTTGCTGCCAACCAAAATGCCGATAAGTCTCAATCACTGAGACAAGTCCCTTTAACCCCTTGACGGCGACGTAACATACTGTATATACCCGAGTATAAGTCGACCCGAATATAAGCCGAGGCACCTAATTTTACCACAAAAAACTGGGAAAACTTATTGACTCGAGTATAAGCCTAGGGTGAGAAATGCGCAGCTACTGTAATTGGAAAAGAGGGTCAACCATGCCCATTTGCAGCCTCACTGTGCCCATTTGCAGCCATAGGTCCCCCGAACTTCAAACTTGGTAGTTAAAGTGGATGCAAACCCGAAAAAATTTTTTTTTTTTTTATATCATAATGTAGAGTATAAGATTTCCTATCATTTGAGCCCAGTCTTGCCACACAGAGTTAATCCATCACTGAGCAATCCTCTTTTATTGTTCAGTGAGATAATTCTTGACAAACTGAGAAAAACTTTGTCAAATACTCCCCCTTGCTGTGAGTGACAGGTGATTTACATATCTCGTGCACTAGCCTAAGACACATGCAGTATTTTTTAATTCCCACCCCCACTCATTTCTTCAGCAGCTCTGCAAGCATTGGCTGTTCCACACCTCACCATGATTTGGCATGCTGAAGTCATGTGGTTACTTTCCTGTCTTTTCACTGGATGTTAGAGATCATAGCAGAAGTTCAGTGTAAGAAATACACAGGAGAAAATGCATATTGACAAGGGGAGTGTAGAGGTGGGTGGGGAGTCTACTGACATCACGACTCCACCCACCGAGCTCCAGACAACAGACCCACCCACAGAATCTGCAGTTTTTCAGGTCTAATAACAGACAGAGGGGAGACATTTGACAGGTAAAGATACATGCAGGAGGCATGTAAATCCTTATAGATAACCCCTATGGCAGTAGTTTAGAAAGGATGACATTGGGTTTACATCCACTTTAAGGGTTCCTAGATGCCCCCTAGCTGCAGCCAAAATTTGGGGTCTCTGGTCCCAAAGGGTCCCGAAATGACATTGCTGCAGATGGACACAGTTGACCGAATTTGGGGCCCCGTATCTCGGGGCCACTTAGTGCTAGGAACCCCACCTGGATATGTTGTGGTACTATTTCCTCTGGGTTTGCACACCAAAATTTGGGGTTCCTGGCACCAAGTGGCCCCGAGATACAGGGCCTCAAAATAGGTTCAGTTTTTGCTGCAGAAAAAGTGCTTGACTCGAGTATAAGCCGAGGGGGGCACTTTCAGCACACTCGGCTTATACTCAAGTATATACGGTATGTGTGGCCCCACGGCACTGGGCTTTTTTCTGTGGGGCCGCATATATGGGTATCTCCCGTTGTGCTGGGAGCGCGCCGTGCACAGCAGAGACCGGGGTCTCATTGAGAGCTCCCAATTCCGGGTCACCTGATCGCTGTTGTAGCCTCTGATGAGTCACTGTGAAGCCCACCCCTGTGTTTCTTGCTCTCTCTGCGAATAGAGAGAAAAGATACAATGTATCTTTCTCTCTCCTTGCAGAGAGAAAAAAAAAGCGAACCCATAGAAAAACCCCTGTAGAAAAATGTAGGGGTAATTGCTGCCAGAAAAATCGCTGATGTGTCATCAGCCTAGGTTTTGGATGTCGTATATAAGACCCCTTTCACACTGAAGCCGCTTTTCAGACGTTTTAGCGCTAAAAATGGCCCCTGAAAAACACCTACCATGCCATCCCAGTGTGAAAGCCTGAGTACTTTCACACTGGGGTGGTGAGCTTGCGGGATGTTCTGAAAAGTCCTGCAAGCAGCATCTTTGGGGCGGTTTGGGAGCAGAGTATACACCGCTCCCGAAAATTTATGGGCAGCACTGCCTGCAAAGCGCTTCAGCAGTGCCGCAACACGGGCACTTTTAACCCTTTATTCAGCCGCTAGCGAGGGTCAAAAGCGACCCGCTAGTGCCGCTAAAACGACGGCAAAATCGCTGCTAAAACTAGCGGTGCTTTACTGCCAACGAGGCCAAGCTACATTGTGGAAGGGGTCTAAGAGAACCCCATGTCAGTTTTTTTTACTGCAGACTAGATTCCCACTGAGGAGAAACACCTATTTGTCCTGGTTACTATTATCGATGGGACAGAAAGTTTTGAAATCTCTACAGTTTTACAGTTGTCACCAGAACAGGAATACAGAGACACACCTGTTCAGGGGACAATTTTAATGCTATTTCCCTCACTTTGGAGAGATTCCCTCTCACTCCCTGTTGACTGTACAGGAGAGGAAGCAAATGGAAAATCTAGCAAATAGGACACAGAGGGCAAAAACAAAAGCCTGACAGGGGGTTTTAACCATTCCCTTTTTTCGGTATAATTTATTCAGCATATATTTTCTGCACATACCTTTTTCTAAAACGGTTATATTTAAATTGTGCTCTTTATGTAAGCAGCATAGATGGGAAATTACTAGTGTGCCACCTGTGCCCACTGAAATGTGGTAAAAGCTTCTTTTTTTTAAATTTTCTCCATAGGAAGGTACAAAGATCTGAGGATTCTGGCACTCTAAGAACATGTCGGAAATGCTTGCTGAATGATCTAGGCATCCGGCAAATATGGGAAGAAAACATCCATGTGCTAAAAGTCTAACCAAAAAAAGGTTTCTGACCTGCCCATCCGATTCCCTTATGTATTACGGCAGGCCTGGACAAGTCCCAGGAGCCATCAGTCCAAGGCTTGTAAAACGAATCCTAAAGCCCCAGGTCTAAGAAATCTGCAACTCGTGTCAACAGAAGCACACACATCATGCCTTCTAAACTACAGAATGTTATTTTACTTTAGGTCGGCATCTGTTGCATTTTACAAGGCTTCATGTTCTAATGTGAAACTATTTTATTGTATTGCCCTATGCTTTACAAAATGTTATCACATTAAAAACCAGCCTTGTTTTTGGTTCAAACACAATATGGCCACCTCTGTGAGCAGGGGGTACACCACACACATTCAATTCATCTTCACGGAGCAATCAAAATACAGAAGTGGAATAACGAAGACACAATGAAGAAGAAGGCTAAAATGTGGAGCTGCACTGGAGCAATGTGCTCTGTAATTAACCAGTGTAAACAAGCAGAAATACTCAAAGGTTTTATATTGATAACCACCGGAGCATTTCACTGTGATGGAATCATTCAAAAATCGATTTAAGGAATCCCATCAAACTCTGGGAATCACCCATCCCTAATCAATACACACTGCCAAATATCAGGCACTCATACTAGCCATGTGCGTTATTTCGTAGCAGACTACCTCAAATGTCCCAAATAAGGGCCAAAGGCACACACATATGCCAACGACATAAAGCACAAGCGGAAGGAGTGGATGGCATCACCCTCACCTGCTTAGACTTCTCTTCTACATAAAACACACCAGTGAAAAATGAAAAGAGGACACAAGCTCCGTATTGAATGACTCATTTTCCTCCTGACAATTCTCCTGTGCAGTGGATAGCCTTGATGGCTAATCTCTATAAATGTCAGCGTCGTCATTCCCTACACAAGACGGAATCTGAGAAAACAGGTCTTCCTGGGCCAAGCTCTGTCCTCTTTGCTTACAATAAAGCTTACCTGTAGGTAAAAATATGCACTGTGTAGGAGATATTGTTGTGAGCAGGCAGTGGCAGCTGAAGGAACGGCATACCCGTGTCATTCCTTCAGGAGCTGTGTGCTGCGGCCTGGGACTCCCGCACGTGTGTGACGTCATCACGGCTCGGCCAATCACATGCCCGGAGTCTCTGAACCCGGAAGGAAGCCTGCTGCTGGAGGGCTTCGTTTTAAGTCTTTCATAATGTGCTGGTATGTGGTGCATACTAGCTTATTATGATATTGCCTTGCAGATAGAAACTTTTGTTTTCTTACAGAGTTCAATACCGATTTAAATGAGGGCATGTGCATTCCAGTGCATTTTTTTATGTGTTTTACTGTGTTCTAGTCATAGGTGTGCACAGCCTATTGCATTAGGGTGTGCAGCCCAAAGCCCAAACACATATGCGTGTGCATGTGTATACAGTATATACTGCCGGTGTCAGTAGAGCAGTGGATGATGTCAGTGGGGCAGAGTTTGGTGTCAGTAGTTTTTACTATTTTATTTTTTATTATTTCTTACAATTTTTTTAAATTTTTTTATTATTTACAATTTTAGTTTTTTATTTGTTTTTCACAATTTTTTTTAGGAGCCCCATTAGGAGGCTTTGGTGAAATATCGCAGGTCTAAACAGGGGGCATCTGCAGCACACAAGGTGATTAGGGTGTGCCCAGGCACACCCTGTGCGCACACCTATGGTTCCAGTACAGTTCAGTGCAGAAAAAGTAAAAAAAAAAAAAAAAAAAAAGCAGCATGCGCTACGTTTTTTTTTTTTCCCGGAACGCACTTGGAATGACCGCATTGGTGTGAACTATGCCATTGAAAACCATATAAACCTACTATTCAAACGTTTTTGATGCAGAAAAAAAAATGCACTGGACTGCATGTGGTGTGAACCAGCCCTAAGGGTTAAAGTGTTACTAAACCTAAAAGTTTTTTACCCTAATGCATTGCTTGAGTTAAGGGAAAAAACCTTTTTAGTGTCCCTGTGCCCCCCCCCCCCTTCCCTGTATGAAGGGGAATAGGAGGGGAAAAGAGATCAGGGATGTGCAGGGCTTCTTCTCTTTACACTGTATTCGAGCAGCAGTAGGAGCCATTGGCTCTTCCTGCTGTCAATCAGAGGAAATGGGGGGTGGGCCCAAGTCCCGATGTGCAAGTGAAAAAAAAAATAAGACTCAAAGAAAAGAAAAAAACAAAACAAAAACATGGAGGAGCCAAGATTGCCGCTGCGGACCCCAGAAGAGGAGGATCGGGACCGCTCTGAGCAACACCACTGCACAGAGCAGATAAGTTTAACATGTTTGTTATTTTAATAAAGATTGAGTTAAGTAACAATTTAATGCGAGGTTCCGATCTATCATTTCTGTGCAGAGAAAGCTGTGTTTTGGGTTTTCTCCGGATCCTGTATTTCTGGATCGAAACCTTTAATCCTGTGCCCAGACTTTACCAGGTGCCTGCAGTGCACAGGTGTGCAGGGTCATTATACACTAGAGCTGCACGATTCTGGTCAAAATGAGAATCACAATTTTTTTGCTTAGAATAAAAAGATCATGATTCTTTCACGATTCTCGCAACGTAAAATCTATCACATTATACAAAAAAAAAAAATGGGCTAACTTTACTGGTTAGTTTTTCGTTTTTTTTATTTAATTAAAGTAATTTAAAAAAAAAAAAATAGCATTTGGAAGTCCGCTGCACAAATACAGTGTGACGTAAAATATTGCAACCACCATTTTATTCTCTAGGGTGTCTACTAAAATATATATATATATAT
This sequence comes from Lithobates septentrionalis, assembly GCA_037952835.1. Taxonomy (NCBI): domain Eukaryota; kingdom Metazoa; phylum Chordata; class Amphibia; order Anura; family Ranidae; genus Lithobates; species Lithobates septentrionalis. The sequence continues at coordinate 1,291,006 of JBBDGP010000755.1, read as the reverse complement.
ATATATATATATATATATATAAATAATGTTTGGGGTTCCAAGTAATTTTCTAGCAAAAAAAATTAAAAAAAAAAAAAGATTTTAAGGCCTCATGCACATGAGACGCCGGTGGAAACTCTGCTGAACACGTTTTTAAAAGCTGAAACCGCTGTTTAGAAACGCCCGTTTTGCCACGTTTGACATGACATGTTGCGACCCAAATTTGGGGCCCTGTATCTCGGGGCCACTTGGTGCTAGGAACCCCAAATTTGGTGTGCTAACACAGTGGAACTAGCACTACAACATATCCAAATTTGGATATGTTAAATGTTATAGTGTTAGTTCCACTGTATTAGCACACCAAATTTGAGGTTCCTAGCACCAAGTGGCCCCGAGATACAGGGCCCCAAAGTTGGATCACAAAATGTCAAGCACTTTTCTGCAGCAGAGAATGACATTTTGCGACCCATATCTCAAGGCCACTTGGTGCTAGGAACCCCAAATTTGCATATGTTGTAGTGCTAGTGCTAGTTCCACTGTGTTTGCAAACCACATTTGGGGTTCCTAGCACCAAGTGGCCCCGAGATACGGGGCCCCAAAATCGGGTCATAAAATGTTCCTTTAACCACTTCCCTGCCAGGCCAATTCTGACATTTCTCTCCTACATGTAAAAATCATCATTTTTTTTTGCTAGAAAATTAAATAGAACCCCCAAACATTATATATGTTTTTTTAGCAAAGACCCTATAGAATACAATGGTGGTTGTTGCAACTTTTTATCTCACACAGTATTTGCGCAGGAATTTTTCGAAAATTTTAAAAAAAAAAAAAAAAAAAAAACTAAAGTTAGCCCAATGTTTTTGCATATTGTGAAAGATGAAGTTACGCCGAGTAAATAGATACCTAACATGTCACGCTTCAAAATTGCACACGCTCGTGTGAATGGCGCCAATGTTCGGTACTTAAAAATCCCCATAGGCGACACTTGAAATTTTTTTACTGGTTACATGTTTTGAGTTACAGAGGAAGTCTAGGGACAAAATGATTGCCCTTGCTCCAACGTTCGCGGCGATACCTGACATGTGTGGTTTGAACACCGTTTTCATATGTGGGCGGGACTTACGTATGCGTTCGCTTCTGCGTGCGAGCACATGGGGACAGCGGAGCTTTAAAATTTTTTTTTTTTTTATTGTTAATTATATTTTCTTTTTTTTATTTTGACACTTTTTGAAAAAAAAAAAATGTGATCACTTTTATTCCTACGTATTACAAGGAATGTAAACATCATGACAGGTGCTCTTAATAGTGAGATATGGGGTCAATAAGACCCCACATCACACCACTAGGCTGGGAAGCCTGAAATAAAAAAAATAAAATATAAACGATCACCGCTTCCTAGCCGAAGCGGCGCCGTTTTTTTGAATGGAGAGGCCGGGCGTGACGTCATAACATCGCGCCCGGCCTCCGATGATCATAGAGACTCCGGCGACCACCTGGTCCGCCGAAAATCTCTATGATCTACATCTGGCGCCGGCGGATCCGCTCTCCGCCTCACCGATCGGAACGGTGAGTCGGAACAAGCACCGGAGGGCGGCGGGAGGGGGGGTGTCCCCTCTCGCCTCCCGTAAGAACGATCAAGCGGCGGAACGGCCGCTATGATCATTCCTATGGTGTAGAGATTCGCCGGCTGAAACCGACAATATCTGAATGATGTGTGTAACTACAGGCATCATTCAGATATACCCACTCAAAGCCCAGGACGTCATATGACGGTGGGCGGGCGGGAAGTGGTTGAAAACACTTAAAAAACTCAAACGCGGCTAAACGCGGTACCGACGTTTAGCGTCTGAAACGTGGAAAACTTTTGCGTCTGAACCCATTTTTTTGCTTCTGGAAAAACTAGGTTAAACGCAACTGCCTAAAAACGCCAAAAAACGAGACTGTGTACATGGACACATAGGATAACATTGAATGAGTTCAGGGGCAGTTGAAAAAAGTGTCCAACTGCCTCTGAACGCGCGTTTAACAGCATCTCGTGTGCATGAGGCCTTACTTGAAACCAACAAATGTCAGGAAAAGGTTTAGTGTTTAAAATTTTTTCACTTACACCAAATCTATTCCATTGACAAATTGTTACAATGTTTACACTTGAGTTAAAGAATGTTTTGATTCTTGGCAGACTGCCCGGGTTTTTCTCTTCCTTTCTTTTGACCGCTCTGGGTTCAGAAGAGCAGAGAATTCTTTGCATAGAAAGAATTGTGAAACACTTTAGTCAAGATCACAAACTATTCTTGACGATTAATTATGCAGCTCTATTATACAATGAAGCCTGAGGATAGTTTAGAGCTCCCAGTTTGCCAGGAGCCAAGAGAGAGATTAGGTCACAACCAGGGGTTAGAGGAACCCCAGCCAGGGGTCAAAAGACAGGAGGAGGTCTAACCCAAGGGTCAGAGGAATCCCAGCTAGCAGCTAGGAGTCGAGAGACAGGAGGTCTTACTCAGAGGTTAGAGATGCCCCAGCCAGCAGCCAGGAGGTCACCTTCAGGAGAACCCCTATCCAGCCAAGATTGGGCCATGCAGTAGGGCGCTGCAAATAAAGGCTAAGAGAGCCAAATGGCCTAGGAGAACCAGACAACACAGTCAGAATGACTGGTAAGAAGAGCAGTGGTGCTACCAACAAGGGAGCCAGTTGGCTTGGTATTTTCGTTTGTTCATATTGATGTGGAAGAACCTCTGCGTGGGCAATGGATGTGTATGTGAACTTTCAGTTTTATTTAACCGATTCCCGCCCGCCAAATGACGGCTGGGTGGCGTGGCTCTCGTTCTGGGTGTACGTCATATGACAGCCCGCCAGAACGACTGCTCTCGCCTGTGGGGGAGCACATCACGGCAATCGGTGGTGCGGTGTGTCAGTCTGACACACACGCTACAGCGATCTTGGTAAAGAGCCTCTGACGGAGGTTCTTTACATCGTGATCAGCCATGTCCAATCAAACAGGAAGAGCCGTTGATTGGCTTTTCCTCACCCGCGCCTGATAGACGCGAGTAGAGGAGAGCCGATTGGCTGCTCTCCTGACGGAGGGGGGGTCTGTGTTGACTGTTTATCAGCGCAGCCCCCCTCGGATGCCCACTCAGGACAATCAGGATGCCGCCAGGACCACCAGGGATGCCACCACACTGGACTACCAGGGAAATGCTAATCAGTGTCCAGGCAGTTGCCAATCAGTGCCCATCCCCAATGCCTGCCAGTGACATCATAGATGTCTATCAATGCCGCCTATCAGTGCCACCCATAAGTACCCATCAGTGCAGCCTTTCAGTGCTGCATATCAGTGTCACCCATCAGTGCCACTCATCGGTGCCACATTATCTGTGCCTGTCAGTGCCGCCTTATCAGTGCCCATCAGTGAAGGAGAAAACGTACTTATTTACAAAATTTTATAACAGAAACTAAAGAAAAAAAAAAAAAAAATTTATTTTTTCAAAAATGTAGGTCTTTTTTTTAATTTGTTTAGCAAAAAAAAAAACCAAAAAAAAACCAAAAAAAAAACAAAAAACAAACACACACACAGAGGTAATCAAATACCACCAAAAGAAAGCTCTATTGGTGGGAACAAAATGATTAAAATATGTTTGGGTACAATGTAGCATGACCGTGCAATTGTCATTTAAACAGCGACAGCGCTGAAAGCTGAAAATTGACTTGGGCAGGAATGGGGTGCACAAGTGCCCTGTATTGAAGCTGTTAAAAAAAAAGTGGGCTGCCATGCCCTAAAATACAGTGTGGACTGGCACAACTCATTGGAAAAGCATCTACCACACTAGTATATTATATATATATATATATATATATATATATATATATATATATATATATATATATATATATATATATATATATATATATATATATATAAATATAAAAGAAGTAGGGTATATCAAGTAAACTATATTACACATCAGCAATGTTCCCTATATAGCATTTTTATAGATGCCCACAGCTGCTCTTTTAAACAGAAGACTTCAATATAATGACCTTGTAATGGATAGAATTGAGAGCAGAATTCAGTAAGGCTTTCCAGACTGATAAAACTGCACAGAAGCACAGAGGGAATACATTCTATGAAGCTGCTTGTCAGCTCACTCCATGTGATCCAGTCATGTGAAAGACACACAGATGAGCCGGCTCCCCCTCCTCAGGAACGGCACCATGTGCCAACACATCCTGTGACCATAGTGAGCACAATGTATGCCCACCCACAGGCATGATTGTTAAAGTCCATCAATCAGATAAAAAAAAAAACAGATTGCGGGAACCATTTTTGGGACCTATTATGTACAGGTTAACAAACCTGCCTGGAAGTTGACATTTGGAGAATGAAAATTCAAATCCTATTGGCTGTTATAGGACAATAAAGATGGTCCTCTTCCTCCATCCTGCTGGCAGAGCAAGAGGTACAACTGAACGTACGCGGTGCAGCTACCAGTTCCCAGCGGCCTGCCCCATTTTCAAAGACTCTCTTGAAATTAAACTCTAAAAGGAAAGCATACTCCTGAATCGAGAGTACGAGATGAAACGCTGAGGCCAGGCAGCCGCTCTTTGAAGATCTCCACTGTGACTTGTGGTTTGCGCACATCTATGTTTCCTACCTAGCTTGGCCTACTTTGGTTTCTATGGCGACTAAATTCTTCGGAGGACTTGTACTAACCCTCTATATAACAAGATCGCTGCTTGTGGAATGTGTAGGTAAATCACACACATCACCGCCACCCTGCTGCTTCCATTAAAGGGCCTGGCTCCATCAGTCACAGCTGGTCAACCTTGCAGCTGCTACTGGACTAAAATTCCTAACAGTCACCCACAGCTAAGGGCACGGTGGGACTTGTATTCCCTCCACAGCAGGATGAAAGCCAACAAATAGCAAAATAACATTTAGGAATAAAATTCTTCAGAAAGTAACAAGCATGTTTTGTTCTCCCTTCAGAAACAACAAAATTCACAGAGCAACCTTCTGATTACTTGAAGCATATTCCACAAAATGAGATGTAGTGTAGAAGGCCTGGATGACCCTCGGGGACCACTGTGCTTACCGACCTTACAGCCAGGGCCTCATTATTTTTTTTACTGTCATCATTAGAAAAACTGCTCAGCTGGATATTGGCCTTTATTAAAAGCAGAAATAAAAAATTCTGCCCACCTGCAAATATTTCTAAACCCATTGATAAAGTACTTGAGATGTCTGGCAACAAGTCATGATACCAACATTGGCATGCTTAGGCTTCATGTACACGGGACGTTTTTACAACCTCTCCTGAACGATTTAACTTGACAGATAGTAAATCGACGTTTAAAACGTCTGTTTTGCCGTGTTTGTGTTTAGAAGCGTTTAAAAAAAAAAAAAAATTTTATATATATATATATATATATATATATATATATATATATATATATATATATATATATATATATATATATATATATATATATATAATAAAACACGCCTGTAAAAGAAACGCGGCACAAGTGTAGCAAGGTCCCAGGCCTCCTTTGATCTAATGAGGACCTCCAGGGATAGCCGACATCCTTCTGTATGGGTGGGTTGTGAGGCATGGTGGGTGTATAGTTGTTAAAGTTATTGGGCGCCAGACACTTCTTGGATGCAAAAGAAATGGGCACTGATTGGCACCATTATATAGCACTGATGCCCAGAAATGGCACCCTTAGGGGCATCGGTGCCACCCATCAGTGTCCATCGGTGCCACCTGTCAGTGCCCATCCGTGCCCACCTATCAGTGCCCACCCATGCCACCTATCAGTGCCACCCATACATATCCATCAATGCCACCCATAAGTACCCATCAATGCCACCTATCAGTGCTCATCAGTGCCACCTCATCGGTGCCCTTCAGTGCCGCCGTATCAGTGCCCGTCATTGAAGAAGAAAACATACTTATTTCCAAAAATTTTTTAACAGAAACAAAGGAAAACTTGTTTTTTTTTTAAATTTTCGGTCTTTTTTTATTTGTTGCGCAAAAAATAAAAACCGCAGGAGGTGATCAAATACCACCAAAAGAAATCTCTATTTGTGGGAACAAAATGATAAAAAAATTGTTTGGGTACAGTGTTGTATGACCGCGCAATTGTCATTCAAATTGTGACAGCGCTGAAAGCTGGAAATTGGCCTGGGCGGGAAGGTGTCTAAGTGCCTGGTATTGAAGTGGTTAAGGATGAGCTCCGGCGTGTTCGCACACTCCACGTGCAGAGCACACCGGGAAGTCAGTGCGGCGCTAATCACAGGCAGTGAGACATTTCCCGATCTCTGCAGCCGCACATCAGGAAAATGTCTCATTGGCTGTGATTAGCGCTGCGCCGTGCCGACTTCCTGGCAGGCTCTGCACGTGGAGTGTGCGAACACGCCAGAGCTCATCCTTAACAGCCATGCAGGGAAAGGCATCCAGCAAGACGCCACATCTGCATGTAGGAATGCTGTCTCCTATGGCAACAGTCTAATGCCCCGTACACATGGTCGGATTTTCTGACGGAAAATGTTCGATGGGAGCTTGTTGTCGGAAATTCCGACCATGTGTAGGCTCCATTGGACATTGTCCTTTGGAAATTCCGTCACACAAAATATGAGATCTGGATCTCAAATTTTCTGACAACAAAATCCGTTGTCGGAAATTCTGATCGTATGTACAGAATTCCGACGCACAAAGTTTCACGCATTCTCGGAATCAAGCAGAAGAGCCGCACTGGCTATTGAACTTCATTTTTCTCGGCTCATTTTACGTGTCGTACGTCACCGCGTTCTTGACGTTCTGAATTTCCGACAAGATTTGTGTCACCGTGTGTTTGACAAGTTTGAGCCAACATTCGTCGGAAAAAATCCATGGATTTTGTTGCCGGAATGTGCGATCGTCTGTATGGGGCATAACACTTCTAACACAAAAGTAACAGTTCCTTCACTTTCACTACAATTGCTCTTTGTAGTTCTTCATCCCACTGAGCTATAGGTCTCTCATTAGACTAGATGATTCACTCCCAGAAGGCAGCGGGGGAGAAGGAGGAGGGCTCGCCCCAGAAGAGGACGTGACGTACTGCACTGTGGCCGGGCTAGGACAGAAATAAATTTATTCTTTCTAAAAAAGGTAAGAAAAAAAAAATAGATATCCAAAAACGAGGGGTGGTCTTAAGTTTAAGACCACCTTGTAAAAGTGGGTGGAACTCTGCTTTAATACAAAAAGCCTTCTGTGTACAGCAGCTTCCCCATCTCGATCCAGCAATGTTGCAAGAGTCTTGGCTGTCCGGGACTCCCCTCCTCATTGGCTGAGACAGCAGCGGGGCGCCATTGGCTCCCACTGCTGTCAAAGTCAGTGAGCCAATGAGGAGCGAGGGGGTGGGCCAAGCCATGGCTCCGTGTCTAAATGGACACACAGAGCAGCAGCTCAGCTCGGGTTCCCCATAGCAAGCTGCTTGCTGTGGGGGCACTCGGCAGGAGGGAGGGGCCAGGGGCACCGGCAAGGGACCTGAGATAAGAAGGATCTGGGCTGCTCTGTGCAAAACCACTACACAGAGCAGGCAAGTACAACATGCTTATTATTTTTAAATGAGGGATCATGAACACTGCAGCTCAAAAAAAAAAAAAAAAAAAAAGGAGAAGCTGCTTTTACAGGCATTTGAGCTTTTATTGCAGCTTGCACTTTTTGGGCTCTTTTCAGGGTGTATAAAATCAATTATTTTTCTAAAAAAAAAAAAAAATGAATTGGATTTTTTATTTAAATTTGATTTTTATTTTATCAAATCTATTTTCATTAAATGTTTTTGGAGTAAACAAAAGATAGTCTTCTAGTTAAGATACATTAATAATTTAGTACAGCAATGTTGCTTGGTTATGTATATTCTGCAATATTTACATTTTTGCATTCAATGAATCCAAGCTCTGCAAGCTGAGATACATTGATCCAGTCACACAATGTCACAGTAATCATGGAGATAAAAACAAAGTTCAGCAATATTCCTTTATCCCATTGTTTTGCATATCTATATGTACACTACAAACTGTATGATTGCATCGGTTCTGATATTGTTGTTTTACTAACCTTACAGCTTATTATTCTAAATAGGAAACCTTAATTTTGTTAAAGATTCTAACTATCAGCAAGAATGAGTCCTTACATTTAAAGAGCAACGGTCATTTCAGATCCATCTTGGCAGCGCCTGTTAGCGGGCATCCACTCACCTGCTGCCGCCACATCCCTCACCTTGTTGTGTCACTGCCACATCACCAGCCTTCCCATTAAAGTGAATGGGACTGTCGGTGAGTCAACAGCGGGTCGGAGGAGGAGCCACTGCGGGACAGAGTTGACAGTTGCTCTTTAAAAAATTAAGATTTAAATCAAGTTGATTTAATTAATTTAGTTGATTTTAAATAAAGCCTTTTTACTATTGATTTAAATCAAATCCACCCTGGCTCTTTTGCATGTTTTTATTCGAGTTTCCTTTGAGCATAAACTTTTTTCCACAACACAACCCCCACCAGCCCCCCCCCCCCCCCCCCCAGCTAATTTTTTCCTATTATTCTTTGTCTTTTTGAGCTTCTTTAAGCTTTTTCATGTTCTTTCACGCGGTTTCTGCTCGAAGGCTCCTCTCAAAAACACGCGTTTGGTTGGGGTGGGGGTTTTATGCCTGTAAACTCCTGAAAAAGCCATATTGTGCATGGACACATTGGCTAACATTGAGGGGAGTTTTCAGGCAGAAATAGTAGGAGCTCAAAGAAGCTCAAAAGCCTGTAGGAGCCGCTTCTTTGAGCTGCAGCGTGCATGAGCCCTAAATAGCAAAAGTTAAATCATCAAGATGAAAGCTTTGAAGGACTTCACTGTTAGGATCAGTTCGCACCTATGCGTTTAATGCTTTTTGCAGAAAAGCACTACAGTCAATTTAACATGGTTTCCTATGGAACATGTTCATATTTATGCTTTTTCCAGCCACTGCATTTTTTAAAAGGGTTGGGGGGCTCTTTTTACAAGCAAAAACTGTGTGTTTTTGATTCAAAAGACTTCAATGGAGACGCTGCAGAAAAGCATGTAGTGCGTTTTTGCCTTGGATTGCATTTTTAATCCACTCAAAATTGGCCCAAAAAAAAAAAAAAAAAAAAAAATTATGCAAAAATCATCAAAAAACGTGCAAAAAATATGCATGCAAAAATGCAAAAAGTACCGCAGAAACGTATCAAAAGCAAACTTTTGTGTGAACCGAGCCATATCGATGCAATGTATGCATGCCGCACTTTTATAAAAGGAGAAGAAGGTTTCCATGTAGAGTTTACTTCCGCTTTACTTTCACATAAAAGTTAATCTACATGGCACAGGCTTTAAAATTCTGAAAACGGACCTTCCACCCACCCCCCTACATCTAATAAGCCCGACTGCCTAAAAACATTCTTCTAACCAAAACTAACAAACTTAGTGGAATCTTCTAGCCAGCTCCTCCTCTTATGGATTCTCGAATCTGAACGCCAGTATCCCCCGCAGGTCACTAACCTAAGCAGTAATTTTAACAAAACAAAACTCCGGTACAGCTCATGCATATGGGTGTCCTTTTATGAAACTGAGATCAGCGGCGATCCCGAGTCTCACCGCTGATCTCAGCTCATTACCAGTTTATGAAACTGAGATAATCAGCGGAGAACATGTTCTCCGCTGATTATCTCAGCACAGTGAGAATTCACAGAAACGGCCAGTTTATGAAGGTGCGATCTCGGCACCTCACTGGCGATCTGTGACAGAATTCTCACTTTCTGATTCACCATTTCAGAAGTGGAGAATCAGAGTGAGAAGCCTGAAACTGGCTGATATTCTGGAGAAAGCAAGAAGTCGTTTGACTTCTTTCTTTCACCAGTCAGAGCACATCTTCCCCACCATTACATATATATACACACACACACATATTATATATATATATATATATATATATATATATATATATATATATATATATATATATATATATATATATATACATATACATATATACATATATACATACACACACACACACACATTATATATATACATACATACATATACACACATACATGTGTATATATATATATATATATATATATACATACATACATACATATACACACATACATGTGTATATATATATATATATATATATATATATATTTATTTATTACACACATATACATATATATACATATATATATATATATATATATATATATATATATATATATATATATATATATATATCTATCTGTATCTATATATCTATATATATCTATAGCTATATATAGATATAGCTATAGATAGATATATATATATTTTTTTTTTTAGATGTTCACGTCTCTGGCTGGGTTCACACTTGTGCGATGCGTGAACCAGCGTGATTCCTGTGTGGGTTTTCACATCGCACCTACATTGACATCTGCGCACCACTGCGGGTGTCAATGTAAAGTTAATGACACCCCCAGATCATTTCACAGATCGCAGTGCAAACTATGTAATGGTGCAGGAATCGGATCGCATGCGTGCTCACACCCATGCGATCAGATTCCAGTGCGGACCAAATAAAAGGGTCCTGTACCATTTTGGTGCAAATGCAATATGGTTTAGGGCCAGTTCCCACTGCTGCGGTGTCTGAGATCGGATATGATTTGCACCGCACTGCAGTGCAAAATCACATCCGATCTCTGTGCGATGCGATTTCAGCCATACAGATAGTATTGCTAAATTTGCATTGCCCTCGGACCAAACTCTTACAGGACCCTTTTTTTGGTCCACAGCAGAATCGGATCGCATGGGTGTTCACACCCATGCGATTCAATTACTGTCTGAGTTTGCAGATCGCACTGCGATATGCGAACTGATTTGGGGGTGTTGTTAACTTTTAGGCCCAGTTCACACTTGTGCGATGCCGGACATCGCACAGGCATCGCATTTAATTCGCAGCACACTGCCATTCACATTACATGCGATGTCTGTGCGGTGCGATATCAGCTGTACAGATAGTATGGCTGATATTGCACCGCATTTGGTGCAAACACGCACAGGACCCTTTTTTCTGTTCGGACCAGAATCGGATCGCATGTGTGTTCACACATATGCGATCCGATTCATGTCCGGACTGTCAGTTCGCAGTGCGATATGCAAGCTGAACTGGGGGTGTCGTTAACAATGTATTGACACTCCCCAGCGATTCGCATATGGCAGTGTGAACTGACATGCGAGTCGGTGCGATGCGGTAACCCGCAGTGGATTCGCAGTGTTCTCGCATTGCACCAGTTTATCAATTTTTATGTTTATCAATTATGAAATATATTTTATTTTAATTTATTAATAAATATTTATACTTGTATACTTTATTAAAATTATTTTTTTAATGATTATAAATGTATTTTGCATTTATATGAATGGTGTATAGCTGCATTACATATGTGCATTACATTCATTTACTATACACCATTCACATTTAAATAAGGACATGTATGATCTTTAAATATTGATAAAAACAATGTTTTTTTATAATTAGGTTAATGTATATTGTGTAGGGGGAATTTAACGTTGTTATTTTATTAATATGTTGGGGAATGTGTGCTGATTTGTGTTACACTTTGTATTTTATGGTTCCTCATACTGTAATCCCGCTATATCACGCGAGATTATAGTGAGAGGAGCCGTTTCTCAGGAGTTCCTGGCATTTGTAGATCGCTCCTCAACTCAACATGAGAAGCGATCTACTCACTTTCATAAATAGGCACTCAGAGGAGAGCGATCTCCCCTGAGAATGCCTGAGAACTGAATCGCGGTATTTTACCTCACTTTCATAAAAGGACACCATGATGTCATTATTAGGCTGGCAGAAAAGGAAGATGGCAGTCACTGGTGAGGTGCGGTACCTGCAGGCATCTTTCACGGTGTCAAATCATTTTTAGTAAACCTGGGCCCACGCCTAATTTCAGCAGCACTGTACCCACTGCCTCAATTTTAGCTCCAATCATGAGCTCTACCAGGATTCGTAGATGACCATCATTATCGCTCTTGCACGGCTTGAAAAATCATACTGCTCCCTGTGATACAAACACCTCCACCTTCTCTAGATAATGGCCCCTGGGCATGTAGAACTTGGACTGCAGGAACCATCAAACCTTTCTGCATCCTCGATCTACTCATTGTGATGTGGTGTTTATTCATTTAAATCTTTCATTGGTCTTATTGTATTCCCTTATCACCATCTATTCACTCCTGGTTCACTTCACTGCTGCTCTGGCAGCCGCAGGCTGCCTGTGTTCACCTAGATTTCCTCTCCTACTTGCACGGGTCCCTCCCTCACGATCCACACCAACTAGTCACTTATCTTGCCACTTGCTCACCATTATTATTCCTCACTTTCCTCCTTCAGAGATGTCTCGTGGTCCCATGACTGCCCTGATTGCTGCCCGCTTGGTCTTCCCCGCTCGGCTGTCCACCACGGCTCCCGGTTGGAGGTGCCTTCCGGTATTTTTGGCACCCCATTTATACACCTTTAGCCGTCGAACTCCAATGAGTAAGTACACTTCGATGTTATGTGGGGTTTTACAATACCCCCCCCCCCCCCCATACCTTTTCAATGATCACTGACTGCCTTTCATATTACTTCCATTTTAGACTATCACGTGCATGCTCCTGGTGAGTGGCGTATGGGCCACGAAACGCGTAGAGCTACCTTATGCCGTGTTTCTACCCATGTATACCCAGATCTTCAAGCTATCGTGCAGTTTTTACCCTTACGGGTCCAGTGAGGCCTTAGGTCCTGCAGACACTACCTCACAATTATATTTATATTCAATCTTGTTTCTGGTTGAACAATGGAATTTTATTATGGTTCTGTTCATGACATTGTATCATTATTATTTTTACCTATGTACGATCATGTATTAACCTTCTACCTTTGATATTGATGGTCATGATTCGAGACAATTGTGTTATCAGTTGTGGGCATTTTTGCTACTGTATGTATTTATTAATTACCTTGATATTAACATTCAATGTATATTCATACGTATGTATATCAATAAAATTCCCCTGTTCAGCTCAACTACCTTCTTGCTATCATGTGCGTCACACAAAGTCCCACTCTCCTTGCCTCCCTCTTCCAAATCCATGAAAAGCTAGTGACTAAGAATGAGCTGTGGCGTGTTCGCAAGCTGCACGTGCAGAGCCCGCCAGGAAGTCGGCACTGTGCTGCGCTAATCACAGGCAGTGAGACATTTCCCGATCTCAGCCGCACATCGGGAAATGTCTCACTGCTTGTGATTAGCGCTCCCCAGTGCAGACTTGGTGTGCATTTCCGTGCAGCTGAATGCATCAAACAAGCCCCTTTTCCTAAAACACTGAAGCCTGTTTTCAGAAACCTGAGTAAAATGAGGCCTGCACAGGCACACACACACTCACTTTCTAAAGCTTTATAAAATCGGACTCGGATATACATCAGTACTTCTCACATAATCCATTTAAAATGTCTTTGCACAAAGTGCTATTTTATTGTATACCAATAGTCTGGGGAAAAAAACATGAATTTCACCGAGGGACACCCTGCAATCCTGCATTCTGATTTGGAAAGATCTTGTTGGTGGTTTGAGAACGTCGTACAAAATGTCAGTAATAATCGGTCTTAGCTAGCATCTGGCAAACTGCTCATGTACTTCCAGCCTTATATACAGCACTACACAAGAGCCGTCATTCTCTGGAGGAATACCACCATGAAAACCAGCTAACTACCGCTAGACGCATTCCAAATTTCTTCATTCAACTATCATGAGCACAGCAATACATACCTCCCATTGTTCTAAAATATAAAAGACCAAACTACCCATGCTTTAAAAGCAAATTACTTAAAAGCATTAAAATAAACATTTCTCCAGGACTATGGGCACCGGCATAAAAGATCTTTGTACTGGTAAAGTCCTAGACGAGTTTCTAATTTGCCTCAGGTTATGACTCAGTTTGTGAACTGTAAATATCCCACTACACACTACTGCAATCACAGAGATTTGTGGGGAGGAGTAGATCCTCTAGAAGAATTTCATTGCTATGTGCTCCTGTACCGAAACACCCACCAGGCCGGGTTCACACTGGTATGACACGACAGTCGTACCACTTTGCATCTGACTTTGCCCTGCGACTTGAAGTCCGGCATGCGTCCGACTTTAATGAACAGGGATCTGACTCTGATCCCTGACAATACCAGGCACACAGCCCAGCAGGTCAGGAAAGGGGAGTGGGGGCGAGAGAGCACCCCCCCCTTCTGAACCGTACCAGGCCGCATGCCCTCAACAATGAGGGTGGGTGGGTGCTTTGGCCCTGCGCCCCCAACCCCAAAGCACCTTGTCCCCATGTTGATGAGGACATGGGCCTCTTCCCGACAACCCTGGCTGTTGGTTGTCGGGGTCTAAGGGGGCCCAGATCCCAGCCCCCCACCCTATGTGAAGGAGTATGGGGTACATTCTCCCCCTACCCATTCATCTGAAAAAAAAATTGTCAAAAATAAAAAACACAGCACACAGGGTGTTAAAGTAATTTATTAGGACAGCTCCGGCGTCTCTTCCAACGACTTCTCCCCTCTCCAGGTCTTCTCCGCTGATGTCTTCTAGCCCTCTCCGATCCTCCTCCATCTGTCTGCTGTCTTCTGCCTCTGCTATCTTCTCCGCTGTCTTTTCCCTCTGTTCAATACTGACTCAACGCTCTCTCCCACTCGAATTCCGGGTGTGCAGTGTGCCACTACTTATATTGGCACGGGGCGGGGTCACTATGTGGGGCATGGGGGCGGTGATGTCATAAGGGGCGGGTCTCCGGTGACCCTGCCCGATGCCAATATAAGTAGTGGCACACTGCGCACCCGGCATTAGAGCAGGCGAGCACGTCGATACAACAGAGGAAGAGGACAGCGGAGAAGACCGAGCAAAAGAGCGAGAAGATAGCAGAGAAGACCCAGCAGAGGCAGAAGACAGAGGGAGAAGAACCAGAGAGGGCTAGAACACATCAGAGGAGAGCGGAGAAGACCCGGAGAGGGGAGAAAAACCGGCAGAGGCAGAAGAGCCGGAGATGGGAGAAGAGATCGGAAGAGACGACGGAGCTGCCTTAAAAAAAATTACTTTAAAAACATGTGTAATCTGTTTTATTTTTGACACTTTTTTTTTTGAATGGGTAGGGGTACAATGTACCCCATACTCATTCACATAGGGTGGGGGGCCAGGATCTGGGGGTTTCCAGATTCCGATAAGCCGCCCGCAGACCCAGACAACCAACGGCCAGGGTTGACGGGAAGAGGCCCTTGTCCTCATCAACATGGGGACAAGGTGCTTTGGGGCCCCCCTGCCCCAACGCACCCGCCATGTTGTGGGCATGTGGTCTGGTATGGTTCAGCGGGGGGGGCGCTTGCTCGTCCCCACCCCCTTTCCTGACATGCCAGGCAGTGCGCTCGGATAAGGGTCTGGTATAGATTTTGGGGGGACCTCCCATGCCGTTTTTTCGGTGTGGGGGTTCCCCTTAAAATCCATACCAGACCGAAGGGCCTGGTATGCTCTTGGAGGGGGAACCCATGCCGTTTTTTTTTTTAATTTGGAGTGGTGTCCCCATCAAGATCATCAGAGCACAAGTCGCATGCAAAGTCGGATAAGTCAAGACGGCGATCCGACTTTGATCCTAATTGATCAGTGATATTCAATGGGCTGAAGTAGGATCTAAGTCGGACCAAAGTAGTGCAGGGAGCATTTTCAAAGTCGGACGGACTTGTGTCGGACCAGTTAAGATGGCTCCCATAGGGAAACATTGATTTTCACATCTCATGCGACATGAGCTCCCAATGTCGGAGCGTTTGTCGTACCAGTGTGAACCTGGCCTCACGCTCTCATTTCCTATCCTTGTGTCACACAACAAGTAAGCTGAAACACTTCCCCACCAGGGTCACTGATAGCAGTAAAGATCTAACTAAAAAGGTGGGCAACACAAGAAGAAAATTGGGCGAACGACCATCCAGTTCTCCCCGATGTTTCACAGCAAGTCGGGAGTGAGGATGGAAATGATGTATGAAAATTCTCGCACTCGTGTTTATTGTTTCTGATCATGCGCAGTCTTTTGTATGTTTTTTTCTGCATGAAAAAACCAGTGCACAGTAACCACTTCAGCCCCGGGAGGTTGGTTACAACCTCCTGGGGCTGAAGTGGTTACTGTGCACTGTTTTTTTCATGCGGTTTTCATGCAGGGTTAACCTTAATGACCAGGCCATTTTTTGCAATACGACACTGCGTTACTTTAAAGCGGGAGTCCGGCGACCAATCTTTTTTTTCTTTTTTTTTTTTTTAGGTCATTGAGACACTTTGCTAATCCCAAAATAATACTCACAGTTTGGGTGTAATATCTCCGCCTCTGTCTGTTTTCGTACTGAAGAATAACTTTAAAAATGTGATGCTGGCTGTTTCCATCTTGCTTGTGGGCATGTGAAGCCCACAAGCAATGATTTCCTGGATGCGGTGAATGCTGTTCATTCACAGCTTGTTCACACGCATGATCATTGTTCCCGCACTGAATCTTGGGAAGCCTCGCACTAAGCTCCCAGGAGACAGTGCGGCGCCGGGGAAAAGGCAATAAACACGCCTACTCCCATGGGAGGAGACACAGGAAGTGCCACAATAAAGTACAATATAAAGGTAATTACAGCGATAAAAAAATTTTGTGTGTGGCATTTGAATTAACTGAAGGGGGTAAGATTAAGTTAAAAATTTGAGTGGAACCCCGCTTTAACTGACAATTTTTATTTGTTTTTTTACTTGTAATGATGGTAATCAGCGATTTTTAGCGGGATTGTGGCGACCAAATCGGACACCTAGCTGACACTTTAGGGAACCAGTGACGTTATTACAGCCATCAGTGCTAAAAATATGCACTGACACTGTATAAATGACACTGGCAGGGAAGGGGGTTAACATCATGGGCGATCAAAGGGTTAACAGTGTTCCCTCAGTGTGTTTACTAATTGTGTGGGGGGGATGAGCTCACTGCATGGACACTCTGATCCGTGTTCCTGATGAGCTAGTTCAGTGTCCATGCCTGACAGCACAGCGATTTGCTCGTTTACATCGGCAGACCGCCGTTCTGCCTCTGCAGGGAGCGATCGCAGGTGGCCGGTGGACACCGCGTCCGCCTGGCCCGCTGATTGGCACCCCCTGTGGCCAATCAGCGCGCGATCGCGGCTCTAGCGGCACGCGCGCGCCCCCTAGTGGCTATTGACAAAATGACGTGCAGGTACGTGACTTCGGGCAATAGAGCCGCCTTGCCGCAGTATATGTACGGCAGGCGGTCAGGAAGTGGTTAAACAAAAATCGTTAGTTCTTTTAAGCACGAGAAAAAATTTTTAAGTTTGACCGTTCTGAAATATTTGTTTGGAAAGTCTGAATTGGATGTTGAAAGTTGTGAACACACTATAAGAAAATCGAATGATCGTGCCTCGTGCATTATTTTTCTTCTGAATTTCTTAAAGTGTGTACCCAGCTCAACCCTTCCCAGATAGCAAGCAATTCAGCTACAATTTGAAAAGAACTTGCTAAGCTATTGCTAGACTTGCCAGGCTTCACAAGTTTCTTGCACAATTGCAGCAAGTCCGGCGTCCGCATTGCATGACTCCAGATCAACTTTTTTTGCAAACATTCCGCAAGTCTGCTACAAGTTCTGATTCAGCTATGTTGTGCAATAGTCATCCCACCACAGGGGTCACTGTGGCTGAATTTTCATGTTGTAGACTCGCCTCTCCAACTTTGCCCTTGCTAGAGACTTGCCACACAAATTTTCTACAAATTGGAAAAAAAGTGTCAACTAGAACTTCAAGTGCTCTGCAAGTGTACAACTTGCCAGTGAAAATGTGCAGCAAGTTAACAGATTTACAATTCAACACTGCCACAAATTTGTAGCAAGTTATCCTTGCTATCTGGGTTTTCAATTGAGTTGGGCTTTAGCTGTGTATTAATTTGAAGCACAGAAAAGCAAATCAATGATTTTTCATTTTCTATAAGCAAGACATAATGAATTCAATAGATGGAAATACCAAAATGCTTACTTCTCCAACATACTTCATAAACAATAACCGCCAATACAACAAAAAGGTTTCGCACCTTCACAACCATTCCCATAAAAATATCACCTGTACTGCTGGATTTCAGCACGGTGGGGGAGATTTATTAAAACTGGCGCACACAGAATTTGGTGCAACTGTGCATAGTAACCAGTCAGCTCGTTCAATTAAAGGGGTTGTAAAGGCAGAAGGTTTTTTTTTAATCTTAATACATTATATGCATTAAAATAAAAAGCATTCTGTGTACAGCAGCCCCACCTCAGCGACCCTAATATTTACCTGAGCCCCTTCTCTGTCCAGCGATGTCTAGAAGTGTCTCAGCTGTCCCAGATTCCCCCTCCTAATTGGCTGAGACACAGCAGTTGCGCCATTGGCTCCTGCTGCTGTCAAAGTCAGCTAGCCAATCAGGGGAGAGAGGAAGCGGGGCCAGGGCTTGGTGTCTGAATGGACAGAGGGAGCTGTGACTCTGTTCGGGTGCCCCCGCTAGCAAGCTGCTTGCTGAAGAGGCACTGAACAGGAGGAAGGGGCCAGGAGCACAGAAGAGGGACCCGAGAAGAGGAAGATCCAGGCTGCTCTGTGCAAATCCACTGCATAGAGCAAGCAAGTATAACATGTTTATTATTTTTATAGGGAAAAAAAAAAAAAAGAGCCTTTACAAATAACAAACATGTTATATTTACCTTCACTGTGCAGCTTGTTTTGCACAGAGCGGCCTCGAACATCCTCTTCTGGAGTCCCCCAGAGGCTCTCGCGGATCCGCCCCGCATCAGATAACCCCTTAGGAGAACCTCTCTCCCGGGGGGGGGGGTTACCTTGCAGGCGCGCTCCCGAGTCCATCATTTGCGTCCATAGACACGAATGCCGGACTCGGCCCCACCCCCCGCATCATTGGATTTGATTGACAGCAGCGGGAACCAATGGCTGTGCTGCTATCAATCTATCCAATCAAGAGCCGAGAACTCCGGGCAAAGGAAGAGCGCGTCTCCGCCATGGGAAATTCCAAGGCTCAGGTAAGTAAAATGGGGGGGGGGGGCTGGGGGGCCGGTCACTGCCAGATGTTTTTTCACCTTAATGCACAGGATGCATTAAAGTGAAAAAACACAACCCCTTTAAGCTTTCACAATAAGCCCACGTTCACACGGAGAGCCTGTTTGAAATCGTGCAAGTACAGCTGCATGATTTCAAAACGGCATTTCAGTCAGATTCGGGGGTGAATTGACAGACATCTGATCTGTGCTGGTTCCTGCACAGATGTCTATTCAAATCGCCCCCGAAGTCGCCAATAGTGCAGGAACTACTTTTGGGAATCGGTGCGGCACCACAAAGTCGGTGTCGCACCGATTCGGACGGTGCCATTGCCGGCAATAGGCGCCGATTTGACATGTCAAAACAGCCCGTTAAGAATGTGGGCTAAAACCTGGAAGCCGATTGGTTACTATGCACAGTTGCACCAAGTTCTGTGTGCACCAGATTTAGTAAATCTTACCCAGTGTCTTCAAGTACCATGAACACTGCATGAGCTGTGATTGTTGACACAGGTAGCAAAACAGCTTTGTACTAATGAGTGTGCCCAGAAACACTTGTGCGGAAACTATGAAGGTAGCAGCAAAACATATACAGTATGTCAAGTGGGATTAAGGAAGAGGTTTTGGAAATAAGGACAAAAAAAAAAAATGGTATTACTCCAAATGGCAATTCATCAAACTTGAATGCTGACAAAAATGCTTAAAAATTGGTAAATCAGCAAATAAGTTATAGCATTTTAAAGGGTGTGTGCATGAAGATGCTGGCCAAGCCTCCTGTTAGTTTTCCCAAAATTATGCATCTTTACTGCACCTGGAAGGGTGCCCAGAAAAGGATAAAAAGGTAGTGATGCACAGATACTGGTATCGGTGCCCATACTAGGCATTTTCGTGAGTATTGGTACTCGCGAAAATGCTACGATACGTAAAAAACTGATACCGGAAGTGACGCCAGCGGGAGGGTGGGACGCCTCTTCCTCCTATCCGGCAGTGGGGTTCAGAGCAGAACACGCCTTACGGCGCCAGGACGGGGGGGGGGGGGGTGGAAAAATCCTCAGCACAATGGGAACAGCCTGACAGCTGGCCACACTGACACTCCTGCTCCCGGCTGTCTTTTTTCATTATGCAGCACCTGCTTCTGTAAACAAGAAGAGGGTGGGTGATGTTATGACTCCTCCCTTCCTGTTCCTGCATAGAGAGAGAGAGAGAGCTGGCTGCTAGGATAGATGGCTGGCTGCTATCCAATGACAGAGTGGGTGGGTCGCTAAAGCCCCTTTCACTGGGGCGTCAGCGGTAAAGCGCCGCTATCTTTAGCGGCGCTTTACCAACGTTTTTGCAGGGGTTAAAACGACCCACAGAACGCCTCTGCAGCCGCACTTTGCCGGCGGTTCGGCAGCAGTGCCCATTCAGTTCAATGGGCAGGAGCAGTTTAGGAGCTGCTAACAGGACTTTTTTTAATGCCCTGCAAGCGCACCACTCCAGTATGAAAGGACTCGGCCTTTCACACTGGAGAGACAGGAGAGGCTCTTTACAGGCGTTAAGTAGGCGCTATTTTTAGCGCTGTAGCGCTTGTAAAGCGCTTCAGTGTGAAAGGGGTCTAAGGGCAAGAGGCTGGACAGCATCAGCGCGTGTTTTTCTATAGCGTGAGGCAGCTGTGGAAGTGTCCCTGGAAGCAGAACCGAGTACTGAGGGGAGCAAGTCCTGCAAACAGAACCGAGTATAGAGGGGAGCAAGTCCTGCAAACAGAACCGAGTATAGAGGGGAGCAAGTCCTGCAAACAGAACCGAGTATAGAGGGGAGCAAGTCCTGCAAACAGGTTAGTGTAGGTGTCAGCAGGGTACAGACCGGTCTTATACACTAGCACCATAATGTATATGTTATACACACACACATACACACACCAGTCTGTATATGATGTACAGTACGGTGTCCGTGTACAGACTGGTCTGTACCTAATGCCCTGTACTGCGCCTTCTCTGTGTTGCCTCCTCCTTCCCCCACCAGCTGTCACCTCTACCCCATGTCTCCCAATGACCCTCCCATCCCCATCCTCTTCCCCCAGCGATCACAGCCTTTTTCTTCTCAACTCTTCCACCCCACAACCCCCAATATCACCCCACCCTCAACTACCCTGCCCTCACTTACCCCTCTACTTCCCACCCCTCCCTTGTCCAACTCCCCAACCACCCCCCTACCTACGCGATAGGTATCGGTTATTGGTATCGGTGAGTACTGGCAAAAAAGTATCAGTACCAAAAAAGTGGTATCAGTGCAACCATAGATAAAGGTGACAAAAATAAGAGGGGAGGGGGTGGAATTACTAATGGGACATTGGTAAGATGTTATTTTATTATGTTAGATGAAAGATTGGGCATACAGTTTACAGGGCTGCTTCCCAATGTGGAAAAAAGTACATGCAGTATAGGTCTGTTTTAACATATGCATTTCTAATGTGAATCTAACAACATGGACATCAATATGCTGCAGGGTCCCTTTTTCCACAGGGGAACAAATGTTCATTCCAAGCACAGAGATGAAAAGCGAATCATAAGACGGAGGAGAGCAAACTATAATTGAGAAGAATGAATGACATGAGGAAGACTGAGCAATGCCTCGGATCTATGGCACCGTGTATCAGGAATGGAGGGTTCCTCAAGATGTCACTGCAACCTGTGCCTGCATGGTTTCCTCCCACACTCCAAAGACATGCTGCTGGTAGGTTAGTAAATGTAAAGAGGAAAGGATTGCCGCTCATGACCAGCCCAGGTGAATAAACGATAAAAAGTGGCTTCAGCCTACATGTCTCCAACCAAACCACACACACCCTGATGCATTTCGCCCCACCCACCAGGGCTTAATCATAGGGCCCTGAGGCTGAGGCCGCATTTTAACATTTATTCACTTAGACTGGTTGAGAGTAGCGGCGATCATCTCTTTAAATTCACTAACCCCCTGGATTGGTAATAGGACAAGCCTGCACTCTATGTTCTGGGACACAGGGATATGCCTTCACCTCTACTTAGAGCGGCCACAAAAGCAATCAAACAGGTCACATGCTGGTAGGTTAATTGGCTCCTGTCTAAATTGGCCCTAGCATGTGTATGTATGAAAGCTAGAGATCTTACATTGTGAGCTCTTTGAAGGCAGGGACTGGCGTGAATGTAGAATATACATGTAAAGCAAGAAAAAAAAAAAAATGTTCTTAGTTGTACAGTACAGGCACAGGCTCCTCTTTGCGGATGAAGCACAATGCTCTACAGCTGGCATAAGAAACAGGTAACACTATAGCCCTAAAACTTTCAAAAATGCACTTTCTAAAATCGCTGTTTGATGCAACAGACCTACTAATGAGACAAAGCAACTACTGCAAAACGTCAAATTTGTTTTCATTCAAATACTGTATTTTGCTATGTAAACAGATAGATATGTAAAATATATGTATTTTAAATAAGTTTTTCCAGGTACATCCTGGTGTGCTGCAAATGGTGTAGGCAATTGATTATGGGAACGGCTTGGTATTTTGGAACCAATTTCAGAAGTGTACATGTAGGGTGTTAAATACAGTAAAGCCATTTAGCAACTCACATGGTTGATTATTAAAAGAGGCACATCTAAGTATGCAGGCAGCTGGGGTAAAGCTGTGCAAATAGACCGTCCTCCTCACCACCATCGATGTCGTCCCTTCAAGCCTCACTTTCAGATCGCTCTATTGCAGGGTAGCCTTCCCAGTCATGATTGCAGACTGACAGCTGGCGGTGAGGAGGATGATCTATGTGGACAACTTTACCCCTGATGCCTACATACTTAGGTGTGCCTCTTTTAGCCCATGTTCACATTGGGTCGATTTGGCATCGGCGTCGCACCGAACCCCAAAAGTAGTTCCTGTACTACTTTTAGCGACTTTGGGGGTGATTTGAATAGACATCTGTTCATGAACCCACACAGATGTCTGTCAAATCCCCCTTGAAGTCGGACTGCATTGTCAATTTGAAATCGTACGAGTTCAGCTGAACTCACACGATTTCTAACCCGCATTCAGTGTGACCCTAGGCTCAATCATCAACCATGTGAGTTGTTAAATGTTGTACCTTCATTAAATGTAACCATTTTGCTACACTTAAGAGGCCCCTCTTGTCTCTTTTATACTCTGGAGCTCCTGCTGGATTTTGCTTCTAATCCCCTTGTGGAAGCTTCCATTAGTGGATGGACATTTTATGGTTACACAACCAGGTCACATTGCTATAACCTTTTTATATGGGATGATAAACTGAAGGATTTAGACCCCTTTCACACTGGGGCGGTGTTAGCGCTGAAACGTTGCTTGTTTTAGTGCTCCCAAACCGCCCCAAAAATGCTGCTTGCAGGACTTTTCCTAAAGTCCCGCAAGCGCCCCACCCCAGTGTGAAAAGTCACACTGGAATGATTAACAGGACGTGGTTTTCAGGTGCTATTTCTAGCACTAAAATGCCTGAAAACTGCCTCAGTGTGAAAGGTGTCTCATGAATAAATGGTTGTGGAACAAATCATCTGAGTTTCCATTATTTCTTATAGGGAAATTTGCTTTGATAGAAGAGTGCTTTGGATTACAAGCATGTTTCCGGAATGAATTATGCGCGCAATCCAAGGTATTACTGTACATGCTTGGTGCGCAAGAGTTTGTCTGCAGCTTTCAGTACAGCAAACCTTTAAAGCGGTTGTATAGTCTTTTTTTTAACTTTTACCTACAGGTAGGGCTGGGAGATTTTCTTAAAAAAAAAAAAAATCTTTGATTCTCTTAAAAAAAAAAAACTCGATTCACATCAAGTTTTTTTTTTTGGAAACAGCCCCGGTCCCGAGGCGATGCGGGCATGAGCTTTTAGGCGAGGCCGCGGCTTCGGCCTAGTCCGCGGCTTCGGCCTAGTCCGCGGCATCCGGCCTAGCGGACTAGGCCGAAGCCGCGGCCTCACCTAAAAACTCCTTGCCCGCAGCTCTTCAGGCCCGGCGCGGTGTCCGCGCCGGTCCGGAGGCGCTGCGGGCATGAGTTTTTAGGCGAGGCCACGGCTTCGGCCTAGTCCGCGGCGTCCGGCCGTAGCCGCGGCTTCGCCTAAAAACTCATGCCCACAGCGCCTCGGGACCGGCGCGGTGAGAAAAAAAAAAAAAAAAAAAAAAAAATCTAAAAAAAATCGATTTGCTTAAATTTTGAATCGATTTGACCCCTCAACTCGATTCAAGATTTGAATCGATTTTTTTCCCAGCCCTACCTACAGGTAAGCCTATAATAAGGCTTACCTGTAGGTAAAAAAAATATCTCCTAAACCTGTACGGTTTAGGAGATATTTCCCTTGCTATGAGCCGCTGACTGCAGCGGCGCATGCGCACAGGGGATTCTCGGCTGAAGGCCCGGCAACTGCTGGACCTTGCCGGGAAATAAATATCCTGCGCGCATGCGCGGGAGTGATGACATCGCGGCTCCAGCCACTCACAGCGCTGGAACCGCGATACTCGGAAGACACGCCGAGGCAACATGTCAGCTACCTCGGCGTGGACCAGGTAAGATACCGACGCCTCGTTCTAAGGTAAGTATTTCATAATGAGCTAGTATGCATACTAGCTCATTATGCCTTTTGCTTTACAGGGGTAAAAAAAAAAATAATAATTTCAGCGGGTATACAACCGCTTTAACAATTGGAACAAAAAAAACAAAAAAAAAAAAAAAACAAACAAAAACAAAGAAAAACAACAAATTCCTGAAAAATTGCTCATCTTTTAGGACAAGAAACAAGATGCCTGTTGAATCTATCTGCAATAAAAATGTGGCATTTTTATCAGCTTAAAAATGGCAAAAGGTTGCAAGCTTTTCAGTCAAGCGACAAAACAAAATATTACACAGCTGGCTAGCCTCCTGTGAAAGCCATTATACAGGCACTGGGTCAGCAGTCTAACTCAGGGATCTTTAATACACATTGCAACTTGCCATTTTTGCAGAATGCAACTTTAAAAATAGATATGACAATAAGCAACTTTAGCAGACACAGTTGAGCAGCGGACTCACTCTGCCACACTGTAAATGCTTCTAACCCGTCTACCTAGCCAAAGCCGCACTTCTCTTTTCCATTCTTCTATCAAGCACACAACACATAAAGGGGAAGCCTGTGTCTCTGTCCAGGGGGGTTTATACTGCGCCCATATGCTTTACTCCTTTTCCTGGGTGAGAAGGGATGCTGGGGATTATATAGAGGCCTGTGAAGGTCCAACAAACACAAAATGCAACAGAAAGTTGTGAACAGCAATGCCTCGAGTAAAATTTCCTGCAAGCATCCACCGCATGCAAAGTAGTCCAATCTGCCAGATTTGTGCATTTCAGTTTGCTTGTCACTGCTGGGAAACTCTGCACTGCAGTTGATAAGAGTTAAGGCTTTCTTTTTTTTTTTAATGGGTGTCTATTATCCCTGGAAGGATCAATACGAAAAGTTTCCACCACACTTTCCAGCTAATCAGCACAAAAAGCTTGTTTAAACTGCTCTGGGGAAATAGCGCCTCCTCACTTATCACAGAAACAAGAAGTGATGAGAATTCTCCCTAGTGGGGGTCAAGAGACACCAATAAAACCTATGAGCCAGTGAACGTGAAGAAGGATGGTAAGCCGGTCCTTGAGAAAGCAGGTCGGGTAGGTCTGGAGGTTCTCACAGAATGTGTCCCAGAACTTGGAGAATGACAGTGTACGAAGTTCTTCTGGGCCAATGTAGTGCGCGCCTCAGGATTTTTTTTTTTTTTCGAGAATTCTGACGGACCTAGAAATAGAATATGTTCTAAATATTTCCAACTAAACCAATACCCATCGGTAAAACTGCTCGTCTGTATGCTGTTCCGACGGACCAAAAACGACGCATGCTCTGAAGCAAGTACGAGACGGAAGCTATTGGCTACTGGCTATTGAACTTCCTTTTTCTAGTCTTGTCGTACGTGTTGTACGTCACCGCATTCTGGACGGTCGGACTTTGGTTTGACCGTGTGTAGGCAAGATCGCTTGAATGGAATTCCGTCAGAGAAACCTTCGGAGTTTATTCCAATGGCAAAAGCGGTTGAGTGTACGCGGCAATAGACATCAAAAGAAGGCCCTTAAAACCTGGCCACAATCCAGTCCACCTTGCTGTTAAAGTGAGAAGGCAACAGATCCACATCCAGCATTGAACAGGGCCCATGGAAATGCCTTAGGAAGAGCCACAAACTGGAAGTGCTACTCACTCAATTCAAATTCCCTACCTTGCAGCAATGCATTAATAGACCAGACCAATTCTATCCGGAACTTCTGGACCCACAAGAAGAAGGTTTTGAGGACCTTCGGGTCTAAAATGGGGTGGGACCATAAGCAGGTTTGAAAAAAAAAAAAAACAAAAAAAACAAAACACACCTTTAATCTGTTTTCCGAGGGAACTTAAACAATCACTCCTGAAGAGTGACGCTTCAAGGCAGTCTGAAGGGCCATGAAATCTCATTGCAAAGACAGGAAGGTTTGAGTCCTTTCTAATGCCGCGTACACGCGGTCTGACTTTTCGGCTACAAAAGGCCGACGGACCAAATCCGGCGGACAATCCGATTGTGTGTGGGCTTCCCTGGACTTTTCCAGTCGCAAATCTGACGGTCTTTAGATTTGGAACTTGCTTCAAATCTTTACGTCGTAACTCCGCCGGACTCAGAAATCCGCTCGTCTGTATGCTAGTCCGACGGACAAAAAGCCACGCTAGGGCAGCTATTGGCTACTCGCTATCAACTTCCTTATTTTAGTCCGGTCGTGATCGTATGTAGGCAAGTCCGTTCGTTAGAAAGTCCGCCGCAAAAGTCCGACGGGCTGTCGGACTTTTGTAGCCGAAAAGTCCGACCGTGTGTACGCCCCATAAGGATTTTCCAAAGAGCCGATCTGGGTCAAACAGAATCCTTTCTAAACATTTCTTGCAGAATGGTTGTGGAACATGTGTTCAGAGACAGAGAATCCTGCACATGTAAATTGACATAAAAGCCAGGTGAGAATTCTGGGAGTCCACCAAACAGTCTACGCAGTAACACAAGGCTACTGAAAAGACCTCCAATTTTTGAGTACCAAGGGATCCATCAGAATCGATCTCGAGTTGCATGCTATGTGCTTAGCCCAGGCTATCAGGGTTTGACAAACAGCCATAGACACCAACTGTTGCATTGCCGATCTTGACAGTGCATCAGTGCAAAAAGAGGCTTAGGTCCAGAAGGTGGAGACAGCTCCAGCCTTAAACAGGAGCCTACATTGTCCGCCAAATCCTTAATCGTTTCTTTCAGCTTTGGAGAGAGAGATTGAGGGTGACTACCCGTCCTTCTGGGAGGCGTTCTTAGACTTCAAGGAATCACTTTCCACTTCCTCATCTTCATTGGGAAGATGCCACGATAGAGAAGTTGGTCAATAATTCAGCAGGGGACATCAGCTGGCAATGTTTACACCTTGTCTATCCTACAGTCTTTAGTAGAGCAGTGATTTTTTTCATCAGGTCTGGCAAAGAGTCAGAAATTCCCTTCTAGTAAAAAGGAGGAATGGGGGTTGCCCGAAACGATAAGGGGAGAGACTCCAAGGTCTAAAGTACCAAAAGCAGGAACCCTAAATGAAGTCATCATGGCCCTCTGCACAATGTGTGCTGGCCTACCCCTTCATCCCATTTCCCTTATTCTTGACATATGTCATGAGGATGAAGGGATCCCCTGAGGGCTACTCATAACCTATTACTGCAGAGCACTAGGGGTGCAGCAGTCCTATGTGACACAACTGAAGGCTGCTGGATAAGCCAGTGAAGGCTGATGCAGAGACACAGGCCACAATTTGAAGAATGGTAGAGCTGGAGCTGTAATTTAACTTGTCAGTGGCAGAACAATGTGCTCAAAAAAAGCACCCACAGCTTTAAGGAGGGCTGTAGTACCTCCAACAGGAGACAGGACTATGTGCAAGCAGAGGTCATTGCATGCCTGAATGGTTTGCAATGGATGCGCCAGGATCTCCCCACTATGAGGAATGTGGTACACGTTAATCTAGGGCCACAAACTGTTTAAATGTGGTGCACAAAATGCCATGGCCATGATAAACTATTTAAAAATGCCACAGCATCACCACACCTGGCTCCTGGGAGGAAATCATCAGGTGGGTACCTCCTGCTTTGCCCACTTTTGGCAGGTGTACATCTTCCTCTATAGAGGAATTGTTCAGGAACACGGATGTAGACTGCCACTGCCCTGGACCTGTAGAGCACTCTGTGGCTAACTGCATCATGCGGTACTGCAGTCCCAAGGTTGAGCACAAAATGCAAGTTCCAGTACCGACTCACAGTATCTGGAGAAAGGACTTCTCCACGTGAAGAACCAAGCATAGTCTTCTCAATATTCCAGGTAGAAGCCGATTTAAAAGCCAGAAATCTGCTTTTAGTAGAGAGGTCACGCATTCCCCCAACGACATGCACAAAACTATCTGTGGGGAAGGAACTGTCTTGACAGCGGGGAACTCAGCAGGAAGGATTTCCCCCATCCACATTGAGTGTGCGGATGGAGAAACAGGTCATATTTTTCATTCAATCTTCTTTGTTCAACGAAAAAATAAAAAATAAATAATAATAATGTATGGCCTGATTAACAGTGGCAGCATATAATTCATGATCTTGAACGGAAGCCTGTGTTCCGCACAATTAACAAAAAAAAAAAAAATATTAGAGGAAGTTTAGGCTATACATACACTTTAAAAGCTAACATTTAACACACAATATACCGTAAACCTGTATTTTTTTTACCCAATGCACCCATGCAGCAGGAACTGTGATAAAAACTCTTTGAAACAAGGGGAGTTCACCTCTTAGCAGTCACTGAAACAGGTATCCGCATTCAGAAGATATAAACTGGCCATACACTAGCAGATTTCTAAAGGGGCATTTGTACAAACACTTGTAGGAAAATTCTTAGTATATTAGGTAACTTTACTAATGTAATTCAAAAGTACCGTATATACTCTAGTATAAGTCGTTCCGAGTATAAGTCGAGGCCCTAATTTGCCACAAAAAAATGGGAAAAACTTATTGACCCGAGTATAAGACGAGGGTGAGAAATGCACAGCTACTGTAAGTGGAAAAGAGGGTCAACAATGCCCATTTGCAGCCTCACTGTGCCCATTTGCATGCCATAGGTCCCCCGAACTTCAAACTCGGTAGTAGGGTTGTCCCGATACCACTTTTTTAGGACCGAGTACAAGTACCGATACTTTTTTTCAAGTACTCGCCGATACCGATACTTTTTTTTAATGTCACGTGACAGTTTTTTTTTTTTTTGGGGGGGGGGGGGGGTGGGGGTATAGTGAACGGTGTCTGTGTGTGTGTTTTTGTTTTGGTTTTTTTCATTTACATTTATTATTTTTTACAATTTTTTTTTTTTAAATTCTTTATTGCAATGTGTGTGTTTTTTTTTTTTTTTTATCAGCCCTGTTGGGGGGCTTTGGTGAGATATCAGGGGTCTTAACAGACCTCTGATATCTCCCCCTTGAGACAGAGAAAGAGACGGAGGATAGAGATTCCCCAGTCCCTTTCTCTGCAGCCTCAGCTGCACTGAGAATGAATGGAGAGAAGACAGCGGCTCCTCTCCATTCATAAACTGACACATCGTAATCACAGGAGATTACAATGTTTCAGTTATGTGAATGGACAGAGTCAGCTGACTCTGTCCATTCACACAGTGGAGAGGGGGACGGCGGAACGGAGGGAACAGAGGAAGAGAGATGGGGACAGCGGAGGGGGACAGAGGAACGCATGGGGACAGCGGAGGGGGACAGAGGAACGCATGGGGACAGCGGAGGGGGACAGAGGAATGCATGGGGACAGCGGAGGGGGACAGAGCAAAGAAGGAGGACAGCGGGGGGGGGGGACAGAGGAACGGATGGGGACAGCGGAGGGGGACAGAGCAAAGAAGGAGGACAGCGGGGGGACAATGCAATGGAGCAGGACAGCGGAGGGGGACAGAGGAACGGAGGAGGACTAAGGAGGAGGAGGTGACAGTCAGCGGTGATCGCGTGTGGGGGAATTACAAGCACCGATCACCGCTGTATGTCACTAAGCAGCTGAAAGCCGCGGGGGGAGACGTTTGTAACTCCCCCACACGCCCATCACCGCTGACAGTCAAGGTATCGGCGGAAGCATCGGGAGCATTTGCCCGAGTACAAGTACTTGGGCAAATGCTTGGTATCAGTGCCGATACCAGTATCGGTATCGGGACAACCCTACTCGGTAGTTAAGGATTCCTAGATGCCCCCCTATCTGCAGCCAAAATTTGGGGTCTCTGAATCCAAAGGGTCCCAAAATGACATTGCTGCAGATGGACACAGTTGACCGAATTTGGGGCTCCGTATCTTGGGGCCACTTAGTGCTAAGAACCCCAAATTTGGTGTGCAAACCCAGTGGAACTAGCAACATAAAATATCTAAAGCTGGGGTTTCTAGCACCAAGTGGCCCTGAGATACAGGACCCCAAAAATCAGTTCAGAAAATGTCAAGCACTTTTCTGTAGCAGAGAATGACATTTTCCGAACCGGCTCCATTGGATATGTTATGGTACCAGTTCCACCGGGTTTGCACACCAAATTTGGGGTTCCTAGCACTAAGTGGCCCTGAGATACGGGGCCCCAAAGTCGGTTCAGAAAATGTCAAGCACTTTTCTGCAGCAGAGAATGACATTTTACAAACCGATTTTGGGGCCCCGTATCTCGGGGCCACTTAGTGCTAGGAACTCCATCTTTGGATATGTTATGGTACCAGTTCCACTGGGTTTGAACACCAAATTTGGGGTACCTAGCACCAAGTGGCCCTGAGATACGGGGCCCCAAATTCGGTTCGGAAAATGAAATTTTTTGCTGCAGAAAAGTGCTTGACTCGAGTATAAGTCGAGGGGGGCACTTTCAGCACAAAAAAAAAATGTGCTGAAAAACTCGACTTATACTCGAGTATATACGGTACTTCAAAATCCAGTATGCGTTTACCATTCGATTTTGGAATAAATAGACTTTTACGAATGAAAAACACACTCACTGTTAGAAATTTGTTTGAAATAATAATAATAATCCATCCTGCTTCTTTAAATTCTCTTGTCACTGTGGTCAAAAACAAACATGGATTTGACCCCACAAAACCAAACGAATGTTCATAAACAAAGAATTTAAATTAAAATCTGCTAGGGTACGGCAAGCTGCAAAAGATTTTAGATCTCCCCTCACTTTTTTTAAAAATAGAGGGCATAAATCTCCCCCAGAGGGGATGCAAACAGCAATAGAATCCTAAAATGTGTTCTAATCCTTCCCTATATGGAATACTATCTGGTAGAGGCAGTATACTACTTCTTTGGTAAATGAGCATGCCATTGTGAAATGACTGAGGAAAATAGATGTGTGACAATACAGCAATGTGGAAAAATAAAGTCATTCTTAGGAAGAACATACATGGGTCTTTTGAAAATCAGAAATTGTGATGTATGATGGGGCCACCATTGATTTCAAAATTCAAACAACCAAGCCTTCAATTTCACCTCATGTTGCTACAGAAAATAATTTTCATAGCCGGGAATCTTTTTTTCTTTTCCGGTTATATTTCTCGCACTACTCTCCCGTCATTAGATTCGATTCAATGATTTCAAAAAATTTCCAACATGCCTGATCACTCAAATTCAATGGCTGCGCGAAAATCAGCCGTTGCTGCAGCCTACTAATGGTGCGAATTTCGAAAGAAAATTTCTTCGGAATTCGACCCATGTCTTTAAAGAGGACGCAAACCTGTGACAATCACCCACGTTATTTTTTGCCCTGCCAGGCGAAATAGGTTTCTATGCCCAAAGACTAAAAAAAAAAAAGTTACAGGTTTGGCTGGAGATGGACTTTAGGGATCATTTACACCAGCCCTGCTGAGCTGCATTGCCTAATAAAGTCCCAATGCAAACACAACATGATTTTCCTTGTGTTCTATAGCTCTGATTCTGAAGCAGAAAAAAAAAAAAAAAAAAAAAAAAAAAAAAAAAAAGATTCTATTTTTGCGCAGAGCATTTCAACCCGCTGTAAGGCATTACAAGGCACTTCAGTGCAAACAATTAACATTAAAGTATAAAAAAAATAAAGAATAAAAAAAGGGAGCACTGCAATATGTTATTCTTAATGCATTGCAGAGCACATGTTATGCACTGTGTGGTGTGAATGAGCCCTTAATCATGCATATAGTCATTAGCAAGGGAACACAGTGTATGCAAATAGCCAGAATGTACCAAAAAGTTGGAAAAGGCAGGTTGCAGTTTCTAGGTCATGTGATCCAATCACAGCAATGATACACTAAGTTAAAAGACTCTTGATGATGGAGCTCGCAGTTCAGAACTGCTGCATCTCATCTGACCTAACACTTCATTTTCAGCCCCTAGAATACACAGGACCTTACTCCAGCAGTTCAGTAAGGCCTCATGTACACTGCTGCTGGTAAACGGACGTCTAGACTTCATGTACACGGGACGTTTTTACAACCTCTCCTGAACGATTTAACTTGACAGATAGTAACCCACGTTTAAATCGTCTGTTTTGCCGCGTTTAGAAGCGTTTCAAAAAAAAAAAAATTTTTTTTTTAAATGGCCAAAAACGCCTATAAACGAAACGTGTCTAAACGCGGGTTACCGCGTTTAGTGTCGGAAACTTTGGCGTCTGAACTCAACTTTTTTGCCTTCAAAAAAAGGCCTATAAAACGCAACTGCCTAAAAACGACAGTAAACGAACCTGTGTACATGCACATATAAGATAACATTGAAGGAGTTCAGGGGCAAGTGAAAAAAAGTCTCCAACTGCCTCTGAACGTCCGTTTACCAGCAGCAGTGTACATGGGGCCTTAGGCCTGATTCACACTTATGCATTTTTAGTGATTTTTGCATTTTGCAGATTTGCACTACAGTCCATTTACCATGGTTTCTTATGGAACACGTTCTGTAGAGCAAATCTGCAAAATGCAAAGAGTACAAAAAATGCATAGGTGTGAATCCAGCCTTAGGAGCAGTTGGGCATTTTTTCCAACTGGTCCTGAACTCTCCTCTATGTTATCTTATCATTACATGTACACAGGGTCATTAAGACCCGGTTCACACTGGTGCGATGCGAGAACCCTGCAAATCCACTGCGGGTTCCCGCATCACACCAACTCACATGGCAGTTCACACTGCCATATGCGAACGGCTAGGGAGTGTCAATACATTGTTAACAACACCCCCAGTTCAGCTCGCATATCGCACTGCGAACTGACAGTTCGGACATGAATCAGATCGCATGTGTGTTAACACACATGCGATTCGATTCTGGTCCGAACAGGAAAAAGGGTCCTGTGTGTGTTCGGACCGAATGTGGTGCGATATCAGCCATACTATCTGAATGGCTGAAATCGCACTGCACAGACATCGCATGTAATGTGAACAGCAGTGCACTGCGAATTACATGCGATGTCTGGCATCGCACAAGTGTGAACCGGGCCTTACAGTCGTTTCTAGGCAGTTTAAAGGCTTTTTTTGGAACGCAAAAATAATGGGTTCAGAAGCTGAGAGTTTAGAGGCATTTCAAGCTCCAAACACTTCTAAAACGCAGCCAAACGCGGTAACTCGGATTTAGCCACGTTTCGTTTACAGGCATTTTTCGTTTTGTTTTTTTTCAATATAGCCAAAAATGAAAATTTTTTGTTTTTTAAAAATGCTTCTAAAAACGCAAACACGGCAAAACAGACGTTTTAAACGTGGGTTACTATCTGTCAAGTTAAATCGTTCAGGAGAGGTTGTAAAAATGTCTCGTGTACATGAAGCCTAACCAGCTTTACCATCACCCCTCCCCCTCAATAGATGTCAATATGATGAAAGCTAAGAGAGTGCTAAATGTGACAGCTTAATCCCCCCCCCCCCACACACACACACATACATGACAATTCATCCAGTTCACACAAAGCTGCCTGGTGACTCACTTCTGCAAAGAGATATGGTGGCAACAGGAGATTTTGCCACAAATTTACCATGATATTACTGTGCTTATGGTGTGTTTTCATAGGTCATGTGACTCAAAAACGAAACATGAGTGTCTTATTGATGCGCTCTTGTTGATCCCTTGGAACAGTAATAGGCAGAACAGGTACTCTTTATGGAGAGATCTGGGGTCTATATGAGCCTAAACCCTTCCTCTGCACTGGAAAGTATTCAAAATGTAAAGATCTGTGTTTAATACTTTCTATTATTTAAAACTGGCGCCTTTAGGAAGCCAGTAATCCGGAAGTGATGTCATGACATTGCTTCCGGGATACTAGTTCAGAGACCCGAATAAAGCCGATCTGCTTTGTTCGGGTCTTCAGCTAACCGGCGGACATGCTGACTGGTCGCTTGGGCCTCCTGGTGGGACGGTGGAAGGTGGAGCAGCAGGGGGAAGTCCCCTCCCGCCACTTGTACTAACAGCCACGCGGCTGCTGAGCCACATCAGTTGTTGTTACAAGAAAGCTGACCGTCCGCTCTGAAGAACGGTACTGGTGTAATGTATGCAGCTGCAGGTACAACCCCCTGAAGCAATATCGGTAAGTTTGTGACCGATGCTTGAAAAAAAATAAAAAGTAAATAATCGGCCACACCGATAATCGGTCGACTCCTACATTAGTTATATCATGGATATGGGCTGAAATCGCACACTCTCAGGTTTAATTTGAAGGTATGTACATCCAAATTGGAGGAAGGGTTTAGGAATTACAGCTCATGAGATTAGCCATCCCCCCCACACCCCTTTTTTCTAGGGACTAAAAGTAATTGGATAATTGAATCAAAAGCGGTTTCATGGCCAGGTGTGGGCTATTCCTTCGTTATTTCTTCATCAATTAAAGTAGGTAAAAGGTCTGGAGTTGATTCTAAGACCCCATACACACGATTCGATTTTCTGCAGATTTTTGTCTTCAGATTTACCAAAACCATGTAGTGCAAGGGCCTGCCTGATTGCATACAAATACAAAACTCTTAAAGTTTGACCTCATATATTATATGGTTTTGGTAAATATGAAGACAAAAATCTGGCAAAAATCTAATAGTGTGTATGGGGTCTAATGCCGCGTACACACGCGTAGACTGACGGTCTTTCCGACGGAGTTCCGCCGAAACAGACTTGCCTACACACGATTACACCAAACTCTGATTGTTTAGAACGCTATGACGTACGACGGGACTAGAAAAAAGAAGTTAAATAGCCAGTAGCCAATAGCTGCCCTTGCATTGTTTTTGGTCCATCGGACTAGCATACAGACGAACGGTTTTCTCGATAGGTATTGAGTCTGTCGGAAAGATTTGAAACATGTTCTATTTCTAGGTCCGTCAGAATTTTGCGAAAGAGAAGGTCCGATGAAGCCCACACACGATCGGAATGTCCGACGGAATTATTCCGATGGAAAGTCCAGTCGTGTGTACGCGGCATTAGTGTGGTATTTGGAATCTATTGCTGTGGACCTGCATCATGCGTTCAAAGGAGCTGTCCATGCAAGTGAAACAGGCCATTGTAAGGCTTCAAAAGCTAAACAAATCCATGGGATAGCAGCAACATTGGGAGTGGCCAAATAAGAACACACTGGTGAGCTCAGAAACATAAGGACTGGACGTCCACAACATTGGTGGATGAGAGAGTGGCCACTGGCCAGCCACATGCTCTGCAAGCCAGGAGGTGCTGCAGGCTGATTTTGTGCTGTATCCATCCATCCTTCCAGGCTGAAAAGGGACAATAGGTGATTGATGGGACACACACAGTAAGCGGGAGGAAGCTCGTGGAGACGCCGCAATCTCAACCTTGATATACCACTGCTGTTACGCTTTTAAAGGATGGAAGTTCTTGTAAGTGCAATTTATTCAGCTTATTAAATTATGTTGTTTGAACTATTACACTATGGGAGCATTCTTTGTTTTTGTTTTCTGAGTACCACGATCTCAGCTTCAATGGTATAGGTTAGTCTGAGAATTTCCCAAAATGCCTGGTGAGACTACTTGTATAATGGTCATCTATAGTTGGTAAGCAGCCTCAATTGTCACTTGGGTGTGAACTACCTTGGATGCTGGACTTGTCTTTCATCACATTTCCTTTTGGAACATCACTTTCACATTGTATATGGACTTTTTTTAGCTTGGAATTTCCCTTGCACCATTTGAAATTGGGACTTTTTTTGCACTATTTATAATTGGGATTTTTGTGTTTTCCTTTCTTTCCAGTGTTTGGTCTATAAGATTTCTCACTGTTCTTCACTTTTTATTCACAATTAATTGAAATAATAATTTTTTGTGATATTTATTCAATTTTTTTTTTTTGTGATATCTGCTTTAGTTTATGTGAGGCTTGTTTTTACCATTACTTTCATCAACATGTTATTTTCACTTATGTGTTTGTTGGGGTAAAGTTAGTTGGGCTATCACCCTTAGTCATTTTTGGCGTGCTAGTTGCCTCAGCTTTTATATTTTATTTTTTGAGAGTTTGTTTACCATCACTCTTTTTGGATTTATATTTTCATATTATTTTTCTAGCGCTGCACCCTGATTTTATTTTAATTCATTGGAGTTTAGTATTGGACTTTTTGGTGCTGGCAACTTTTCTATACCCTTTTTTACGTTTCATAACTAGGGGTGCAACGGATCGTTGCCGATCCGTACGGATCACCCTCCGCGGATCAGCACACCCGCGATCCGCGGAGCACTTTTCGGCCTCAGCCATAGGAAGGGCCGTGGCTTCGGCCTAGCTCCGGAGCGGCGGCCATCTTGGTACACCCGGAAGTGGCCGCTGTCTCGACAGGAAGTGACGTTTCGCCGCCGCCATCTTGCTACACCCCACACTCCTGCACAGTACAATAATGATAGAGTGAGAAGGGGGCAAGCGGACATCTTGTTACACCCATCAGAGTTTTAGATTTAAAAGCCATTTTCAACACAAAACTGAGCTTATATGCACAAATACTGTATTTATGTATATAAGCTCGGTTTTGTGTTGAAAATAGCTTTTAAATCTAAAACTCCGGGGGGTGTAACAAGATTTGTGTGTTTTTTTGTTTTTTTGCTGATCCGAAAATGATCCGATCCGTGACTCTGATCCGAGGATCGATCCGATCCGTGAGATTTTTGATCCGTTGCACCCCTATTCATAACTCATATAATTCTTTTTTTTAGCGCAGCGTTAACCTTCGGGTTTCTTTTATGACCTCTAATTGGTGGATGATCGCAGGATCCTCTCTATAGTAAAGAAAAATCCTCTCACAACATCAAGATAAGTGAAGGACACTCTCCAGGAGTTGGGCGTATTATTGTCAAAGTCTACAATCAAGAGAAAACTTCACAAGAACAAATACAGAGGGTTCACCACAAGGTGCAAACCATTCATAAGCCAGACCAGTTCTGGAAAAGCATTCTTTGGATGGACGAAACGAAGATTAATCTGTACCAGAATGACGGGAAAAAAAAAAAAAGTGTGGAGAATGCTTGAAACAGCTCATGATCCAAAGCACACAACGATCTCTGTAAAACATTATGGGGGCAGTGTGATGGCATGGGCATGCATGGCTTCCAGTGGCAATGGGTCATTTGTGTTTATTGATGATGTGACAGAAGACAGAAGCAGCCGGATGAATTCTGCAGTGTTTAGAGATATACTGTCAGCCCAGATTCAGTCAAATGCAGCAAAGTTGATTGGACGGCACTTCACAGTACAGATGGACAATGATCCAAAAACACACTGCAAAAGCAACCCAGGAGCTTTTGAAGGAAAAGAAGTGGGATAGTCTGGAATGGCCGAATCAATCACCTGATCTTAACCCAATTGCGCACACATTTCACTTGCTGAAGGCAAAACTAAAAAGGCAGAGAGACCCACAAAGAACTGAAGACAGTTGCAGTTAGAGCCTGGCAAAGCATCAGAAAGGAGGAAACCAAGTCTTTGGTAATGTCCATGGGTTCCAGACTTCAGGCAGTCATTGCCAGTAAAGGATTCTCAACAAAATATTAAAAATCAACATTTTATTTATGATTATATTCATTTGTTCAATTACATTTGAGCCCCTGAAAATGCGGGGGGTATCGGACTGTGTATAAAAATTATTGCTGTTCCTAAAATTCTCCTGTTCCACCAGGAGGCCCGAGCGACTAGCCGACACGTCCGTTGGCTGGCTGAAGACCCGAACAAAGCAGATCGGCTTCGTTCAGGTCTCGGATCTAGTATCCCGAAAGCGATGTCATGACATCACTTCCGGATTACTGGCATCCTAAGGGCGCCAGTTTTAAAAAATAGGAAGTATTCAAAAACGCAGATCTTGAAGTTTTGAATACTTTGAAGTGCAGAGGAGAGGTTTGGTGTCTTATAGACCCCAGATCCCTCCATAAAGGATACCTGCTACTGCCTAATACTGTCAGCAAAGGATGTTTACATTCCTTGTGACAGCAATAAAAGTGATAAAAAATAAATTAAAAAGGACCGTGTTAAAAAAAAATAAAAAAAATAAAAAATCTACAGAACATGGTCATCTGATACTAGCCTGAAAGGCAGCCAAAAAAAAAAAAAAAAAAAAAAAAAAAAAAAATCGGCCCTGAAAAAACTATATCGGTCAACCCTTAACAGGAATGCACTGGAACACATCAAAAATGCACCAGAGCCCAGTACAGCAAAAGGAAGAAAAAGCATCTGGAATTCATCAAAAACACTGGAATGCGTCAAAAATGCATTAAAAACGCGCTTGCAGAAACGCATCCGGAACAGATCTGGAATGCGTTTTTGTGCTGTGAACAAGCCCTTTCTTCAAACCACAAGAATGCACTCCAGATCCCTTCCGGATGCGTTTCTGCATGCGTGTTTTCAACACATTGTGTTTTTGATGCGTTTCCAGATGCAATTTTTCCTAACTTTTTCACTGTACTGGGGTCCGGTGCGTTTTTCATGTGTTCCAGTGCATTCCAGTGTGTTTTTGAAGCGGTTCTACTTTATTTCTGGAACTGGAGAGCCCTGGAACTGACCACACTGGTGTGAACTATGCCAATGGAAACCATATAATCTACTTTCCATGTGTTTTTGATGCAGAAAACAAAACAAAACAAAAAAAAACACACTGGACTGCATGTGGTGTGAACTGGCCCTCAATTCATAAGGTCCAAAAAAGTCATAGTACCAAAAATAAGGTTTTTGTTTTTTTCTTAAATTGTTGTGCTCATAGGTTTACATACCCTGACAGAATTTGATTTCTTGGCCATTTTTCAGAGAATATGAATAACACAAACATTTCTTTCACTCATGGTTAGTGTTTTGGCTAAAGCCATTTATTATCAATCAACTGTGTTTACTCTTTTTAAATCATAAGAACAACAGAAACTACCCAAACGTCCCTGATCAAAAGTTTACATACCCTGGTGATTTTAGCCTGATAACATGCTCACAAGTTGACATAAAGGGGTTTGAATGGCTATTTAAAAGGTAACCATCATCACCTGTTATCTGTTTGCTTGTAATTAGTGTGTGTGTATAAAAGGTCAATGAGTTTCTGGACTCCTGACAGATCCTTGCATCTTCCATCCAGTGCTGCACTGATGTTTCTGGATTCTGAGTCATGGGGAAAGCAAAAAGAATTGGCAAAGGATCTGCGGGAGAAGGTAGTTGAACTGTAAAAACAGGAAAGGGATATAAAAAGATATCCAAGGAATTGAGAATGCCAATCAGCAGTGTTCAAACTCTAATCAAGAAGTGGAAAATGAGAGGTTCTGTTGAAACCAAACCATGGTCAGGTAGACCAACTAAAATTTCAGCCACAACTGCCAGGAAAATTGTTCGGGATGCAAAGAAAAACCCACAAATAACTTCAGGTGAAATACAGGACTCTGAAACATGTGGTGTGGCTGTTTCAAGATGCACAATAAGGAGGCACTTGAAGAAAGATGGGCTGCATGGCCGCAAATGCCACAAAGTATCCGGCTTACAATACGCCAAACAGCACAGAGACAAGCCTCAAACCTTTTGGCACAAAGTCATTTGGAGTGAGAAGACCAAAATTGAGCTTTTTGGTCACAGCCATAAACACTACATTTGCAGAGGAGTCAACAAGGCCTATGATGAAAGATACACCATTCCTACTGTGAAACACTGAGGTGGATCACTGATGTTTTGGGGATATGTGAGCTACAAAAGGCACAGGAAATTTGGTCAAAATCGATGGCAAGATGAATGCAGTATGTTATCAAAAAATACTGGAGGAACATTTGCATTCATCAGTCAGGAAGCTGTGCATGGGACGTACTTGTACATTCCAAAATGACAATGATCCAAAACACAAGGCCAAGTCGACCTGTCATTGGCTACAGCAGAATAAAGTGAAGGTTCTGGAGTGGCCATCTCAGTCTCCTGACCTCCATATCATTGAGCCACTCTGGGGAGATCTCAAACCTGCAGTTCATGCAAGACAGCCCAAGAATTTACAGGAACTGAA
The DNA here is from genome assembly GCA_037952835.1 of Lithobates septentrionalis. Taxonomy (NCBI): domain Eukaryota; kingdom Metazoa; phylum Chordata; class Amphibia; order Anura; family Ranidae; genus Lithobates; species Lithobates septentrionalis. The sequence goes on along the minus strand of JBBDGP010000755.1, from coordinate 1,250,395 downwards.
GGCTTTTTTTGCCAAGAGGAATGGACAGCTTTACAATCTGAGAAGATAAAGAGCCTCATCCACAAATACCACAAAAGACTTCAAGCCGTCATTGATGATAAAGGGGGCAATACACGGTATTAAGAACTGGGGTATGTAAACTTTTGATTAGGGTCATTTGGATAGTTTCTGTTCTCTATAGGATTTAAAAATAGTAAACACAGTTGATTGATAATAAATGGCTTCAGACAAACACTAAACATGAGTGAAAGAAAAGTTTTTGTGTTATTCATATTCTCTGAAAAAGAAAGCCAAGAAATCCTAAATTCTGCCAGGGTATGTAAACTTATGAGCACAACACACATTATAATTATATATATATATATATACACACACACACACACACACATACCCCAAGGCCCCTTTCACACTGGGGCGGTTTGCAGGCGTTATTGCGCTAAACATAGCGCCTGCAAACCGACCTAAAACTGCCGCTACTGTTTGTTCAGTGTGAAAGCCCGAGGCTGGCAAAGAAAAAAAAAAAACTCCTGCAAACCGCATCTTTGGAGCGGTGAAGGAGCGGAGTATTCACCGCTCCTAAAAGGCTCCTGCCCATTGAAATCATCTTTTTTTATACATATAAAAAAAGATGTGAGAGTACCTAATACTGTATATAGGGTTTAAAACTCGTTTACTAAAATTAGGAAAACTCACATTTCAGTAGAGAAAGCAGCGATTTTAGAATACAAAATAACTGGCAATGTTGGTGGTGTCAGCAGCTCATCTCGACGTAATCTGACGCTGTCCCCTTGGACGAAACGCGTCGGGATGAGCTGCTGACACCACCAACATTGCCAGTTATTTTGTATTCTAAAAGCGCTGCTTTCTCTACTGAAATGTGAGTTTTCCTAATTTTAGTAAACGAGTTTTAAACCCTATGTGCAGTATTACGCTATGTACTCTCACATCTTTTATATGTATACGCTGGATATCTGAGTGGATTTACCCCTCTTTTTGCCACATCTGAAGTACCGGGTCACCTGGATCTACCCTCATGTTATACAGACGTCACTGAAGATCCCCATAATTACAGGCTAGATTGACCCAGTGGGTGTATACCCATCTGTGTCCAATCTCTCTGGTAAGCCCCTATCCATTAGGGTGGCGGATCTCCTATCAACACACTTATTTTGCTATTTTCACATCTTCTTGGTGTTATCTACCTATTAAGGACTATAAGAATAATATCATCACTTCACATTACGGACTTTAAAACATTTTTTCTTTTCACAGGAATTTATATATGTTTATGTGACTTTTTTTGAGTTTAACCATGAATATGGTTATAGACTATGTCTATGGTTATTAGCGCTACGCTTTCTCTTTACTTTGGCTTTTATAGAGCTGAGTTTAGGAGCTTTGGCAAAAAAACACCGAAAGTTCCTAAACCCAATTTTAGGAGCTGTCAGTGTGGGATAGTGTGTACATGAAGCGTAAGGCTCCAATCACACCTGCATATTTAAAAAAATTCCCTAAAACGTGTTTTGCATTTGTGGTACCATTCAATGTTAACCCTGGTTCACCCCAGTGCAGCTTTAAAGTTGTGCTACTTCAGTGCGATTTCATAGCAGACTAGCAGTGCGATTTCTTGTGCAGCTTGCTGACATCCGGTCACCTTAATAGATGTCAATGCAAGTCGCACTTAAATCGCACAGAAATAGTGCAGGAACCTTTTTCTGAGTTGCAGCAATTTGAACTATTCCATTCCTGCAAATGGGGTACGACTTCCAACTGTCAAGTCACATGACAAGTTGCACTGATGTGAACCAGGATTAAATGGCACCCCAAATGCAAGATGTTGCCATGTAGAAAAACACACCAAAACACGCAGTAAAAAAGCTACATGAGCTACGTTTTCGCATTTGGTACACCTAGGGCCGCCTATTAAAATAATAATTGCACTGCTCTATGAATATCAAGCAAAACAAAAAAAAAAAACACACGCACAAATAAAAGCGCACGTTAAAAAAAAAAAAAAAAAAAAGAAGGGTGTGAATGGGACCTGTGTGTGTTCATATTTTACATGGCCTCTGTGTATATAAATCCTATGGGGGTTAACACATGGTGCATGGACACTGTGGATGTGCATACACACAGTATATGGATTCTATAGGTACATAGATGAGCTACATACAGGCCCTGTGTACATCCACAAAACCTTCATACATCCTATAGGTGTGCATAGAACATACACGGGTCTCAATACACACACTGCCTATAGGTGTGTACACCGTGTATTGCTCAAAAGAGGTGTGTATGTCCGCATATACTATAAATGGGCCCGGTATATACACATTTATACGTAGGGGTGTGTATACTCTTTATGGATCCAAATTATACACTTAATCGGCCACTTTATTAGTTAAACCTGTTCAATTGCTTGGTAACACAAATTGCTAATCAGCCAATCACATGGCAGCAACTTAATACATTTAGGCATCTAGACATGGCGAAGACGACTTGCTGAAGTTTATACCGAGCATCAGAATGGAGAAGAAAGGGGATTTAAAGCGGATATCCACCCAAAAGTGGAACTTACGCTTAACTGCTTCCTCCAACCCCTCCGGTGTCACATTTGGCACCTTTCAGGGAGGAGGGGGGAGGGGGGGGGGGGGACAGAAACCTGTTTTTGACAGGTCACCTTCCCCACTTCCGGAAGACCGGGCCGCAGCTCCATCTCCCGGAAGTCCGGCCCCCTCCTCCTTCCTCCACCGCTGGGCATGTGCAGTAGGGAACCCAATTTGGCTTCACGGCCGGGTTCCCTTACCTGGAATGGCAGCGGCTGCACCCAACAGTCGATCTGGACAGGTAAGTGTCCATATAGTAAAAGTAAGCAGCTGCAGTATTTGTGGCTGCTGCCTTTTAATCCCTCCCAAGGCAGAACTCTGCTTTAATTGACTTTAAACGTGCCATGGTTGTTGGTGCCAGACCACACACACACACACACACACACACACACACACACACACACACACACACCTTGGGTTTACAGAGAATGGTCCGAAAAAGAGAAAATATCCAGTGAGCGGCAGTTGTGTGGATGAAAATGCCTTGTTGATGTCAGAGGTGAGAGGAGAATGGGCAGATAATAAAAAGGCAACAGTAACTCAAATAACCCCTCCTTACAACCAAGGTATGCAGAATACCGTCTCTGAATGCACAACACATGGAACCTTGAAGCAGATGGGCTACAGCAGCAGAAGACCACACCGGGTGCCACTCCTGTCAGCTAAGAACAGAAAACTGAGGCTACAATTCACACAGCTCACCAGAATTGGACAATAGAAGATTGGAAAAACGTTGCCTGGTCTAAAGAGTCTCGATTTCAGTTGAGATATTCAGGTGGTGGGGTCAGAATTTGGTGTAAACAACATGAAAGCATGGATCCATCCTGCCTTGTATCAATGGTTCAGACTGGTGGTGGTGTAATGGTGTGGGGGATATTCTCTTGGCACAGTTTGGACCCCTTAGTACCAATTGAGCATTGATTAAATGCCACGTCCTACCTGAGTATTGTTGCTGCCCATGTCCATCCCTTTATGAGTACAGTGTACCCATCTTCTGATGGCTCCTTCCAGCAGGATAATGCACCATGTCACAAAGCTCCAATCATCTCACCACTGGACAATGAGGTCCCTGTACTCCAATGGCCTCCACAGTCACCAGATCTCATCCAATAGATCAGTGGTCATTAATCCCCGTCCTCAGGACCCACCAACAGGCCAGGTTTGTAAGATAACTGAAATATATTCCAGGTGATATCATTTGCTGCTCAGTGATTGCACTATTCCAGTCTGCATCTCCCCAAGGTAATACATAAAACCTGGCCTGTTAGTGGGCCCTGAGCACAGGATTGATGACCACTGCAAGAGCACCTTTGGGATGTGGTGGAATGGGAGATTCGCATCATGGATGTGCAGCCAACAAATCTGCAGCAACTGCGTGATGCTATCATGTCTATATGGACCAAAATATCAGAGGAATGTTTCCAACACCTTGTTGAATCTTTGCCACGAAGAAAGAAGGCAGTTCTGAAGGCAAAAGGGGGTCCAACCCGGTACTAGCAATGTGTACCTAATAAAGTGGCCGGTGAATGTAGGTGTGTGAATATACTACATATGGCCTCTTTATATACATATTCACTTTTTAATAGTACAACACACACAATTAATGAGCCCTGTATACACACTATATTTCCAAAGAACTTTAATGGCCTTCCAGTCTTAGTCCGTAGGGTTCAATATTGAGTTGGCCCACCCTTTGCAGCTATAAAAGCTTCAACTCTTCTGGGAAGGCTGTCCACAAGGTTTAGGAGTGTGTCTATGGGAATGTTTGACCATTCTTCCACAAGAGCATTTGTGAGGTCAGGCACTGATGTTGGATGAGAAGGCCTGGCTCGCAGTCTCAGCTCTAATTCATCCCAAAGGTGTTCTATCGGGTTGATGTCAGGATTCTGTGCAGGCCAGTAGAGTTCCTCCACCCCAAACTCGCTCATCCATGTCTTTATGGACCTTGCTTTGTGCACTGAACCTGATCATTGGGTGGAGGAGGGATTATGGTGTGGGGGTTGTTTTTCAGAGGTTGGGCTTGGTTCCAGTGAAGGGAACTCTTAAGGTGTCAGCATACCAAGACATTTTGGACAATTTCATGCTCCCAACTTTGTGGGAACAGTTTGGGGATGGCCCCTTCCTGTTCCAACATGACTGCGCACCAGAGTACAAAGCAAGGTTCATAAAGAAATGGATGAGCGAGTTTGAGGTGGAGGAACTTGACTGGCCTGCACAGAGTCCTGAATTAGAGCAGAGACTGTGAGCCAGGCCTTCTCGTCCAACATCAGGACCTGACCTCACAAATGTGCTTCTGGAAGAATGGTCAAACATTCCCATAGACACACTCCTAAACCTTGTGGACGGCCTTCCCAGAAGAGTTGAATCTGTTATCGCTGTGAAGGGTGGGCCAACTCAATATTGAACCCTACGGACTAATGCTGGCCATACACTATACGAAAAAGGTAATTTAGACAGTTTGTTTGTTTTTCAGCCAGTTAATGGGCACAAAATCGATAATCGTTGGGACGTTTTTGAGCTGAAAGGACAAGTTTGGAAATTTTCTGCCGATTGAACGATAAATTGAAACGTGTTTCCCATCTGAACTGTCTGCACTGGGTATATGTGAACAAAACAAACAAAAAATGGATTCATTTATGTCCCCTGAACAATGTATTGGTCATTACATGAAGGCACGATCGTTTGCTCTCACAGTCGTTTTTCGAAAATGGGTTCAGCCGATTCTTCATATAGTGTACGGCCAGCATAGGACTGGGATGCCATTAAAGGGGTTGTAAAGGTAAGTGTGTTTTTTCACCTCAATGAATCCTATGCATTATGGTGAAAACACATCAATCAGTGACCGGCCCCCAGCCCCCACCCCCGTTTTACTTACCTGAACCCTCAAACTTGTCCCACGGGGACGTGCCATATCTCTCTCTGTCCGGGGTTCTTGGCTCTCGATTGGATAGATTGATAGCAGCGCAGCCATTGGCTCCCACTGCTGTCAATCAAATCTAATGACACTGGGGGGGCCCTGAGTCCAGCATTCGGCCTCTATGGACGCTGAACTCAGGAGCGCGTTCGCAAGGTGACCCCCTCGTGGAAGCACTTCTCCCAGGGGGTCATCTAATGCGGAGAGGAGCCACCGAGGGACCCCAGAAGACCAGGATCGAGGCCACTCTGTGCAAAACGAGCGGCACAGTGGAGGTAAGTATGACATGTTTGTTATTTTTATTTTTTAAACCAAACCTTTAAAGTTCATGTGTGTGTAAAGGGAGGTGTCCCAATACTTTTGACAATATAATGTATATTCATGCTATAGGAGTGTATATACATACACACAACATAAAGACCCCACATATCTACACACACATCCTATAGTTATATGTACATGCTGTGTGAGCCCTGTATGTGTAGGTCCTATAACTGTAAACACACAACGTATGGACCTTTTATATACACATCCATCCTATAGGTATGAGCCCTCGTGTGTACTTCCACCATGTGTGTCCTGTATATACATCCTATAAACAGGAGAGCCCTGTATTTGTCATATAGGTGAACACAGTGCGGTCCCTGTACATACACATTCAGCCTATCAGTGTGTGGGCCCTGTATGTCTATATATCTGTGTATACACATCCCATAGGGGTTTAGGCCCTGTGTACATCCTATAGACAGGTACACATGGTGTAGGCCCAGTAGGTATACATCCCACAGATGTGTATACATCCACACCATATGAACGTTATCCCCCCCATAGGTGTACACACAGTGGCAGGTCCCATGTACACACACACACACACACATTTCCCCCCCATAGGTGTACACACAGTGGTAGGTCCCATGTACACACACACACACACATTTCCCCCCCATAGGTGTACACACAGTGGTAGGTCCCATGTACACACACACACACATTTCCCCCCCATAGGTGTACACACAGTGGTAGGTCCCATGTATACACACATCTCTCTCCCCCCATAGGTGTACACACAGTGGTAGGTCCCATGTATACACACACATTCCCCCCCCATAGGTGTACACACAGTGGTAGGTCCCATGTATACACACACATTCCCCCCCATAGGTGTACACACAGTGGTAGGTCCCATGTATACACCCCCCCCCCCCCATAGGTGTACACACAGTGGTAGGTCCCATGTATACACACACACCCCCCCCCACCCCCATAGGTGTACACACAGTGGTAGGTCCCATGTATACACACACATCACCCCCCCATAGGTGTACACACAGTGGTAGGTCCCATGTATACACACACATCCCCCCCCATAGGTGTACACACAGTGGTAGGTCCCATGTATACACACACACCCCCCCCATAGGTGTACACACAGTGGTAGGTCCCATGTATACACACACACCCCCCCCCCCATAGGTGTACACACAGTGGTAGGTCCCATGTATACACACACACCCCCCCCCCCCATAGGTGTACACACAGTGGTAGGTCCCATGTATACACACACACCCCCCCCCCCCATAGGTGTACACACAGTGGTAGGTCCCATGTATACACACACACCCCCCCCCCCCCATAGGTGTACACACAGTGGTAGGTCCCATGTATACACACACACCCCCCCCCCCATAGGTGTACACACAGTGGTAGGTCCCATGTATACACACACACCCCCCCCCCATAGGTGTACACACAGTGGTAGGTCCCATGTATACACACACACCCCCCCCCCATAGGTGTACACACAGTGGTAGGTCCCATGTATACACACACACCCCCCCCCATAGGTGTACACACAGTGGTAGGTCCCATGTATACACACACATCCCCCCCCAAGGTGTACACACAGTGGTAGGTCCCATGTATACACACACATTTCCCCCCCCCATAGGTGTACACACAGTGGTAGGTCCCATGTATACACACACATTTCCCCCCCCCCCATAGGTGTATACACAGTGGTAGGTCCCATGTATACACACCCCCCCCCCCATAGGTGTATACACAGTGGTAGGTCCCATGTATACACACACATTTCCCCCCCCCATAGGTGTACACACAGTGGTAGGTCCCATGTATACACACACATTTCCCCCCCATAGGTGTACACACAGTGGTAGATCCCATGTATACACACATCTCTCTCCCCCCCATAGGTGTACACACAGTGGTAGGTCAAATGTATACACACATCTCTCTCCCCCCATAGGTGTACACACAGTGGTAGGTCCCATGTATACACACACATTTCCCCCCCATAGGTGTACACACAGTGGTAGGTCCCATGTATACACACATCCCCCCCCCCTATAGGTGTACACACAGTGGTAGGTCCCATGTATACACACACACACACATTTCCCCCCCATAGGTGTACACACAGTGGTAGGTCCCATGTATACACACATCCCCCCCCCCTATAGGTGTACACACAGTGGTAGGTCCCATGTATACACACACACACACATTTCCCCCCCATAGGTGTACACACAGTGGTAGATCCCATGTATACACACATCCCCCCCATAGGTGTACACACAGTGGTAGGTCCCATGTATACACACACATTCCCCCCCCCATAGGTGTACACACAGTGGTAGATCCCATGTATACACACATCCCCCCCATAGGTGTACACACAGTGGTAGATCCCACGTATACACACATCCCCCCCATAGGTGTACACACAGTGGTAGGCCCTGTGGACGTGTACGGCTCCTATAGGTGTGTACACAGCACGGTGAGTACTGTTGGCGGCAGGAAGTGGTTCTGCCCCCTGCTGGTGGGGTAAATATCTGTGTACTGGGGGGAGGGGCGGGTGGAATGACCCCTCCCCCACCCGGGTCCGCCGCTCACCTGGCAGTAGAGGCTCCGTGCGGCCTATAGGAGCGGCCGGCCGTTTGTCTCCTTCCCCGGACTCCTCCCGTCGCTCCGCTCTCCCGGGGCGGCCTTCTCACCGGGCCCGGCTCCCCCACTACCTCGCTTCACTGGCGGGAGGAGGAGGGCTGCCGCCGATTGTTTGTGTCCCACAATGCACCGCGCCCCGGACACCAGGGGAGGGGCCACCGCCGGTGACGCGCGGCCCTGGGCGGAGACCGTCTGCTGCCGCCGGTTACCTGGAGACCCGCAACATGGTGAAGGAGCGGCCCGCCCCTCGTGACTGGGACAGCCCCCCTTACCCCGCCCAGCTGGAAGGTGATCCCGCCCACTCTGAGTGAGACACATAGCCGCCTGTCTCGTCTTTCTGTCCCGCCCTCACAGCTACTAGTAGAAGTCTGTTCGGGGTTGGACTTCCCGCCAATACTGGCCAATGGTAGTCTCGGCACCCTGTACTGAGGTAAAGCTCCGCCTCTACCGCTCTGTGTGCAATGGTACTTCCTCCTCTACTACACGGGGTTTCAGGAGCTGTAACCACTAGCAACACGAAACCCAGAGGACTGTCCGTACTAGTCACCACATAGAAAGACATTGCTCCCACCAATCACCACACAGAGAGTCACTGCTCCCACTAATCACCACACAGAGAGTCACTGCTCCCACCAATCACTGCCCCCACCAATCACCATACAGAGAGTCACTGCTCTCACCAATCACCATACAGAGTCGCTGCCCCCACCAATCACCACACAGAGAGTTACTGCTCCCACTAATCACCACACAGACAATCACTGCTCCCACCAATCACCATACAGAGAGTCACTGCTCCCACCAATCACTGCCCCCACCAATCACCACACAGACAATCACTGCCCCCACCAATCACCATACAGAGAGTCACTGCCCCCACCAATCACTGCTCCCACCAATCACCATACAGACAGTCACTGCTCCCACCAATCACTGCCCCCACCAATCACCACACAGACAAACACTGCCCCCACCAATCACCATACAGAGAGTCACTGCCCCCACCAATCACCATACAGAGAGTCACTGCCCCCACCAATCACCATACAGAGAGTCGCTGCCCCCACCAATCACCACACAGAGAGTCACTGCTCCCACCAATCACCACACAGAGAGTCACTGCCCCCACCAATCACCATACAGAGAGTCACTGCCCCCACCAATCACCACACAGAGAGTCACTGCTCCCACCAATCACCTCACAGAGAGTCACTGACCCCACCAATCACCACACAGAGAGTCACTGCCCCCACCAATCACTATACAGAGAGTCACTGCTCCCACCAATCACCATACAGAGAGTCACTGCCCCCACCAATCACCACACAGAGAGTCACTGCTCCCACTAATCACCACACAGAGAGTCACTGCTCCCACCAATCAACACACAGACAATCACTGCCCCCACCAATCACCATACAGAGAGTCACTGCTCCCACCAATCACCACACAGAGAGTCACTGCCCCCACCAATCACCACATAGAGAGTCACTGCCCCCACCAATCACCATACAGAGAGTCACTGCCCCCACCAATCACCACACAGAGAGTCACCGCTCCCACTAATCACCACACAGAGAGTCACTGCTCCCACCAATCACCACACAGAGAGTCACTGCTCCCACCAATCACCATACAAGGGGTCACTGCTCCCACCAATCACCATACAGATTCGCTGCCCCCACCAATCACTGCCCCCACCAATCACCACACAGAGAGTCACTGCTCCCACTAATCACCACACAGACAATCACTGCTCCCACCAATCACCATACAGAGAGTCACTGCTCCCACCAATCACTGCCCCCACCAATCACCATACAGAGAGTCACTGCTCCCACCAATCACTGCTCCCACCAATCACCATACAGACAGTCACTGCTCCCACCAATCACTGCCCCCACCAATCACCACACAGACAATCACTGCCCCCACCAATCACCATACAGAGAGTCACTGCCCCCACCAATCACCATACAGAGAGTCACTGCCCCCACCAATCACCATACAGAGAGTCGCTGCCCCCACCAATCACCACACAGAGAGTCACTGCTCCCACCAATCACCACACAGAGAGTCACTGCTCCCACCAATCACCACACAGAGAGTCACTGCCCCACCAATCACCATACTGAGAGTCACTGCCCCCACCAATCACCATACAGAGAGTCACTGCCCCCACCAATCACCACACAGAGAGTCACTGCTCCCACCAATCACCTCACAGAGAGTCACTGACCCCACCAATAACCACACAGAGAGTCACTGCCCCCACCAATCACTATACAGAGAGTCACTGCTCCCACCAATCACTATACAGAGAGTCACTGCCCTCACCAATCACTATACAGAGAGTCACTGCTCCCACCAATCACCACACAGAGAGTCACTGCCCCCACCAATCACCATACAGAGAGTCACTGCCCCCACCAATCACCACACAGAGAGTCACTGCTCCCACCAATCACCTCACAGAGAGTCACTGACCCCACCAATCACCACACAGAGAGTCACTGCCCCCACCAATCACTATACAGAGAGTCACTGCTCCCACCAATCACCATACAGAGAGTCACTGCCCCCACCAATCACCACACAGAGAGTCACTGCTCCCACTAATCACCACACAGAGAGTCACTGCTCCCACCAATCAACACACAGACAATCACTGCCCCCACCAATCACCATACAGAGAGTCACTGCTCCCACCAATCACCACACAGAGAGTCACTGCCCCCACCAATCACCACATAGAGAGTCACTGCCCCCACCAATCACCATACAGAGAGTCACTGCCCCCACCAATCACCACACAGAGAGTCACCGCTCCCACTAATCACCACACAGAGAGTCACTGCTCCCACCAATCACCACACAGAGAGTCACTGCTCCCACCAATCACCATACAAGGGGTCACTGCTCCCACCAATCACCATACAGATTCGCTGCCCCCACCAATCACTGCCCCCACCAATCACCACACAGAGAGTCACTGCTCCCACTAATCACCACACAGACAATCACTGCTCCCACCAATCACCATACAGAGAGTCACTGCTCCCACCAATCACTGCCCCCACCAATCACCATACAGAGAGTCACTGCTCCCACCAATCACTGCTCCCACCAATCACCATACAGACAGTCACTGCTCCCACCAATCACTGCCCCCACCAATCACCACACAGACAATCACTGCCCCCACCAATCACCATACAGAGAGTCACTGCCCCCACCAATCACCATACAGAGAGTCACTGCCCCCACCAATCACCATACAGAGAGTCACTGCCCCCACCAATCACCATACAGAGAGTCACTGCCCCCACCAATCACCATACAGAGAGTCGCTGCCCCCACCAATCACCACACAGAGAGTCACTGCTCCCACCAATCACCACACAGAGAGTCACTGCTCCCACCAATCACCACACAGAGAGTCACTGCCCCACCAATCACCATACTGAGAGTCACTGCCCCCACCAATCACCATACAGAGAGTCACTGCCCCCACCAATCACCACACAGAGAGTCACTGCTCCCACCAATCACCTCACAGAGAGTCACTGACCCCACCAATAACCACACAGAGAGTCACTGCCCCCACCAATCACTATACAGAGAGTCACTGCTCCCACCAATCACTATACAGAGAGTCACTGCCCTCACCAATCACTATACAGAGAGTCACTGCTCCCACCAATCACCATACAGAGAGTCACTGCTCACTGACTGAGACCTCATATATACGCAAATGTAAGAAACCCCATATCACTGCTATACATTCCTCTATATGTGCATTAAATGTTTATATAATATTCTATGAGTACATTATATATCTCTCTGAAGTCTGTTACCTCACACACATAGCTCCCAACTGTCCCTGATTTCGAGGGACTGTCCCTGATTTGGAGCAATGTCCCTCTGTCCCTCTTTCCTCCTCATTTGTCCCTCATTTTGGTCTGATCTATATAGATGTATATAAAATGCACTTTTTATCTATCAAAAAGTGTTTCCCAGTGCTAAACCTTTCATCTGATTTCTAAATTGCTGCATTTGTAAATGTTAAAAGCCAATATAAAGGAATAGTAGTGGTAAAAAGAGCCCTTGTGGATTTCATTAACCTTTTTTTTGGTTAATTCTCCTTTAACCACTTGCTTACTGGGCACTTAAACCCCCCTCCTGTCCAGACCAATTTTCAGCTTTCAGCACTGATGCACCTTGAATGACAATTGCGCGGTCATACAACACTGTACCCAAACTAAATTTTTATAGAGCTTTCTTTTGGTGGTATTTGATCACCTCTGCTTTTTTTTTTTTTTTATTGTTAAAAAAATTAAAAAAGACCAATTTTTTTTTAATTTTTTATTTTTTATTTTGTTATACAATTTTGCAAACAGGTAATTTTTCTCCTTCATTGATGTACGCTAATGAGGCGGCACTGATGGGCACCTATAGGTGGCAGTGATGGACACTGATGGGTGGCAATAATGGGCACTGATCGGCACGGGATGGTTACGCTGATAGGCAGCACCGCTAGGTGGCACTGATTGGCACCACTGGTGGGCATTGCCTTTTTATTATTATTAAACAAGTGTGATTAACTGTACTTCTGTCTCCGTCTGATTCATGGTTTCTGACACTAAAATCATTTAAGTTCATTTTTTTCTTCATTAATGTACACACAGCACCCCATATTGACAGAAAAACACAGAATTGGTGACATTTTTACAGATTTATTAAAAAAAGAAAAACTGAAATATCACATGGTCCTAAGTATTCAGACCCTTTGCTCAGTATTTAGTAGAAGCACCCTTTTGATCTAATACAGCCATGAGTCTTTTTGGGAAAGATACAACAAGTTTTTCACACCTGGATTTGGGGATCCTCTGCCATTCCTCCTTGCAGATCCTCTCCAGTTCTGTCAGGTTGGAGGGTAAACGTTGGTGGACAGCCATTTTTAGGTCTCTCCAGGGATGCTCAATTGGGTTTAAGTCAGGGCTCTGGCTGGGCCATTCAAGAACAGTCACGGAGTTGTTGTGAAGCCACTCCTTCGTTATTTTAGCTGTGTGCTTAGGCTCATTATCTTGTTGGAAGGTAAACCTTCGGCCCAGTCTGAGGTCCTGAGCACTCTGGAGAAGGTTTTCGTCCAGGATATCCCTGCACTTGGCTGCATTAATCGCTCCCTCGATTGCAACCAGTTGTCCTGTTCCTGCAGCTGAAAAACACCCCCACAGCATGATGCTGCCACCCACATGCTTCACTGTTGGGACTGTATTGGACAGGTGATGTGCAGTGCCTGGTTTTCTCTACACATACCGCTTAGAATTAAGGGCAAAAAGGTCTATCTTGGTCTCATCAGACCAGAGAATCTTATTTCTCACCATTTTGGAGTCCTTCAGGTGTTTTTTTAGCAAACTCCATGCGGGCTTTCATGTGTCTTAGAAGTGGAAAAGCCTTCGCGCTAATTATATGTGCTAAAACAAACTAATAAACATCAAAAGTGAGGTGAAAAAAGGTGTAAAATAAATAAAGTGTAATGTAATAAAATACGTCAACAGCTGTCTGCAGCAGAACCTGAAGTGTATCACAATCCACTCACAGTAAAATAAATGCTAAAATGATCCCGCGCTACAGCAAAAAAATTAAACATATAAATAACCTTACAGTGTCTAAAGGTGAACAGATAATATTCCTCTTAAGTTAAAATGGTAAATAATGAAACCAAAAACACGAAGAATGATAATAGTCTCTTCAAAATGAATAGAGCAAAAGTGCATAAAAAAGTGTCTGTGCAAAAAAGTGTCAGGAAGATCAAAAAAACAGACAGTGGGCATGGAGAGGTATGAATCCAGAGATGAGCTCACAAAACCCTCACCTTCATAGCTTGAAAATCAGGCATATAATGAACAGGAATCCGTAGTGTGGTTACCACTTCAGCCACCAGGGGGCCCTTTGTTCCGCTGTATGTACGGCCAATAATCACTCTAGGCCCATAAGGAAGGGGGTGATTCTGATGTATAATCCAACTTCCTAGAGGGACCTCTACATCACTCGCAAAAAGACCTCAGGTAGACATCCCATCCAAGTCCTCATCCGAACCTGTCACCTCCGCTCGAGGGGGGGGGGCGGGAGGGGGGGGGGGGAGGCGGGGGGAACAAGGGAACGAGAGAGGGTGGGTGGAGGTGAGGGGAGAAGAAATTCCAGATAGTGTAGTAGGTAAAATCCAAACAAGGTTTATTTCAAAGGTAATCCTGGACTCTTACAATATAGAAGTTAAAAATAAGCAAGAATCAGCAAACAAAGCGTCCGAGCGCCACTCTTACGTCACTTCCGGTGCACTGTCAACCTACGACCACTCCCTACGCGTTACGTCATCACGTGACTTCATCAGGGGATGCTGATTGGTTGTGGCGATTGTGTTTATATCATATAAAACCGGAAATCAATTAGCGGCCATTTTTTTGTAGTCCGTTCCATTTGGTAACGGTGGCCATTTTCCTGTAGTTAATTTAATGAGTGTACAGCGGCCATTGTATGAATTAGTACTCCTCTGCTGACACTTCTACAGAGGTTAAATGCTGAGTGGACGGAACAGTAAAACCTGGCTGCTTTATAGCTCTTGTCCCCTTATCTCCAAAAGTAGCCTCTTCCGTGTAGTGAAGGGGGAGGACAAGGCTAAAAGAATGCTAAACGGCCAGACACATGTAGATCTGAAAAGAGCAGTAAAATCTACACTAAAAAATTTTCCCTAATTAGATAAAAGTAAAAATAAAAATAGAAAATAGAAATAAGAAAACAAAAATAAAAATGGAAAAATGAAAAAATGAAACAGATGAAAAAATAAAAAAATGAAAAATAAAAAATAAAAAATAAATAACACAATAAAAATAAAAATATAAATAAAAATAAAAAAGGAAAAAAGAGAGAAAAAAAAAAGAGAAAAAAATAGAAAAAAATTGAAAAATAAAAATTATAAAAAATATATGAATAAAAATAAAAATAAAAAATACAAAATACATAAAAAATAATAATAAAAAATAATAATAAAAACTGAAAAATAAATACAAAAAATAAATAAAAATAAAAATAAAAATAAAAAATGAGAAAAATAAAATTAAGAATAAAAATACAAATATAAATAAAATATAGATAGAAAATGAAAATAGAAAATGGGAATGGCAAAGCTGGAGCAAATACACGAAAAAGACTAGTCAAATGCTACAATGATGTATTAAAGGTAATAAAACCATAAAACCCAATTATATGCCAAATATAATATTCCTTAATGGTTAAAATTGATTATAAAAATATTAAAACTAGATTAAATCATGCCTTACTTCAGGGTACCTGGAATAGACAAGTAAAAAGGGGGATAAAATGTGGGTGGTTGCTGCACATCGGAAATCAGGCAAAAGCCGCACCCCAGACCAATAATAACATACATAAAAATACATAGCTTTAAAAATTACTCAGAAAACAATTGAGGTCAAATTCTACATTAAGGCCTCCCGGCACCAAACTCTTCATAGTGTGTATCCATTTGGACTCTTTCTGACTTATCGTTCTGATCTTATGGCTGCCTCTCCATGATGCATTGTACTTCTCTATACCCCAGAACTGTAACTGGGATGGATCTCTATTGTGTACTAAATCAAAATGTTTTGAGACATTATGCTTGGGGAACCCCTTCAGAATGTTCTGTACATGCTCTTTCACCCTAACTTTGAGTGCTCTTTTTGTCCTGCCGATATACTGTAAATTACAGCTACATTGTAGGCAGTACACTACACCTTCAGTATGACACCCTATGAAGTCCCTGATCTGATAGGTCTGACCAGTAGTAGTAGCTAAAAATTCTGATCTCTTGCGTTGAAATTTTTTAGTGAGTTTACAGGCGTAACAATTCCTACAAGGATAGAAACCTTTTCCAGAAAAAAATGTAAAACTGTTCTTTAGGGGAGGTTCAATTACAGATTTAACAACCATATCTCTCAAGGTAGGGGCTCTTTTGTATACAATGTTAGGCGTCTCTGGCAAAATATCCTTTAAATCCCTATCATTTTTCAATATATGCCAGTGTCGTTTAATAAGTTTAGCCACCTCCTTATGTTGCACATTATAGTCCAATATGAGACATGGTGCTTCATCTTGATGAGACTTCTTCTTCAAATTATCTCGTAACATTACAGTTCTATCCATTTCCTTGACCTGTTGTATCTGGTGATCAATCCATGCGCTGTCATAACCCTTTTCTTTAAAACGTTTACCAATCATTTCAGCTTGCATTCCAAAATCTTCTTCATACGTACAATTGCGCCTAATCCTAACCAGTTGCCCCTTGGGGATATTGTACAACCAAGGTTTAAAATGACAACTGTTAACGGACAAGTAGCTGTTGGTGTCTACACTTTTGAAGTGGGTCTTGGTGATAACTTTATCCTTCTGTAGAGAGATATTGAGATCCTGAAAGTCGATCGATTTTTCTTCTATTCTCCATATAAGATCGATCCTCTTTTCATTTTTGTTGAGTCCTTCTAAAAATAATTATAATGTCTCTTTGCTTCCATTCCAGACGATCAAAATGTCGTCTATATACCTTCCATATAGGGTCAACTCTGCCGGCATCTCCTTGTATACTGCTTCCTCTTCCCAATATGCCATAAAGGCGTTAGCTATGCTGGGGGCAAATTTAGCCCCCATGGCTATACCGGTTATTTGTCTATAGTAGAGATGATGATGCCAAAAATAATTATGTTTTAAACAGAAATCTAGGCATTTTATTAAAAATTTCCTTTGTTTGCATGCCAATGTACTATACGTCCTTAAAAGCCATTTCGTTGCTGCGCATGCTTCATGATGCTGGACAATAGTGTACAACGAAGACACATCTGCAGTGGCAAGTAAGGTCCTACCCTCTAAAACTGATACCGTATCTAATAGTTGTAGAGTGTGTTTGGTATCCTTTATATATGCCTTTGTTTTCTGAACCGCAGGTTGAATAAAATAATCGATATATTCCCCCATTCTGGAAGTGAGTGACTCAATACCGTTTACAATCGGTCTGCCTGGTGGTTCTTCTCGATTTTTGTGAATCTTCGGAATAGTATATATTATTGGTATCCTGCAAGATTCTGGTACCAAATATTTGGATTCTTTAACATTCAATATCTCTTTCTTAAGGCCTAAATTTACTACTGATTGTAATTGTTTCTTAAAAATTCTCGTAGGGTTATTTGGCAATTTGATATAAGTCTCCTCATCCTGTAGTTGCCGATCCAATTCTTTTAAGTATTGTTCCTTCGATTGTATAACTACTGCTCCTCCCTTATCAGCTGGGCGTATCACAATATCCCGCCTTTCAGTCAGCTTCTTGATATCTTCCTTTATATGTATCGGATCAGTAAGTCGCTTGGGTTTCAGCATTTCCAAATCTTGTAGGACTAATTTCTTAAAAACTTCAACATGTTGATTGTTTAAAACCTGAGGGTTAAAAGTGGAATTGTTACGCAGTGTACTATACCGAGGTGCTTCTTGATCTCGTCTCTCTTCACTTGTATATTTAGGGGGGTTGCCAATAAGATATTTTTTGATGTTGATCTTCCTGATACATTTTTGGATTCCTATGTATGTTTTAAATTTATTCAAATTTCTAACTGGAGCATGTTTAAGTCCTTTATCTAGTACTGCCAGTTCTTGTGCAGTAATTTCTATCCCACTTAGATTGACTACTCCTTCTCCCACTACTCTCTTTTGCGTTTGGACTCTCTTCCCCGCTCTGCATCCTCTCTTTTGTCTGGACTGTGTCTTGCCCTGTCTCCCTCCTGTCTTCTTCTGGGAGACCGATAGGGCTCTTGGGGATATCTTCTGGGGGAAGGGTCCCTCCTCTCCCTGTCTAAAAAAGGTCTTTGTGTGTCCCTTTCTCTTTGGCTATAATAGTTCTGTTCTTCACGATAGTCAACATGGTGATTTCTGATAGGGTCAAACCGATTGTATGTAGGTATAGGACTCCTGTCATATCGTGCTGCATAATCATAATGTTGAGGATAACTCCTGTCATCCCTCTGATTATGATGCCCATTGTTATATGGTTTCCTGAAGGGCTTTTTGAAACCTTTTTTCCATCCCCTTTTAGGGGTGTGTTGCACATAGTAGCCCGTACCTCTTTGATCGTACTGAGGCTTTGGTGGCATATATTGGGCTCCATCTCGTGGATCATGCTGGGATCTTGGAGTATTCATCTGACCCACATATTGTTGATCGTAAGGGGGTCTAGGTGCTGGATATTGCTCATTGTTTCTCTCCCACCTCAATCCATCAGGTGGATGTGATCCTGTGGGATCTTCTATCCTCACTTCTCTTTCAGGTGTAGAGGGTGTTGAGGTGGGTTGCGTTGGTTCCAATTTGATTTGCCATTTGAAAACCCGGCCTGCTTTATAATCAGTAATGTCCCGTAAGTATTTCTTCATCTTTCTTTGCTGTACCTCTAAATCCTTGGCGATTAGATCTTTATTCAGTTGTAAAGCCAGCTTCTTAAAGTCTGCAGATTCTTTGTATGGTTCCAACTTGTTTCTTATTTCTTCAATTTGAGTTTCTACTAGTTGGGTTTTCCTTTGTTTTCTTTTGAGTACCAGTTTAACACAATCTAAACTTCTACTATTAAAAAATTCAAACCACTCCTCTGTAGCTTCTCTATCAGTTAATCCGTCATTAGGTGGTAACTCCCATTTCAAACGCCTAGGGGTTATATTCTCCCTTAGGTATCTCTCAAAAGTATTGGTGTCCCACCATAAATTGACCTTCTTCTCCATCAAGTGCCCCAATTTTTTAATCATACTTTCCAAGTCTGTGTTACGTGCTCTATTCTGTGAGTTAAACACCTCATCTAAATTAATATTTCTATTTTCCATAAAAGTGAACACATCCATAATGGCAGCAAAGGTGTATATGTGAATAAAGGCAATGAATAGAAGTGGAAAAGCCTTCGCGCTAATTATATGTGCTAAAACAAACTAATAAACATCAAAAGTGAGGTGAAAAAAGGTGTAAAATAAATAAAGTGTAATGTAATAAAATACGTCAACAGCTGTCTGCAGCAGAACCTGAAGTGTATCACAATCCACTCACAGTAAAATAAATGCTAAAATGATCCCGTGCTACAGCAAAAAAATTAAACATATAAATAACCTTACAGTGTCTAAAGGTGAACAGATAATATTCCTCTTAAGTTAAAATGGTAAATAATGAAACCAAAAACACGAAGAATGATAATAGTCTCTTCAAAATGAATAGAGCAAAAGTGCATAAAAAAGTGTCTGTGCAAAAAAGTGTCAGGAAGATCCAAAACAGACAGTGGGCATGGAGAGGTATGAATCCAGAGATGAGCTCACAAAACCCTCACCTTCATAGCTTGAAAATCAGGCATATAATGAACAGGAATCCGTAGTGTGGTTACCACTTCAGCCACCAGGGGGCCCTTTGTTCCGCTGTATGTACGGCCAATAATCACTCTAGGCCCATAAGGAAGGGGGTGATTCTGATGTATAATCCAACTTCCGCCACTAGAGGGACCTCTACATCACTCGCAAAAAGACCTCAGGTAGACATCCCATCCAAGTCCTCATCCGAACCTGTCACCTCCGCTCGAGGAGGCGGGGGGAACAAGGGAACGAGAGAGGGTGGGTGGAGGTGAGGGGAGAAGAAATTCCAGATAGTGTAGTAGGTAAAATCCAAATAAGGTTTATTTCAAAGGTAATCCTGGACTCTTACAATATATAAGTTAAAAATAAGCAAGAATCAGCAAACAAAGCGTCCGAGCGCCACTCTTACGTCACTTCCGGTGCACTGTCAACCTACGACCACTCCCTACGCATTACGTCATCACGTGACTTCATCAGGGGATGCTGATTGGTTGTGGCGATTGTGTTTATATCATATAAAACCGGAAATCAATTAGCGGCCATTTTTTTGTAGTCCGTTCCATTTGGTAACGGTGGCCATTTTCCTGTAGTTAATTTAATGAGTGTACAGCGGCCATTGTATGAATTAGTACTCCTCTGCTGACACTTCTACAGAGGTTAAATGCTGAGTGGACGGAACAGTAAAACCTGGCTGCTTTATAGCTCTTGTCCCCTTATCTCCAAAAGTAGCCTCTTCCGTGTAGTGAAGGGGGAGGACAAGGCTAAAAGAATGCTAAACGGCCAGACACATGTAGATCTGAAAAGAGCAGTAAAATCTACACTAAAAAATTTTCCCTAATTAGATAAAAGTAAAAATAAAAATAAAAATAGAAAATAGAAATAAGAAAACAAAAATAAAAATGAAAAAATTAAAAAATGAAAAAATGAAACAGATGAAAAAATAAAAAAATGAAAAATAAAAAATAAAAAATAAATAACACAATAAAAATAAAAATATAAATAAAAATAAAAATAAAAAAGGAAAAAAGAGAAAAAAAAAAAAAGAGAAAAAAATAGAAAAAAATTGAAAAATAAAAATTATAAAAAATATATGAATAAAAATAAAAATAAAAAATACAAAATACATAAAAAATAATAATAAAAAATAATAATAAAAACTGAAAAATAAATACAAAAAATAAATAAAAATAAAAATAAAAATAAAAATAAAAAATGAGAAAAATAAAATTAAGAATAAAAATACAAATATAAATAAAATATAGATAGAAAATGAAAATAGAAAATGGGAATGGCAAAGCTGGAGCAAATACACGAAAAGACTAGTCAAATGCTACAATGATGTATTAAAGGTAATAAAACCATAAAACCCAATTATATGCCAAATATAATATTCCTTAATGGTTAAAATTGATTATAAAAATATTAAAACTAGATTAAATCATGCCTTACTTCAGGGTACCTGGAATAGACAAGTAAAAAGGGGGATAAAATGTGGGTGGTTGCTGCACATCGGAAATCAGGCAAAAGCCGCACCCCAGACCAATAATAACATACATAAAAATACATAGCTTTAAAAATTACTCAGAAAACAATTGAGGTCAAATTCTACATTAAGGCCTCCCGGCACCAAACTCTTCATAGTGTGTATCCATTTGGACTCTTTCTGACTTATCGTTCTGATCTTATGGCTGCCTCTCCATGATGCATTGTACTTCTCTATACCCCAGAACTGTAACTGGGATGGATCTCTATTGTGTACTAAATCAAAATGTTTTGAGACATTATGCTTGGGGAACCCCTTCAGAATGTTCTGTACATGCTCTTTCACCCTAACTTTGAGTGCTCTTTTTGTCCTGCCGATATACTGTAAATTACAGCTACATTGTAGGCAGTACACTACACCTTCAGTATGACACCCTATGAAGTCCCTGATCTGATAGGTCTGACCAGTAGTAGTAGCTAAAAATTCTGATCTCTTGCGTTGAAATTTTTTAGTGAGTTTACAGGCGTAACAATTCCTACAAGGATAGAAACCTTTTCCAGAAAAAAATGTAAAACTGTTCTTTAGGGGAGGTTCAATTACAGATTTAACAACCATATCTCTCAAGGTAGGGGCTCTTTTGTATACGATGTTAGGCGTCTCTGGCAAAATATCCTTTAAATCCCTATCATTTTTCAATATATGCCAGTGTCGTTTAATAAGTTTAGCCACCTCCTTATGTTGCACATTATAGTCCAATATGAGACATGGTGCTTCATCTTGATGAGACTTCTTCTTCAAATTATCTCGTAACATTACAGTTCTATCCATTTCCTTGACCTGTTGTATCTGGTGATCAATCCATGCGCTGTCATAACCCTTTTCTTTAAAACGTTTACCAATCATTTCAGCTTGCATTCCAAAATCTTCTTCATACGTACAATTGCGCCTAATCCTAACCAGTTGCCCCTTGGGGATATTGTACAACCAAGGTTTAAAATGACAACTGTTAACGGACAAGTAGCTGTTGGTGTCTACACTTTTGAAGTGGGTCTTGGTGATAACTTTATCCTTCTGTAGAGAGATATTGAGATCCAGAAAGTCGATCAATTTTTCTTCTATTCTCCATATAAGATCGATCCTCTTTTCATTTTTGTTGAGTCCTTCTAAAAATAATTCTAATGTCTCTTTGCTTCCATTCCAGACGATCAAAATGTCGTCTATATACCTTCCATATAGGGTCAACTCTGCCGGCATCTCCTTGTATACTGCTTCCTCTTCCCAATATGCCATAAAGGCGTTAGCTATGCTGGGGCAAATTTAGCCCCCATGGCTATACCGGTTATTTGTCTATAGTAGAGATGATGATGCCAAAAATAATTATGTTTTAAACAGAAATCTAGGCATTTTATTAAAAATTTCCTTTGTTTGCATGCCAATGTACTATACGTCCTTAAAAGCCATTTCGTTGCTGCGCATGCTTCATGATGCTGGACAATAGTGTACAACGAAGACACATCTGCAGTGGCAAGTAAGGTCCTACCCTCTAAAACTGATACCGTATCTAATAGTTGTAGAGTGTGTTTGGTATCCTTTATATATGCCTTTGTTTTCTGAACCGCAGGTTGAATAAAATAATCGATATATTCCCCCATTCTGGAAGTGAGTGACTCAATACCGTTTACAATCGGTCTGCCTGGTGGTTCTTCTCGATTTTTGTGAATCTTCGGAATAGTATATATTATTGGTATCCTGCAAGATTCTGGTACCAAATATTTGGATTCTTTAACATTCAATATCTCTTTCTTAAGGCCTAAATTTACTACTGATTGTAATTGTTTCTTAAAAATTCTCGTAGGGTTATTTGGCAATTTGATATAAGTCTCCTCATCCTGTAGTTGCCGATCCAATTCTTTTAAGTATTGTTCCTTCGATTGTATAACTACTGCTCCTCCCTTATCAGCTGGGCGTATCACAATATCCCGCCTTTCAGTCAGCTTCTTGATTCCTTCCTTTATATGTATCGGATCAGTAAGTCGCTTGGGTTTCAGCATTTCCAAATCTTGTAGGACTAATTTCTTAAAAACTTCAACATGTTGATTGTTTAAAACCTGAGGGTTAAAAGTGGAATTGTTACGCAGTGTACTATACCGAGGTGCTTCTTGATCTCGTCTCTCTTCACTTGTATATTTAGGGGGGTTGCCAATAAGATATTTTTTGATGTTGATCTTCCTGATAAATTTTTGGATTCCTATGTATGTTTTAAATTTATTCAAATTTCTAACTGGAGCATGTTTAAGTCCTTTATCTAGTACTGCCAGTTCTTGTGCAGTAATTTCTATCCCACTTAGATTGACTACTCCTTCTCCCACTACTCTCTTTTGCGTTTGGACTCTCTTCCCCGCTCTGCATCCTCTCTTTTGTCTGGACTGTGTCTTGCCCTGTCTCCCTCCTGTCTTCTTCTGGGAGACCGATAGGGCTCTTGGGGATATCTTCTGGGGGAAGGGTCCCTCCTCTCCCTGTCTAAAAAAGGTCTTTGTGTATCCCTTTCTCTTTGGCTATAATAGTTCTGTTCTTCACGATAGTCAACATGGTGATTTCTGATAGGGTCAAACCGATTGTATGTAGGTATAGGACTCCTGTCATATCGTGCTGCATAATCATAATGTTGAGGATAACTCCTGTCATCCCTCTGATTATGATGCCCATTGTTATATGGTTTCCTGAAGGGCTTTTTGAAACCTTTTTTCCATCCCCTTTTAGGGGTGTGTTGCACATAGTAGCCCGTACCTCTTTGATCGTACTGAGGCTTTGGTGGCATATATTGGGCTCCATCTCGTGGATCATGCTGGGATCTTGGAGTATTCATCTGACCCACATACTGTTGATCGTAAGGGGGTCTAGGTGCTGGATATTGCTCATTGTTTCTCTCCCACCTCAATCCATCAGGTGGATGTGATCCTGTGGGATCTTCTATCCTCACTTCTCTTTCAGGTGTAGAGGGTGTTGAGGTGGGTTGCGTTGGTTCCAATTTGATTTGCCATTTGAAAACCCGGCCTGCTTTATAATCAGTAATGTCCCGTAAGTATTTCTTCATCTTTCTTTGCTGTACCTCTAAATCCTTGGCGATTATATCTTTATTCAGTTGTAAAGCCAGCTTCTTAAAGTCTGCAGATTCTTTGTATGGTTCCAACTTGTTTCTTATTTCTTCAATTTGAGTTTCTACTAGTTGGGTTTTCCTTTGTTTTCTTTTGAGTACCAGTTTAACACAATCTAAACTTCTACTATTAAAAAATTCAAACCACTCCTCTGTAGCTTCTCTATCAGTTAATCCGTCATTAGGTGGTAACTCCCATCTCAAACGCCTAGGGGTTATATTCTCCCTTAGGTATCTCTCAAAAGTATTGGTGTCCCACCATAAATTGACCTTCTTCTCCATCAAGTGCCCCAATTTTTTAATCATACTTTCCAAGTCTGTGTTACGTGCTCTATTCTGTGAGTTAAACACCTCATCTAAATTAATATTTCTATTTTCCATAAAAGTGAACACATCCATAATGGCAGCAAAGGTGTATATGTGAATAAAGGCAATGAATAGAAGTGGAAAAGCCTTCGCGCTAATTATATGTGCTAAAACAAACTAATAAACATCAAAAGTGAGGTGAAAAAAGGTGTAAAATAAATAAAGTGTAATGTAATAAAATACGTCAACAGCTGTCTGCAGCAGAACCTGAAGTGTATCACAATCCACTCACAGTAAAATAAATGCTAAAATGATCCCGCGCTACAGCAAAAAAATTAAACATATAAATAACCTTACAGTGTCTAAAGGTGAACAGATAATATTCCTCTTAAGTTAAAATGGTAAATAATGAAACCAAAAACACGAAGAATGATAATAGTCTCTTCAAAATGAATAGAGCAAAAGTGCATAAAAAAGTGTCTGTGCAAAAAAGTGTCAGGAAGATCCAAAACAGACAGTGGGCATGGAGAGGTATGAATCCAGAGATGAGCTCACAAAACCCTCACCTTCATAGCTTGAAAATCAGGCATATAATGAACAGGAATCCGTAGTGTGGTTACCACTTCAGCCACCAGGGGGCCCTTTGTTCCGCTGTATGTACGGCCAATAATCACTCTAGGCCCATAAGGAAGGGGGTGATTCTGATGTATAATCCAACTTCCGCCACTAGAGGGACCTCTACATCACTCGCAAAAAGACCTCAGGTAGACATCCCATCCAAGTCCTCATCCGAACCTGTCACCTCCGCTCGAGGGGGGGGGGGCGGGAGGGGGGGGAAAGGCGGGGGGAACAAGGGAACGAGAGAGGGTGGGTGGAGGTGAGGGGAGAAGAAATTCCAGATAGTGTAGTAGGTAAAATCCAAACAGGGTTTATTTCAAAGGTAATCCTGGACTCTTACAATATAGAAGTTAAAAATAAGCAAGAATCAGCAAACAAAGCGTCCGAGCGCCACTCTTATGTCACTTCCGGTGCACTGTCAACCTACAACCACTCCCTACGCGTTACGTCATCACGTGACTTCATCAGGGGATGCTGATTGGTTGTGGCGATTGTGTTTATATCATATAAAACCGGAAATCAATTAGCGGCCATTTTTTTGTAGTCCGTTCCATTTGGTAACGGTGGCCATTTTCCTGTAGTTAATTTAATGAGTGTACAGCGGCCATTGTATGAATTAGTACTCCTCTGCTGACACTTCTACAGAGGTTAAATGCTGAGTGGACGGAACAGTAAAACCTGGCTGCTTTATAGCTCTTGTCCCCTTATCTCCAAAAGTAGCCTCTTCCGTGTAGTGAAGGGGGAGGACAAGGCTAAAAGAATGCTAAACGGCCAGACACATGTAGATCTGAAAAGAGCAGTAAAATCTACACTAAAAAATTTTCCCTAATTAGATAAAAGTAAAAATAAAAATAAAAATAGAAAATAGAAATAAGAAAACAAAAATAAAAATGAAAAAATGAAAAAATGAAAAAATGAAACAGATGAAAAAATAAAAAAATGAAAAATAAAAAATAAAAAATAAATAACACAATAAAAATAAAAATATAAATAAAAATAAAAATAAAAAAGGAAAAAAGAGAAAAAAAAAAAAAAGAGAAAAAAATAGAAAAAAATTGAAAAATATAAATTATAAAAAATATATGAATAAAAATAAAAATAAAAAATACAAAATACATAAAAAATAATAATAAAAAATAATAATAAAAACTGAAAAATAAATACAAAAAATAAATAAAAATAAAAATAAAAATAAAAATAAAAAATGAGAAAAATAAAATTAAGAATAAAAATACAAATATAAATAAAATATAGATAGAAAATGAAAATAGAAAATGGGAATGGCAAAGCTGGAGCAAATACACGAAAAAGACTAGTCAAATGCTACAATGATGTATTAAAGGTAATAAAACCATAAAACCCAATTATATGCCAAATATAATATTCCTTAATGGTTAAAATTGATTATAAAAATATTAAAACTAGATTAAATCATGCCTTACTTCAGGGTACCTGGAATAGACAAGTAAAAAGGGGGATAAAATGTGGGTGGTTGCTGCACATCGGAAATCAGGCAAAAGCCGCACCCCAGACCAATAATAACATACATAAAAATACATAGCTTTAAAAATTACTCAGAAAACAATTGAGGTCAAATTCTACATTAAGGCCTCCCGGCACCAAACTCTTCATAGTGTGTATCCATTTGGACTCTTTCTGACTTATCGTTCTGATCTTATGGCTGCCTCTCCATGATGCATTGTACTTCTCTATACCCCAGAACTGTAACTGGGATGGATCTCTATTGTGTACTAAATCAAAATGTTTTGAGACATTATGCTTGGGGAACCCCTTCAGAATGTTCTGTACATGCTCTTTCACCCTAACTTTGAGTGCTCTTTTTGTCCTGCCGATATACTGTAAATTACAGCTACATTGTAGGCAGTACACTACACCTTCAGTATGACACCCTATGAAGTCCCTGATCTGATAGGTCTGACCAGTAGTAGTAGCTAAAAATTCTGATCTCTTGCGTTGAAATTTTTTAGTGAGTTTACAGGCGTAACAATTCCTACAAGGATAGAAACCTTTTCCAGAAAAAAATGTAAAACTGTTCTTTAGGGGAGGTTCAATTACAGATTTAACAACCATATCTCTCAAGGTAGGGGCTCTTTTGTATACGATGTTAGGCGTCTCTGGCAAAATATCCTTTAAATCCCTATCATTTTTCAATATATGCCAGTGTCGTTTAATAAGTTTAGCCACCTCCTTATGTTGCACATTATAGTCCAATATGAGACATGGTGCTTCATCTTGATGAGACTTCTTCTTCAAATTATCTCGTAACATTACAGTTCTATCCATTTCCTTGACCTGTTGTATCTGGTGATCAATCCATGCGCTGTCATAACCCTTTTCTTTAAAACGTTTACCAATCATTTCAGCTTGCATTCCAAAATCTTCTTCATACGTACAATTGCGCCTAATCCTAACCAGTTGCCCCTTGGGGATATTGTACAACCAAGGTTTAAAATGACAACTGTTAACGGACAAGTAGCTGTTGGTGTCTACACTTTTGAAGTGGGTCTTGGTGATAACTTTATCCTTCTGTAGAGAGATATTGAGATCCAGAAAGTCGATCGATTTTTCTTCTATTCTCCATATAAGATCGATCCTCTTTTCATTTTTGTTGAGTCCTTCTAAAAATAATTCTAATGTCTCTTTGCTTCCATTCCAGACGATCAAAATGTCGTCTATATACCTTCCATATAGGGTCAACTCTGCCGGCATCTCCTTGTATACTGCTTCCTCTTCCCAATATGCCATAAAGGCGTTAGCTATGCTGGGGGCAAATTTAGCCCCCATGGCTATACCGGTTATTTGTCTATAGTAGAGATGATGATGCCAAAAATAATTATGTTTTAAACAGAAATCTAGGCATTTTATTAAAAATTTCCTTTGTTTGCATGCCAATGTACTATACGTCCTTAAAAGCCATTTCGTTGCTGCGCATGCTTCATGATGCTGGACAATAGTGTACAACGAAGACACATCTGCAGTGGCAAGTAAGGTCCTACCCTCTAAAACTGATACCGTATCTAATAGTTGTAGAGTGTGTTTGGTATCCTTTATATATGCCTTTGTTTTCTGAACCGCAGGTTGAATAAAATAATCGATATATTCCCCCATTCTGGAAGTGAGTGACTCAATACCGTTTACAATCGGTCTGCCTGGTGGTTCTTCTCGATTTTTGTGAATCTTCGGAATAGTATATATTATTGGTATCCTGCAAGATTCTGGTACCAAATATTTGGATTCTTTAACATTCAATATCTCTTTCTTAAGGCCTAAATTTACTACTGATTGTAATTGTTTCTTAAAAATTCTCGTAGGGTTATTTGGCAATTTGATATAAGTCTCCTCATCCTGTAGTTGCCGATCCAATTCTTTTAAGTATTGTTCCTTCGATTGTATAACTACTGCTCCTCCCTTATCAGCTGGGCGTATCACAATATCCCGCCTTTCAGTCAGCTTCTTGATTCCTTCCTTTATATGTATCAGATCAGTAAGTCGCTTGGGTTTTAGCATTTCCAAATCTTGTAGGACTAATTTCTTAAAAACTTCAACATGTTGATTGTTTAAAACCTGAGGGTTAAAAGTGGAATTGTTACGCAGTGTACTATACCGAGGTGCTTCTTGATCTCGTCTCTCTTCACTTGTATATTTAGGGGGGTTGCCAATAAGATATTTTTTGATGTTGATCTTCCTGATAAATTTTTGGATTCCTATGTATGTTTTAAATTTATTCAAATTTCTAACTGGAGCATGTTTAAGTCCTTTATCTAGTACTGCCAGTTCTTGTGCAGTAATTTCTATCCCACTTAGATTGACTACTCCTTCTCCCACTACTCTCTTTTGCGTTTGGACTCTCTTCCCCGCTCTGCATCCTCTCTTTTGTCTGGACTGTGTCTTGCCCTGTCTGAAGAAGAAGTCTCATCAAGATGAAGCACCATGTCTCATATTGGACTATAATGTGCAACATAAGGAGGTGGCTAAACTTATTAAACGACACTGGCATATATTGAAAAATGATAGGGATTTAAAGGATATTTTGCCAGAGACGCCTAACATCGTATACAAAAGAGCCCCTACCTTGAGAGATATGGTTGTTAAATCTGTAATTGAACCTCCCCTAAAGAACAGTTTTACATTTTTTTCTGGAAAAGGTTTCTATCCTTGTAGGAATTGTTACGCCTGTAAACTCACTAAAAAATTTCAACGCAAGAGATCAGAATTTTTAGCTACTACTACTGGTCAGACCTATCAGATCAGGGACTTCATAGGGTGTCATACTGAAGGTGTAGTGTACTGCCTACAATGTAGCTGTAATTTACAGTATATCGGCAGGACAAAAAGAGCACTCAAAGTTAGGGTGAAAGAGCATGTACAGAACATTCTGAAGGGGTTCCCCAAGCATAATGTCTCAAAACATTTTGATTTAGTACACAATAGAGATCCATCCCAGTTACAGTTCTGGGGTATAGAGAAGTACAATGCATCATGGAGAGGCAGCCATAAGATCAGAACGATAAGTCAGAAAGAGTCCAAATGGATACACACTATGAAGAGTTTGGTGCCGGGAGGCCTTAATGTAGAATTTGACCTCAATTGTTTTCTGAGTAATTTTTAAAGCTATGTATTTTTATGTATGTTATTATTGGTCTGGGGTGCGGCTTTTGCCTGATTTCCGATGTGCAGCAACCACCCACATTTTATCCCCCTTTTTACTTGTCTATTCCAGGTACCCTGAAGTAAGGCATGATTTAATCTAGTTTTAATATTTTTATAATCAATTTTAACCATTAAGGAATATTATATTTGGCATATAATTGGGTTTTATGGTTTTATTACCTTTAATACATCATTGTAGCATTTGACTAGTCTTTTTCGTGTATTTGCTCCAGCTTTGCCATTCCCATTTTCTATTTTCATTTTCTATCTATATTTTATTTATATTTGTATTTTTATTCTTAATTTTATTTTTCTCATTTTTTATTTTTATTTTTATTTTTATTTTTATTTTTATTCATTTTTTGTATTTATTTTTCAGTTTTTATTATTATTTTTTATTATTATTTTTTATGTATTTTGTATTTTTTATTTTTATTTTTATTCATATATTTTTTATAATTTTTATTTTTCAATTTTTTTTCTATTTTTTTCTCTTTTTTTTTTTTTTCTCTTTTTTCCTTTTTTATTTTTTTTTTTATTTATATTTTTATTTTTATTGTGTTATTTATTTTTTATTTTTTATTTTTCATTTTTTTATTTTTTCATCTGTTTCATTTTTTCATTTTTTCATTTTTATTTTTGTTTTCTTATTTCTATTTTCTATTTTTATTTTTATTTTTACTTTTATCTAATTAGGGAAAATTTTTTAGTGTAGATTTTACTGCTCTTTTCAGATCTACATGTGTCTGGCCGTTTAGCATTCTTTTAGCCTTGTCCTCCCCCTTCACTACACGGAAGAGGCTACTTTTGGAGATAAGGGGACAAGAGCTATAAAGCAGCCAGGTTTTACTGTTCCGTCCACTCAGCATTTAACCTCTGTAGAAGTGTCAGCAGAGGAGTACTAATTCATACAATGGCCGCTGTACACTCATTAAATTAACTACAGGAAAATGGCCACCGTTACCAAATGGAACGGACTACAAAAAAATGGCCGCTAATTGATTTCCGGTTTTATATGATATAAACACAATCGCCACAACCAATCAGCATCCCCTGATGAAGTCACGTGATGACGTAACGCGTAGGGAGTGGTCGTAGGTTGACAGTGCACTGGAAGTGACGTAAGAGTGGCGCTCGGACGCTTTGTTTGCTGATGCTTGCTTATTTTTAACTTCTATATTGTAAGAGTCCAGGATTACCTTTGAAATAAACCCTGTTTGGATTTTACCTACTACACTATCTGGAATTTCTTCTCCCCTCACCTCCACCCACCCTCTCTCGTTCCCTTGTTCCCCCCGCCTTTCCCCCCCCCCTCCCCGCCCCCCCCCTCGAGCGGAGGTGACAGGTTCGGATGAGGACTTGGATGGGATGTCTACCTGAGGTCTTTTTGCGAGTGATGTAGAGGTCCCTCTAGTGGCGGAAGTTGGATTATACACTACCGTTCAAAAGTTTGGGGTCACCCAAACAATTTTGTGTTTTCCATGAAAAGTCACACTTATTCACCACCATACGTTGTGAAATGAATAGAAAATAGAGTCAAGACATTGACAAGGTTAGAAATAATGATTTGTATTTGAAATAACATTGTTTTTACATCAAACTTTGCTTTCATCAAAGAATCCTCCTTTTGCAGCAATTACAGCATTGCACACCTTTGGCATTCTAGCTGTTAATTTATTGAGGTAAGCTGGAGAAATTGCACCCCACGCTTCTAGAAGCAGCTCCCACAAGTTGGATTGGTTGGATGGGCACTTCTGGCGTACCATACGGTCAAGCTGCTCCCACAACAGCTCAATGGGGTTCAGATCTGGTGACTGTGCTGGCCACTCCATTACCGATAGAATACCAGCTGCCTGCTTCTGCTGTAAATAGTTCTTGCACAATTTGGAGGTGTGTTTAGGGTCATTGTCCTGTTGTAGGATGAAATTGGCTCCAATCAAGCGCTGTCCACTGGGTATGGCATGGCGTTGCAAAATGGAGTGATAGCCTTCCTTATTCAGAATCCCTTTTACCCTGTACAAAGCTCCCACCTTACCAGCACCAAAGCAACCCCAGACCATCACATTACCTCCACCATGCTTAACAGATGGCGTCAGGCATTCTTCCAGCATCTTTTCATTTGTTCTGCGTCTCACAAACGTTCTTCTTTGTGATCCAAACACCTCAAACTTGGATTCATCCGTCCACAACACTTTTTTCCAGTCTTCCTCTGTCCAATGTCTGTGTTCTTTTGCCCATCTTAATCTTTTTCTTTTATTGGCCAGTCTCAGATATGGCTTTTTCTTTGCCACTCTGCCCTGAAGCCCAAAATCCCGCAGCCGCCTCTTCACTGTAGATGTTGACACTGGTGTTTTGCGGGTACTATTTAATGAAGATGCCAGTTGGGGACCTGTGAGGCGTCTGTTTCTCAAACTAGAGACTCTAATGTGCTTATCTTCTTGCTTAGTTGTGCAACACGGCCTCCCACTTCTTTTTCTACTCTGGTTAGAGCCTGTTTGTGCTGTCCTCTGAAGGGAGTAGTACACACCGTTGTAGGAAATCTTCAATTTCTTTGCAATTTCTCGCATGGAATATCCTTCATTTCTAAGAACAAGAATAGACTGTCGAGTTTCAGATGAAAGTTCTCTTTTTCTGGCCATTTTGACCGTTTAATTGACCCCACAAATGTGATGCTCTAGAAACTCAATCTGCTCACAGGAAGGTCAGTTTTGTAGCTTCTGGAAGGAGCTAGACTGTTTTTAGATGTGTGAACATGATTGCACAAGGGTTTGCTAATCATCAATTAGCCTTCTGAGCCAATGAGCAAACACATTGTACCATTAGAACACTGGAGTGATAGTTGCTGGAAATGGGCCTCTATACACCTATGTAGATATTGCACCAAAAACTAGACATTTGCAGTTAGAATAGTCATTTACCACATTAGCAATGTATAGAGTATATTTGTTTAAAGTTAGGACTAGTTTAAAGTAAGCTTCATTTAAAAGTACAGTGCTTTTCCTTCAAAAATAAGGACATTTCAATGTGACCCCAAACTTTTGAACGGTAGTGTACATCAGAATCACCCCCTTCCTTATGGGCCTAGAGTGATTATTGGCCGTACATACAGCGGAACAAAGGGCCCCCTGGTGGCTGAAGTGGTAACCACACTATGGATTCCTGTTCATTATATGATTTTCAAGCTATGAAGGTGAGGGTTTTGTGAGCTCATCTCTGGATTCATACCTCTCCATGCCCACTGTCTGTTTTGGATCTTCCTGACACTTTTTTGCACAGACACTTTTTTATGCACTTTTGCTCTATTCATTTTGAAGAGACTATTATCATTCTTCGTGTTTTTGGTTTCATTATTTACCATTTTAACTTAAGAGGAATATTATCTGTTCACCTTTAGACACTGTAAGGTTATTTATATGTTTAATTTTTTTGCTGTAGCGCGGGATCATTTTAGCATTTATTTTACTGTGAGTGGATTGTGATACACTTCAGGTTCTGCTGCAGACAGCTGTTGACGTATTTTATTACATTACACTTTATTTATTTTACACCTTTTTTCACCTCACTTTTGATGTTTATTAGTTTGTTTTAGAACATATAATTAGCGCGAAGGCTTTTCCACTTCTATTCATTGCCTTTATTCACATATACACCTTTGCTGCCATTATGGATGTGTTCACTTTTATGGAAAATAGAAATATTAATTTAGATGAGGTGTTTAACTCACAGAATAGAGCACGTAACACAGACTTGGAAAGTATGATTAAAAAATTGGGGCACTTGATGGAGAAGAAGGTCAATTTATGGTGGGACACCAATACTTTTGAGAGATACCTAAGGGAGAATATAACCCCTAGGCGTTTGAGATGGGAGTTACCACCTAATGACGGATTAACTGATAGAGAAGCTACAGAGGAGTGGTTTGAATTTTTTAATAGTAGAAGTTTAGATTGTGTTAAACTGGTACTCAAAAGAAAACAAAGGAAAACCCAACTAGTAGAAACTCAAATTGAAGAAATAAGAAACAAGTTGGAACCATACAAAGAATCTGCAGACTTTAAGAAGCTGGCTTTACAACTGAATAAAGATCTAATCGCCAAGGATTTAGAGGTACAGCAAAGAAAGATGAAGAAACACTTACGGGACATTACTGATTATAAAGCAGGCCGGGTTTTCAAATGGCAAATCAAATTGGAACCAACGCAACCCACCTCAACACCCTCTACACCTGAAAGAGAAGTGAGGATAGAAGATCCCACAGGATCACATCCACCTGATGGATTGAGGTGGGAGAGAAACAATGAGCAATATCCAGCACCTAGACCCCCTTATGATCAACAGTATGTGGGTCAGATGAATACTCCAAGATCCCAGCATGATCCACGAGATGGAGCCCAATATATGCCACCAAAGCCTCAGTACGATCAAAGAGGTACGGGCTACTATGTGCAACACACCCCTAAAAGGGGATGGAAAAAAGGTTTCAAAAAGCCCTTCAGGAAACCATATAACAATGGGCATCATAATCAGAGGGATGACAGGAGTTATCCTCAACATTATGATTATGCAGCACGATATGACAGGAGTCCTATACCTACATACAATCGGTTTGACCCTATCAGAAATCACCATGTTGACTATCGTGAAGAACAGAACTATTATAGCCAAAGAGAAAGGGATACACAAAGACCTTTTTTAGACAGGGAGAGGAGGGACCCTTCCCCCAGAAGATATCCCCAAGAGCCCTATCGGTCTCCCAGAAGAAGACAGGAGGGAGACAGGGCAAGACACAGTCCAGACAAAAGAGAGGATGCAGAGCGGGGAAGAGAGTCCAAACGCAAAAGAGAGTAGTGGGAGAAGGAGTAGTCAATCTAAGTGGGATAGAAATTACTGCACAAGAACTGGCAGTACTAGATAAAGGACTTAAACATGCTCCAGTTAGAAATTTGAATAAATTTAAAACATACATAGGAATCCAAAAATTTATCAGGAAGATCAACATCAAAAAATATCTTATTGGCAACCCCCCTAAATATACAAGTGAAGAGAGACGAGATCAAGAAGCACCTCGGTATAGTACACTGCGTAACAATTCCACTTTTAACCCTCAGGTTTTAAACAATCAACATGTTGAAGTTTTTAAGAAATTAGTCCTACAAGATTTGGAAATGCTGAAACCCAAGCGACTTACTGATCCGATACATATAAAGGAAGGAATCAAGAAGCTGACTGAAAGGCGGGATATTGTGATACGCCCAGCTGATAAGGGATTAGCAGTAGTTATACAATCGAAGGAACAATACTTAAAAGAATTGGATCGGCAACTACAGGATGAGGAGACTTATATCAAATTGCCAAATAACCCTACGAGAATTTTTAAGAAACAATTACAATCAGTAGTAAATTTAGGCCTTAAGAAAGAGATATTGAATGTTAAAGAATCCAAATATTTGGTACCAGAATCTTGCAGGATACCAATAATATATACTATTCCGAAGATTCACAAAAATCGAGAAGAACCACCAGGCAGACCGATTGTAAACGGTATTGAGTCACTCACTTCCAGAATGGGGGAATATATCGATTATTTTATTCAACCTGCGGTTCAGAAAACAAAGGCATATATAAAGGATACCAAACACACTCTACAACTATTAGATACGGTATCAGTTTTAGAGGGTAGGACCTTACTTGCCACTGCAGATGTGTCTTCGTTGTACACTATTGTCCAGCATCATGAAGCATGCGCAGCAACGAAATAGCTTTTAAGGACGTATAGTACATTGGCATGCAAACAAAGGAAATTTTTAATAAAATGCCTAGATTTCTGTTTAAAACATAATTATTTTTGGCATCATCATCTCTACTATAGACAAATAACCGGTATAGCCATGGGGGCTAAATTTGCCCCAGCATAGCTAACGCCTTTATGGCATATTGGGAAGAGGAAGCAGTATACAAGGAGATGCCGGCAGAGTTGACCCTATATGGAAGGTATATAGACGACATTTTGATCGTCTGGAATGGAAGCAAAGAGACATTAGAATTATTTTTAGAAGGACTCAACAAAAATGAAAAGAGGATCGATCTTATATGGAGAATAGAAGAAAAATTGATCGACTTTCTGGATCTCAATATCTCTCTACAGAAGGATAAAGTTATCACCAAGACCCACTTCAAAAGTGTAGACACCAACAGCTACTTGTCCGTTAACAGTTGTCATTTTAAACCTTGGTTGTACAATATCCCCAAGGGGCAACTGGTTAGGATTAGGCGCAATTGTACGTATGAAGAAGATTTTGGAATGCAAGCTGAAATGATTGGTAAACGTTTTAAAGAAAAGGGTTATGACAGCGCATGGATTGATCACCAGATACAACAGGTCAAGGAAATGGATAGAACTGTAATGTTACGAGATAATTTGAAGAAGAAGTC
The DNA here is from genome assembly GCA_037952835.1 of Lithobates septentrionalis. Classification (NCBI taxonomy): domain Eukaryota; kingdom Metazoa; phylum Chordata; class Amphibia; order Anura; family Ranidae; genus Lithobates; species Lithobates septentrionalis. The sequence continues at coordinate 1,213,827 of JBBDGP010000755.1, read as the reverse complement.
TCATCAAGATGAAGCACCATGTCTCATATTGGACTATAATGTGCAACATAAGGAGGTGGCTAAACTTATTAAACGACACTGGCATATATTGAAAAATGATAGGGATTTAAAGGATATTTTGCCAGAGACGCCTAACATCGTATACAAAAGAGCCCCTACCTTGAGAGATATGGTTGTTAAATCTGTAATTGAACCTCTCCTAAAGAACAGTTTTACATTTTTTTCTGGAAAAGGTTTCTATCCTTGTAGGAATTGTTACGCCTGTAAACTCACTAAAAAATTTCAACGCAAGAGATCAGAATTTTTAGCTACTACTACTGGTCAGACCTATCAGATCAGGGACTTCATAGGGTGTCATACTGAAGGTGTAGTGTACTGCCTACAATGTAGCTGTAATTTACAGTATATCGGCAGGACAAAAAGAGCACTCAAAGTTAGGGTGAAAGAGCATGTACAGAACATTCTGAAGGGGTTCCCCAAGCATAATGTCTCAAAACATTTTGATTTAGTACACAATAGAGATCCATCCCAGTTACAGTTCTGGGGTATAGAGAAGTACAATGCATCATGGAGAGGCAGCCATAAGATCAGAACGATAAGTCAGAAAGAGTCCAAATGGATACACACTATGAAGAGTTTGGTGCCGGGAGGCCTTAATGTAGAATTTGACCTCAATTGTTTTCTGAGTAATTTTTAAAGCTATGTATTTTTATGTATTTTATTATTGGTCTGGGGTGCGGCTTTTGCCTGATTTCCGATGTGCAGCAACCACCCACATTTTATCCCCCTTTTTACTTGTCTATTCCAGGTACCCTGAAGTAAGGCATGATTTAATCTAGTTTTAATATTTTTATAATCAATTTTAACCATTAAGGAATATTATATTTGGCATATAATTGGGTTTTATGGTTTTATTACCTTTAATACATCATTGTAGCATTTGACTAGTCTTTTTCGTGTATTTGCTCCAGCTTTGCCATTCCCATTTTCTATTTTCATTTTCTATCTATATTTTATTTATATTTGTATTTTTATTCTTAATTTTATTTTTCTCATTTTTTATTTTTATTTTTATTTTTATTTTTATTTATTTTTTGTATTTATTTTTCAGTTTTTATTATTATTTTTTATGTATTTTGTATTTTTTATTTTTATTTTTATTCATATATTTTTTATAATTTTTATTTTTCAATTTTTTTCTCTTTTTTTCTCTTTTTTTTTTTTCTCTTTTTTCCTTTTTTTTCCTTTTTTTCCTTTTTTATTTTTATTTTTATTTATATTTTTATTTTTATTGTGTTATTTATTTTTTATTTTTTATTTTTTATTTTTCATTTTTTTATTTTTTCATCTGTTTCATTTTTTCATTTTTTCATTTTTATTTTTGTTTTCTTATTTCTATTTTCTATTTTTATTTTTATTTTTACTTTTATCTAATTAGGGAAAATTTTTTAGTGTAGATTTTACTGCTCTTTTCAGATCTACATGTGTCTGGTCGTTTAGCATTCTTTTAGCCTTGTCCTCCCCCTTCACTACACGGAAGAGGCTACTTTTGGAGATAAGGGGACAAGAGCTATAAAGCAGCCAGGTTTTACTGTTCCGTCCACTCAGCATTTAACCTCTGTAGAAGTGTCAGCAGAGGAGTACTAATTCATACAATGGCCGCTGTACACTCATTAAATTAACTACAGGAAAATGGCCACCGTTACCAAATGGAACGGACTACAAAAAAATGGCCGCTAATTGATTTCCGGTTTTATATGATATAAACACAATCGCAACAACCAATCAGCATCCCCTGATGAAGTCACGTGATGACGTAACGCGTAGGGAGTGGTCGTAGGTTGACAGTGCACCGGAAGTGACGTAAGAGTGGCGCTCGGACGCTTTGTTTGCTGATTCTTGCTTATTTTTAACTTCTATATTGTAAGAGTCCAGGATTACCTTTGAAATAAACCTTGTTTGGATTTTACCTACTACACTATCTGGAATTTCTTCTCCCCTCACCTCCACCCACCCTCTCTCGTTCCCTTGTTCCCCCCGCCTTTCCCCCCCCTCCCGCCCCCCCCCCTCGAGCGGAGGTGACAGGTTCGGATGAGGACTTGGATGGGATGTCTACCTGAGGTCTTTTTGCGAGTGATATAGAGGTCCCTCTAGTGGCGGAAGTTGGATTATACATCAGAATCACCCCCTTCCTTATGGGCCTAGAGTGATTATTGGCCGTACATACAGCGGAACAAAGGGCCCCCTGGTGGCTGAAGTGGTAACCACACTACGGATTCCTGTTCATTATATGCCTGATTTTCAAGCTATGAAGGTGAGGGTTTTGTGAGCTCATCTCTGGATTCATACCTCTCCATGCCCACTGTCTGTTTTGGATCTTCCTGACACTTTTTTGCACAGACACTTTTTTATGCACTTTTGCTCTATTCATTTTGAAGAGACTATTATCATTCTTCGTGTTTTTGGTTTCATTATTTACCATTTTAACTTAAGAGGAATATTATCTGTTCACCTTTAGACACTGTAAGGTTATTTATATGTTTAATTTTTTTGCTGTAGCGTGGGATCATTTTAGCATTTACTTTCATGTGTCTTGCACTGAGAAGAGGCTTCCGTCGGGCCACTCTGCCATAAAGCCCAGACTGGTGGAGGGCTGCAGTGATGGTTGACTTTCAACAACTTTCTCCCATCTCCCAACTGCATCTCTTGAGCTCAGCCACAGTGATCTTTGGGTTCTTCTTTACCTCTCTCACCAAGGCTCTTCTCCCCCGATAGCTCAGTTCGGCCGGACGGCCAGCTCTAGGAAGGGTTCTGGTCGTCCCAAACGTCTTCCATTTAAGGATTATGGAGGCCACCGTACTCTTAGGAACCTTAAGTGCAGCAGAAATTTTTTCGTAACCTTGGCCAGATCTGTGCCTTGCCACAATTCTGTCTCTGAGATCTTCAGGCAGTTCCTTTGACCTCATGATTCTCATTTGCTCTAACATGCACTTTGAGCTGTAAGGTCTTATATAGACAGGTGTGTGGCTTTCCTAATCAAGTCCAATCAGTATAATCAAACACAGCTGGACTCAAATGAAGGTGTAGAACCATCTCAAGATGGGGCACGCTCCAGTTGACGTCCCTATGACGAAACGCGTAGGGCGTGGCCTATTCTGACGCTTTTGCATCATCTCCCAGAGGATCACCAACCTAAATCTGACGCTCTCCTGTTTTGATGACATTTGGGTGCCTATTATAAACTGCTTAAATGTGAGTACCATTCTGTCATCTGCGTTCAATAAAGAGTGTTTTATGGTTTTACGCTATGGAATCTCCTCTTTCTTCTCTTATGCCTAAAACGTCACCGTGACCCAGAAACAGCCTGTGGATTGCCGCACAGTGGCATACACTGTGACTGCGTATTACCCCCGCAGGGGTTAAAGAAGCTGGTGAGTGTCCGCATGATCACAAGACACGAGCACCTGGTCACCAAGATTTATACAAATACCTGCCTTGTTTTACAAAGATGTCAAGTTTTTCACTTAAATTGCACTGAGCACTAGTCACAATTTAACCTATGTAATTATTCAGCAATGTTATGTTTGTCAATCACTATATGGGGTTTTTATGCGGATGGAATAGCTTTGGCTAAAGTCATTTTTTGATTTCATCCCCTGTTCCCCTTCCCCCTCCCCCAATTCAAAGGGGGCCAACCTAGCCGTTAAATTTGCTATATGCGATTTTGTTTATATTTTGTTTATAATTTACATGCGATTTTACATGTGGGATTTGGCTACACACGATTTACAAAGTATTTTTTAAACTAGGGCAACGTTACACCTACACACTCCAAAGGGGGTCACTTTGCTGTTTTATGTTTGGTTTTATTCTCGTTGAATTTTTTATTTGCAATTTTGGTTTATACTTTATATGCGACTTTACATATGGGATTTGGCTACACACGATTTACCAAGTATTTCTATGAATTAGGACTGCGCCACACCCACACACTAACCCTTCACTTACCTTCTGTTTTTTCCACCTTGGTGGAAATCACATTTGTGGAGGCAGCAGTCCTTTATGCGATTTCTTCCATTGTTTCCATTTTTTTCCATTTTCTCCACTTTTTTCTCCACTAGGACAACGTTACACCTACACACTCCAAAGGGAGTCACTTTGCTGTTTTATGTTTTGTTTTTATTTTCGTTGAATTTTTTTTATTTGCAATTTTGGTTTATGCGACTTTACATATGGGATTTGGCTACACACAATTTACCAAGTATTTCTATAAATTAGGACAGCGCCACATCCACACACTAAGCCTTCACTTACCTTCTGTTTTTTCCACCTAGGTGGAAATCAAATCTGTGGAGGCAGCAGTCCTTTATGCGATTTCTTCCATTATTTCCATTTTTTTCCATTTTCTCCACTTTTTTAATTTTCTGTTCCGTTGCGCGGATACACCACTCATATTTCAAGGCTGGCCATACATTATACAATTTTCTTGTGCAACTTTCCTTTAGATTTACCAAAAACATCTAATAGGAGTTCAAACCTAAACACTTTCAATTTGCATGCAATCAGGCAGGCCATTTTATTACACAGTTGAAGGTAAATCTAAAGAAAATTGAATAAGAAAATTGTATGGTGTATGGCCAGCTTTAAATATGAGTGTCACAGCAAAGGGTGTGAATACTTAGGACCATGTGATATTTCAGGTTTCTTTTTTAATAAATCTGCAAAAATGTCAACAATTCTGTGTTTTTCTGTCAATATGGGGTGCTGTGTGTACATTAATGAGGAAAAAAATGAACTTAAATGATTTTAGCAAATGGCTGCAATATAACAGAGTGAAAAAATTAAGGGGGTCTGAATACTTTCCGTCCCCACTATATATCCTCTATATGTCCTTTACCTCACATTATATATCTTCTATATGTGCATTGCCTCACATTATATATCCTCTATGTGTATGTTATCTCACATTATAATATCCCACTACACATACATTACTTCACATAATAATATGCCACTATATGTCAATTACCTCACATTATATATCCCTACATCTACACAACCTCACATTATATATCCCACTATATGTACAATATCTCACAAAAGTGGGTGCACACCTCACATTTTTGTAAATATTTTATTATATATTTTCATGTGACAACTCTGAAGAAATGACACTTTGCTACAATGTAGAGTAGTGAGTGTACAGCTTGTATAAGTGTATAATTCAACACACAGCCATTAATGTCTAAACCGCTGGCAACAAAAGTGAGTACACCCCTAAGTGAAAATGTCCAAATTGGGCCCAATTAACCATTTTCCCTCCCCGGTGTCATGTGACTCGTTAGTGTTTCAAGGTCTCAGGTGTGAATGGGGAGCGGGTGTGTTAAATTTGGTGTTATCTCTCTCACTCTCTCATACTGGTCACTGGAAGTTCAACATGACACCTCATGGCAAAGAACTCTCTGAGGATCTGAAAAAAAGAATTGTTGCTCTACATAAAGATGGCCTAGGCTATAAGAAGATTGCCAAGACCCTGAAACTGAGCTGCAGCACGGTGGCCAAGACCATGCAGAGGTTTAACAGGACAGGTTCCACTCAGAACAGGCCTCACCATGGTCAACCAAAGAAGTTGAGTGCACGTACTCAGTGTCATATCCAGAGGTTGTCTTTGGGAAATAGACATATAAAGGGGGGGGGGGGGGGGCAGGGGGTTGGAGGGATGGTGAAAGTGTTTTTAAAAAAACAATCCCACAGTCAGTGAAAATCCCTCACCATGAATCGTCTACTGCTGCAAACCCATATATTCATTCTCCATGAATAAATTACTGCTATTTCCTCCCCTACCTCTTTTGTAAGAAAAAAGAAAGGGATCAACAATGTAAATGGTACTGTGTTTACATTTGTGATGGCTTTGATTGATCATCACAGTGTAGCCCTCTTTTGGTAGGGGGCTATGAGAAATGTCCCTCCCCAAACAGGATATTTCACTAAACTTGTACAGTACTGTAGGTAAATAAGAGAACCAGAACCTTCACTTAAAGTAGATGTAAACCTGATTCATGAAATTTGACCTGGGTCAATATATCTGTAGTGCTTACTTATCTCTCTCCAATGCCCTCAGTCCCGTGTTTTTCTGCTGTTTCGTTCCTCTGTTATCAGCATGAAAATTTCAGACAAGTTCTTCGACATGGGATAAAAGCAGCCTGAGATTTGTGTTGGGGTGGGTGCTAGAAATAGATTAGCAGAGAGCTTATCTTGTCACAGCACAGCTCTGAAAGTCTCTGTCTATGTGGAGTGGGGGTGTGTGCCTTTCCTCCAATCAGCTGATACACAGTGTAATCCAAGACTACACTCCCAGTGCTTTAATAAGGAAGTAAAAATTCCAACACGATGTAAGAATTCTAAAGAATATAGCAAGCTGAAGACAGCAGATATTCAGTGGATATAAAAAGTCTACACAGGGGGGCGTGGCTTAGGCATGGCAAAGTGAGGACGTTCCTGATCAGAGCTCTGTGAGACTGCTGTGCATTCTCCAGTAGACCGCCGATAGTACAAGCCCTATAGCCCATGCCGAAGCAGGGAAAGACTACAGGAGCGCCCTACACTTCTCGTCACTCCTATATCACCAGATACCTGATGGTAAGAAGAGACGGTGGACAGCCCGCTGTTTCCAACATGGCACCATCACGGGAAACACAGTCTGAGATGTCTCAGCAAACACATGACAGCTCCACACTGCTGCCCAATGCAGCAGCTGCAGAACGGTCTGAAACCGCAAGACTGGAGTCTCTTATACCCATACCGGTGATTCCCTGCATAGACCCACAGCTATGCTCATCGAGCCCCAGTACTCCACACAGTCAGGAGCACATTACTGAGCCAGATATCCAACAGCTTATCCAGGCTCTCCCCACTAAATAGGATATACAGAAGCTGCTGGGCAGTCTGACTGGTACTCTACGGGAAGAGATAGAAGAGGTTCGCTCTAAAACAGTTGCAGTGAACCACAAACTGCTCCATCTAGAAACTCAGCAATCTGCATCCGATGCACGCATTGATGCTATGGAAGAAAGGCTACACATCCAACATTTTCATGGGTCAGATGGTAGACGCACCAACTCGAAATAAAGCGTTACTAGATCTACTGATTACCAACAATACCGATCTGATCACGGATGTGGAAATACGGGGCAATTTCGGAAACAGCAATCACAGGTCAATTGGCTTCAGTATAAATCACACAAATAGGAAACATAAGGGAAATACAAAGACGCTGAATTTCAATAGAGCCAACTTCCCTAAACTACGAACCTTGCTAGAAGATATAAATTGAGATAAAATCTTAGGAACAAAGAACACGGAGGAGAGATGGGTTCGCTTTAAGAGCATATTAAATAAGGGCATTAGCCAGTGCATCCCATTGGGTAATACATTTAAAAGAGTGAACAAAAGTCCTGGTTGGCTTAATGTAAAAATGCATATAAAAGCAAAAGAGAAGGCCTTCAAAAAATACAAGGTTGAGGGATCATCATCTTTACGGCGGACTTTGCCCGGCGGATTTTTCGACGTACTTTCCGACGGACTTTCTGAATGAACGGACTTGTCTACACACAATCCACCAAAGTCCGTCGAATTCATACGTGATGACGTACGACCGGACTAAAACAAGGAAGTTCATAGCCAGTAGCCAATAGCTGCCCTAGCGTGGCTTTTTAGTCCGTCGAACTAGCATACAGACGGCGGATTTTTCGACCGGACTCGATTTCAACGGATAAATTTTAAACAAGTTTCAAATCTAATTCCGTCCAACTTTTGAGAAAACAAAGTCCGCTGGAGCCCACACACATCGAATTGTCCGACGAAATCCAGTCCGCCGGGCAAAGTCCGCCGTAAAGTCCGCTCGTGTGTACGCGGCATAAGAGTGTAAATTTTTGATTTCACTCTTCACTGCCTATCACAGTTTCGGAGGCCATGGAATGCCCAGGTGGCACAAAACCCCCCAAAATGACCCCATTTTGGAAAGTAGACACCCCAAGCTATTTGCTGAGAGGCATATTGAGTCCATGGAATATTTTATATTTTGACACAAGTTGCGGGAAAGTGACACTTTTTTTTTTTTTTTTTCATAAAGTTGTCACTAAATGATATATTGCTCACACAGGCCATGGGCATATGTGGAATTGCACCCCAAAATACATTTAGCTGCTTCTCCTGAGTATGGGGATACCACATGTGTGGGACTTTTTGGGAGCCTAGCCGCGTACGGGACCCCGAAAACCAATCACTGCCTTCAGGATTTCTAAGGGTGAAAATTTTTGATTTCACTCTTTACTGCCTATCACAGTTTCGGAGGCCATGGAATGCCCAGGTGGCACAAACCCCCCCCCAAATGACCCCATTTTGGAAAGTAGACACCCCAAGCTATTTGCTGAGAGGCATGGTGAGTATTTTGCAGCTCTCATTTGTTTTTGAAAATGAAGAAAGACAAGAAAAAACTTTTTTTTTTTTCTTTTTTCAATTTTCAAAACTTTGTGACAAAAAGTGAGGTCTGCAAAATACTCACTATACCTCTCAGCAAATAGCTTGGGGTGTCTACTTTCCAAAATGGGGTCATTTGGGGGGGTTTTGTGCCACCTGGGCATTCCATGGCCTCCGAAACTGTGATAGGCAGTGAAGAGTGAAATCAAAAATTCACGCCCTTAGAAAGCCTGAAGGCGGTGCTTGGTTTTCGGGGTCCCGTACGCGGCTAGGCTCCCAAAAAGTCTCACACATGTGGTATCCCCGTACTCAGGAGAAGCAGCAGAATGTATTTTGGGGTGTAATTTCACATATCCCCATGGCATGTTTGAGCAATATATCATTTAGTGACAACTTTGTGCAAAAAAAAAAAAAAAAATTTGTCTCTTTCCCGCAACTTGTGACGCAATATAAAATATTCCATGGACTCGACATGACTCTCAGCAAATAGCTTGGGGTGTCTACTTTCCAAAATGGGGTCATTTGGGGGGGTTTTGAACTGTCCTGGCATTTTATGCACAACATTTAGAAGCTTATGTCACACATCACCCACTCTTCTAACCACTTGAAGACAAAGCCCTTTCTGACACTAATGCCGCGTACACACGAGCGGACTTTACGGCGGACTTTGCCCGGCGGACTGGATTTCGTCGGACAATTCGATGTGTGTGGGCTCCAGCGGACTTTGTTTTCTCAAAAGTTGGACGGAATTAGATTTGAAACTTGTTTAAAATTTATCCGTTGAAATCGAGTCCGGTCGAAAAGTCCGCCGTCTGTATGCTAGTTCGACGGACTAAAAAGCCACGCTAGGGCAGCTATTGGCTACTGGCTATGAACTTCCTTGTTTTAGTCCGGTCGTACGTCATCACGTATGAATTCGACGGACTTTGGTGGATTGTGTGTAGGCAAGTCCGTTCATTCAGAAAGTCCGTCGGAAAGTACGTCGAAAAATCCGCCGGGCAAAGTCCGCCGTAAAGTCCGCTCGTGTGTACGCGGCATTATTATTTATATGAAAAAGTTATTTTTTTTTGCAAAAAAATTACTTTGAACCCCCAAACATTATATATTTTTTTAAAGCAAATGCCCTACAGATTGAAATGGTGGGTGTTTCATTTTTTTTTTTCACACAGTAATTGCGCAGCGATTTTTCAAACGCATTTTTTGGGGAAAAAACACACTTTTTTAAATTTTAATGCACTAAAACACACTATATTGCCCAAATGTTTGATGAAATAAAAAAGATGATCTTAGGCGGAGTACATGGATACCAAACATGACATGCTTTAGAATTGCGCACAAACGTGCAGTGGCAACAAAATAAATACATGTTTAAAAGCCTTTAAAAGCCTTTACAGGTTACCACTTTAGATTTATAGAGGAGGTCTACTGGAAAAATTACTGCACTCGATCTGCCCTTCGCGGTGATACCTCACATGCATGGTGCAATTGCTGTTTACGTTTGACGACAGACCGCCGCTTGCGTTCGCCTTAGCGCGAGAGCAGGGGGCGACAGGGGTGCTTTATTTTATTTATTTTTTTTTCTTCATTATTTTTTTGCTTTTTTAATCTTACTTTTAAACTGTTCCTTTCATATTTTTTTTTTAATCATTTTTATTGTTATCTCGGGGAATGTAAATATCCCCTATGATAGCAATAGGTAGTGACAGGTACTCTTTTTTGAAAAAATTGGGGTCTATTAGACCCTAGATCTCTCCTCTGCCCTCAAAGCATCTGACCACACCAAGATTGGTGTGATAAAATGCTTCCCCAATTTCCCAATGGCGCTATTTACATCCGGCGAAATCTAAGTCATGAAATGCTCGTAGCTTCCGGTTTCTTAGGCCATAGAGATGTTTGGAGCCACTCTGGTCTCTGATCAGCTCTATGGTCAGCTGGCTGAATCACCGGCTGCATTCTCAGGTTCCCTGTTGAGACAGGAGAGCCAGAGAAAAACACGAAAGACGGTGGGGGGGGGGGCATTCCCTCCCACGGCTTGCAAAAGCAGTCTAGAGGCTAATTAGCCGCTAGGATTGCTTTTACATGAAAGCCGACCGCTGGCTGAAAAGAATGATACCAAGATGATACCTAAACCTGCAGGCATCATTCTGGTATAACCACTCAAAGTCGTGAATGGCGTACCTGAAGACAAAAAAATGGTTAACAATGGTTAACAATAAAGCACAGTAAACAGTAAAGTATAAATAATTACATACCTGAAAAACAAACATGATAAAACATAATAACAATAACAATAAAACATTGCAGAATAGAATACAGTAAAAAAAGAGCAGAACAATAGAGAGAGAGAATAGAGAGAGAGAGAACAATAAAACGACAACTATTTTTTTTTATTTTTACACTTTTTTTGTAACTAACTTTTATAACTGTAACCGGTTCCAGGTTCGGGTCTCTCAAAATGCGATGGCATCTTGGGAGACCCTGTGAAAGTGTGTCCTAGTCTGTGCAATGCTGTACCCTACGCTAATTCTCAACTAGTGCATGGTAGCGTTCAAAACATTCACCAATGCAAAGACCATGATTGTCAGGACAGGAGGGACAATAATAGCGGGTGTCATGCCTATATCCGCGCTAGCTGCAGACACAACATCTTTTTTGGGGGGTTCGCTGGGTAGGGGTACTCGGGAGGACATAAAAATGCCTCTCATGCAGCCGACTGTATTTGGTTGGGGATATGAATGGGGAAAGTACGGGCGCTGCAGAAGCGGTGGGTTCCCAATTAGGATTGGCGAATGCAGCAGGAAGGGCATTATGGGCACGACGGGCCTGTGTTTGTCTTCTTGGTGGCAGCGGGACACTACTTGTGCTTGCCACCTCACCAGCTTGAACTGCACTTATGGGACTCGCCACGTCACCAAGTGTTACTGCAGTGCTGGTTTGGCTACGACCGGGGTGTACTACGCCGCTGGTGCTTGCCAGTTCCCCAAAACGCTACCAAAAAAACTGTTAGCGATCGCAGGGATCAGGCCTGACTCTGCGAACGCTGCAGTTATGCATTTAGAGTTTTGTAAGTGACAGTGATCGATCGATACTGCACTTGGGTGGGCTGGGCCAGGCCGGGCGGAGGGGCAAAACGCAGGTGCTAGCAGGTATCTGGGCTGATTCCGCTAACACTGCGTTTTTGGGAACCCTAAACTGCTGGTGACGTTAGTATAGATCTGATCGGATCAGATATTGATCCGATCAGATACTATACCACTAAGGGAGGTGTACGGTGCGTGCGTGGGTGTTAGCGGTACTGGCGCTAACCTGACGCTGCCTGGGGCTGGTGCTTGCCAGTTCACCAAAACGCTACCAAAAAAACTGTTAGCGATCGCAGGGATCAGGCCTGACTCTGTGAACGCTGCAGTTATGCGTTTAGTGTTCTGTAAGTGACAGTGATCGATCGATACTGCACTTGGGTGGTCTGGGCTGGGCCGGGCGGAGGGGCAAAACGCAGGTGCTAGTAGGTATCTGGGCTGATCCCGCTAACACTGCGTTTTTGGGAACCCTAAACTGCTGGTGACGCTAGTATAGATCTGATCGGATCAGATATTGATCCATTCAGATACTATACCACTAAGGGAGGTGTACGGTGCGTGCGTGGGTGTTAGCGGTACTGGCGCTAACCTGACGCTGCCTGGGGCTGGTGCTTGCCAGTTCACCAAAATGCTACCAAAAAAACTGTTAGCGATCGCAGGGATCAGGCCTGACTCTGCGAACGCTGCAGTTATGCGTTTAGTGTTTTGTAAGTGACAGTGATCGATCGATACTGCACTTGGGTGGGCTGGGCGGAGGCGCAAAACGCAGGTGCTAGCAGGTATCTGGGCTGATCCCGCTAACACTGCGTTTTTGGGAACCCTAAACTGCTGGGGACGCTAGTATAGATCTGATCGGATCAGATATTGATCCGATCAGATACTATACCACTAAGGGAGGCGCATGCTGCGTGCGTGGGTGTTAGCGGTACTGGCGCTAATCTGACGCTGCCTGGGGCGACGCATATCACCGCCGGGCGATTAGGGGGCTAAACCTTTATTCGGTAATAAACGGCGGGTGCCCTGACATTATAAAAAATAAACAAACTAACCAGCGTCAACCGTAACGGTTATACGGTGATCAGTGGTGAAAGGGTTAACTAGGGGGCAATCAAGGGGTTAAAACATTTATTAGGTAGTATATGGGGGTCCCTGACGCTATAAAACGCTGACGGCGAACCTAAATATTTACCTCACTAACTAGCGTCACCAGCGACACTAATACAGCGATCAGAAAAATGATCGCTTAGTGACACTGGTGACGGGGTGTGATCAAGGGGTTAAAACTTTATTAGGGGGGGTTAGGGGGGTACCCTAGACCTACAGGGGGGTAACAGTAACTGTGCTAACACAGTAACTGTCACAAACTGACACCTAGCAGTAATCAGAAAAAAAAAAAAAAAAACTGCTGGTGTCAGTTTGTGACAGGGGGGGGGGGTGATCGGGGGGGATCGGGGGGCGATCGGGGGGCGATCGGGGGGGGGGGATCGGGGTGTAATGTGTGCCTGGCATGTTCTACTGTGTGTGTGTGTGTTGGTGCAGTCACTCACATGTCGTCTCTCCTCGGGCCGGAACGGAAACTACCGACCCGAGGGGAGATGACATCACTTCCTTTGCTGCTGTTTAGCATACAGCAGCAAAGGAGTGTTCCCATTGGCCGGCGGCGATCGTGAGGGGGGGGCCACGAACGGATGGCCTCCCCCTCGTCTCCGATCGCCGGGGGACAAAACGGGACCGCCTCGGGCGGCGGGGGGGGTCCGATCGGACCCCCCACCCGCGGGAGGCAAATCACGTACATGTACGTGATTTTGCCTGCCCGTGCCGCCTTGCCGACGTACATCGGCGTGAGGCGGTCCTTAAGTGGTTAAAAGGGGATCAACTCCAGAGATAAAACGATAAGAAGAAGGGCAACAAAGCTAAAAAAGGGTCTGGAAGACATTAGTTATGAAGAAAGGTTACGAGCACTGAACTCATTCTCTCTGGAGAAGAGACGCTTGAGAGGGGATATGATTTCAATTTACAAATACTATACCGATGACCCCACAATAGGGATAAAACGTTTTTGCGGAAGGGAGTTTAACAAGACACGTGGCCACTCATTAAAATTAGAAAAGAGGTTTAACCTTAACCACTTGCCCACCGCCTAATGCAGATATACTGCGGCAGAATGGCACGGGCAGGCAAAATCACGAATCTGATACGGTGCCCGAGGCTGTCGGCATCGTTAGGGGAGCGATCTGTGCTGAGGGGGAGGGCACTCATTCATGGCCACCCC